>OZ025873.1:6335168-6859033 GCA_964019415.1 Ianthella basta | reverse complement strand
TCATATAACAATGTCTCTATCTGCACATTCACTCCTAAACTTAGCAACTATACACTGCAGTCAATTAACTGTGATGAATGGACTGCTTCATGCTACTGTTAACCAACTCCACTCATTATATACCAGTGATAACTATAATATATTGGTCTTCATGATCAGCTGTGTGGCTTAACCTCTGGTATGGCCGTGGGAGCTCTAGTGGTGTCTGGACTAAACTCCACATCAGTTACAATCACTCTACCAGACACAGACAACTCATGCAAGCCCTATTATGTGTGGATATCTGCCATCACTCCAAATGGACAGCAAAGTCCTTACAGTAAGAGAAGGCAGGTGGAGGTGTGCAGGAGTGGGACAGGTGAGGAGTGCAAACTGTATGGCATGATGTGGATACTTCATTGGCCAGTAATTATGGATTATTTAATTTTCACCATAATTACTATACATTTGTATTGAATATATACTGTTGTTGTCTCTGTATGTAACTGTCCCCTCAGGGCTGACAGCAACTGCACCTGGATCAGCTTGTGCCCCAATAGGTGCAGGCTCTTTCCTGGGTGGAGTGGTAGCTGGTGTTGTTGCTGCTCTACTTGTTGTGGGGATCGTGTATGGCTGTTGGAAGTGGAAGCAGTCAACTAAAATAGATTTCCAAGTGAAATGTGCAGAGGATGTGAAACTTGAAGTGGATAAGTGAGCCGCTATGACACATCACTGCAGTCAAGCATCTTATCATACTGTTATATTATAAATTGTTTGTGTTCTGGAAGAGACGCAATGAAGACATAAATGAGCCCAGTGCTTGCATAGTAGCACATGAGTAGAGTGCAAAGTTGCAGCACATAAACTAGTGTCTGCATCTTCTGGAGTGACCTACCATTTATTGTTACACATTTATACATAAGGGTAGGGTACTTGAGTGCACAATGTACTAACCCTCTTTATAATGATGATCGAAGTACCATTACAAGGTTTGGTTTTCAAAGGAGAAGCCATTATGCTATTATCATTCAGTCCAATAAGCTCTTCAAACTAGGTCACTGCATGCAAGTATGTGCCACTGAGGTGGAGCATGTCTGTACAAGAAGCCATACGTCTGAGTTGTGGCTGGCAGCCAGGCTCATTTAACACCCTACTATTGGAGATGTGCAGTTGTATAGGTATCACATGCAAATGTGTGTGTGACTAGCCAGGGTACATACATACACGCTAACACATACATTCTGTAATAGCATGCATGGTCATGCTACGACACCTTTTGGCTTACTTAGATGATGACATTAGTGTTTCATTCACACATCTGGACACCTTTGTGTAATACTGTAATCACTGTTTCTCCATTTAGCTAAGTTGATTGCTCAACTGCACATACATGTACTGCTGGTCCCTTGTCACCTGATGTACATGCGACGCGATCTATTATGTATATACTTGGCCGCCATGGAGACCAACCCTGCCTATGGAGTGTGCACTAGCAAACAGTGATGATGAGTGTGGAGGATTGTGTGTGTGTGTGTGTGTGTGTGTGTGTGTGTGTGTGTGTGTGTGTGTGTGTGTATGTGTGTGTGTGTGTGTGTGTGTGTGTGTGTGTGTGTGTGTGTGTGTGTGTGTGTGTGATCGCGTTATCCACTGTAAATCCATTTGGAAATGCAAATCTTTTGTTTGCAACTTTGGTAGATTATAGTCATAAGTTTTGTAAAGTTAATCAAAATTGTTGTAAACTTTGTTTAGGTAGAATGAGCTGATAAGTATTGGAGTGTTCCATTTGTGCAGTGTTTATTGCAAAGTGTATACATGTCTGTGATGCATGACATGTGCCTACCAAGTGCATCTATCAAGTTCAAGTCTTTCAGTCTCCAACTATGATAGCATTGCCCTGACTTGCCAAGTGGCAAGCAGAGACAGACAAATGTGATGGATCAGGGCTGTGTGGTGTGCACACCTTGCATACAATGTAGAGTGTGTGTTTTTGGGGAAATGTAGGGTGTTGAGGTGTATAGACAACTTAATGGTAGTGAGTGGTTGAGGGTGTATGTTTGTGTGCTAATGCACTAAGTGCTTGTACTACAAGTGGACTGATGCTGTAGTTTGAGTGTCCATTGGAAGCATTTTCAATGTGGTAATTCCTTCTGTGGCCCAACTCAACTGTTATTGGTGAAGTACTGTTGCATGTTGGCACTGTTAGTGCTCTTTGAACAGATGGTCACTAACTGATACTGGTAATGTCCCCTCCTCACGTATCATCTGGACCACTTAGCACACTCCATGTTGTTATCACTATCTTGTGATACATATTTCACAAAAGTGGTTGTGCTATCCCACTGTTTTGTTACCACTCGTCTACAGCTTGTGTGCCTATGTTGTGTGTGTGTGTGTGTGTGTGTGTGTGTGTGTGTACGTGTGTGTGTGTGTGTGTGTGCATGTGTGTGTGTGCATGTGTGTGTGTGTGTGTGTGTGTGCATGTGTGTGTGTGAGTTATTCAATGTAGCAGAACTTAATTATCTGCTTGTCTAATTGTAGGCTGCTGTAGTGAACTGCATCTCTCTCAAATGAGTTGGCTAATCTTGTTTGACACAGAACTGGTTCTGTTATGCACACAAACATACTGGCAATACAGAGTCCCTCAGAATGCATATTACACTCACACTTGTAGCAGAAGTTATGTCAAACTTACAGTATGCTGTGATAAAGCAGAAGCTGGGGCAAAGGCCAACTGATTGCTGAGAGCATCAAAATGCACCTTGTCCTTCCTTTGTGCCATGTCGGCAATTGCATGGAGGACATTCTGCTAATAAGGTCACTAATGGATACATTTCGTAAGTGATCAAAGTGTTGACAAAGAAAAATTGTTATGAGTTTGCAACATCAAAGCTAATTATGTGTGAATTAAGACTGTTTAAATGTGCACAAAGTGCTTGGTTATGTTTACATCATCAGTGCTTGCTGGGTTCAGATGGTACATGTAGGCATCAGGTGCTTCTGTTTTGAAGACATTGACTAAATCAAATTAGTAGTATGAAGTCATGTACTACTACCAATTCATGTCGAACTTTGTTCTAGCCACAATTCAACATGAGTTAGGAGTAGTGACCTTGTATCTCCATAACAACACCTCATCTTTAAGGCTTCATAGACCATATCAATATTGCTATCAATCAATTGCAAAGGAGTGCATGAGTATACTGCTTAGCAACACCTAATAATGGTGATGTATGCACTATGGCTGCCTATACTTGGTGCCAGGTAGCGAAGCCAGCCTCTTGCTTAGGCTGTTGCAGCCAGGTCTTCCACGACTCCAGATGTAGTAAACGAGTGACATGAATAAACCATGTATTTTCAAATTCTCTGCCTGCTTATAAGATAGCTTCTCCTCCTCAAGTCTTAGTAGCCAGCTAGTATGAGTGTCCGTTTCATTTATGATTACAGTGGAACCTCATAAATAAGACCACCATCCGGGCCATGCAAAGTGGTCTTATTTTCGAGGTGACCTTAATTCTGCAATCGACCAATGCACTTGTACATGGATTTGGAACTAAGCCAAAGCAGCCTTATTTCTATGGTGGTCGTTTAGCGGGGTTCTACTGTAGTTGTGGCTGGCTACTTGAGCAGCCCCTCAATGTCGCAGCCACACTATTGGAACGTCTTCGCAAGGTTTCAATTCGGCGCCTATGACCTCACTCTTGTGGTGAAACAGAACTCATATAAACACTCGCCACTGATGTTTACCGCAGTTCTCCCATTACACACTTGGCACAGTGTCAGATCGGCCATTGATCTATGGTGGAACTGTCGATGGACAAGTGGAGATGGTGTATGATTGTGATCCTATTAATGGTATTGCCAGGTAAGAGATATCAAGCACAGTGTGTATGATGGTACGTGAATTCAAAGATTATTGCATGCACATCCACTCTGATGTATTCTCTCTCTCAGCTTTGTGCGCTGGCCAGCCTAATAATCCCATTATATTAAGTGCTGAGAACGGGCCCGCACTCACCAGTCCAGTTGTGTTTGGTGTTAACCAGACGGTCAGCATTTGGTGCAGAGCGAAGAACGTTGAGGATAACAGCAATTTGGTGGGCCATTTCTGGCGGTACAACGGTACTCGCGATCGACTACCCAGGGTTGAAAGAGGACAGTCGACTGAGCTCGATGTGTACAGGGAACGTTTCGCTGGCACCGTAGGCGTTGACACTCCTGTTAGTTGGGCGGTTCTTCATATCAGTAGAATACAGCCTTCTCATACTGGAGTGTACATTTGTGTTGCCAACTACAAGGAGTTTTTCAAGAATCAAAGTGTGGAGGTAAACGTTTTAGGTGAGTGGGTGTTGATAGCTTTTAAGCTGGCAAAAGGGAACTGGTAGACTTCATTACTGGTTACACTGAGAATGATCATCTAATCCTTGGAACCTCAAATATATGCTGCTATCTATTCTAAAATAACAGCAACGTGCACTTGTAGCAGCTGAAAATAGAATAATGTGAAAGGGCTGAATTACACTATTCTTAATAAGTCCATTACCTTGTAATTACGAGTACTTATGACTCTGCCATGCATGTCTTCTGCAGGGCAACCTGGCAAATGACCCCTTGCCATACGTCAGTGTTGTCACTGTTGCATATTTGTACATATACGATGTGCATTCATCGATCATGTATATAATTATAGCCCTGTCCTATTCCTGCGAGCCTCATTCCCTTCTAGATCGCCTTTCAATCTAGTGATCATTAAATATTTAATTGGTAAGACAATCCTGTCTTATTTCAAACTGAAGTAAGTAAATGTGGATAGGAATTCAGTTCATGAAGCAACTCTGGTTGATAGCTAGATATGGCAATTTGGCTTTGACCTCAGTCTGTACTAACTATACCTAATCTGAACTGCAGGTTGTACGTTAGTTACTATACTTATTCAAATCGAAGCTTAGGCTGTGGAAGTTTAGTGTCATTTAGAAGACAGAAGAAGAAGCCATTATTAGAAGACTCAAGTCATTCCACTAACATGACTTAAGTGTTAGTGGAATATATTATTCGACAGTTTTAGGCCCATAATTTAATAGTCTAGCTTCGGAATGGCACTCATCTACAAATGACACTTGGGTCTTTGGAAGCTATGTATAAGTTATCTAGTTATTTAAAATGAAACCAACAGTCAAATGCACAAAATCCCACATACATGGTTTGGAGTGCACAAATGGAGGAGCAACTATGCAGCTGTGAGCCTCTGTTTTCATTGGCAACTCTTTTCCAAAGACTGGAGCTAAGATGGCTGATTAGAGTGGGGGGGGGGGGGGGGGGGGGGCAATGGGGCAGTTACCTCCTCCTCCACCTTACATCCCAAAAGAACACAAGTCAAGCAATCATGCATTAGCTGACAGCCTACACAGCATGACCATGTGCTATTTAAGCCTAATAGTAATTAAACCATCAGGTAAAGGTTAAGATGGACATTTTAATGTATTGGGGACCATCAGGCACCCTGAAGCATTGGCCAGTATGCCAAACTATGCATAGTCATTTATTTAGGTCTGCTTATACCAAAATTATGTGGAAGGTGACATTTGCTTTCCATGCAGTGTGCCCAAGTGCATCCTTACTGTCTTACTAATGTCCATGTACTATTATATATGGCAAAAATATTATCACAAGTGAAACATGGGTACAATGCTCATCATAAAAAATATACCTTGTACTGGCTCCAATGTAGTTGCCATTTTATGGCCACTTGCTCACCTACTTATTCAGATACCAACTGTGGTGATCCTGGTACTCCCACTAATGGTCAGCGCACTCTCTCCAATACAACCTACAACTCCGTAGTGACCTACACCTGTGATGTAGGCTACACACTACAGGGATCAAAGAATAGAACCTGCCAGTTAAATGGAAACTGGAGCGGGAGTGTACCTCAGTGTATAAGTAAGTTAATACTACTTAATTAATCGTGAGACTTCTGCTGTTGCTATTGCTTATGGATAGGACAAGGTCAAATACCATTGTATAGTTGCCAAATTTAACATGTGACAAAGAATGATCAGGTAGCAAACTAATGTTGCTGAAGTAGAGATGGGGGTGGTTGATTTTTTGGATGCGATAATGTAATGGAGGCTAGTCTCTAGGCATTGTCTAACACCTCCTCTCTGTGCACACTTGTTCAGTGGTCTGCTGTCTTGCTTTGCTGAAATACACAATTATAAATGACACAGATTGATTA
This sequence comes from Ianthella basta, assembly GCA_964019415.1. Taxonomy (NCBI): domain Eukaryota; kingdom Metazoa; phylum Porifera; class Demospongiae; order Verongiida; family Ianthellidae; genus Ianthella; species Ianthella basta. The sequence goes on along the minus strand of OZ025873.1, from coordinate 6,852,822 downwards.
TGCCAATGTATAGTCCTTTGTCAGCTGTAATCATCTTATGCTTGCTTTCTTGATACAGTTGTTGATTGTGGTGATCCTGGTACTCCCACAAATGGTCAACGCACTCACTCCAGCACAACCTACAACTCAGTAGTGACCTACACCTGTGATGTAGGCTACACACTACAGGGATCAAACAGTAGAACCTGCCAGTCCAATGGAATCTGGAGTGGGAGTATACCTCTGTGCAAACGTAAGTTAATACTACTTAACTGATTGTGAGACTTCTGTTGCCACTATTGCTCATAGATAGGACAAGGGCAAATATATACCATTGCATAGTTGTCAAATTTAACGTCTGACAAAGAATAATCAGGTAGCAAGCTAATGTTGCCGAAGTAGAGATTGTGGTGGTTGATTCTTTTGTGGATGCGATAATGTAATGGAGGCTAGTCTCTAGGCATTGTCTAACACCTCCTCTCTGTGAACACTTGTCAGTGGTCTGCTGTCTTGCTTTGCTGAAATACACAATTATGAATGACACAGATTGATTATGCCAATGTATAGTCCTTTGTCAGCTGTAATCATCTTATGTTTGCTTTCGTGATACAGCCATTGACTGTGGTGATCCTGGTACTCCCACAAATGGTCAACGTACTCTCTCCAATACAACCTACAACTCTGTAGTGACCTACACCTGTGATGTAGGCTACACAATGCAGGGACTGAACAATAGAACCTGCCAGTTGAATGGAAACTGGAGTGGGAGTGAACCTCAGTGCAATGGTAAGTTAATACTACTTAAGTAATCATGAGACTTCTGCTGTCACTATTGCTTATGGATAGGACAATGGCAAATACCATTGCATAGTTGCCAAATTTAACGTCCGGTAAAGAATAATTAGGTAGCATGTTAATGTTGGCAAAGTAGAGATGGTGGTGGCCGATTTGTTTGCGGATATGATAATGTAATGGAGGCTAGTTTCTAGCCCTTTTCTAACACCTCCTCTCTGTGCACACTTGTTCAGTGGTTTTACATTTCCAAAATACAGTCTTTACACTCAGCTGTACATTTCCACGAATGATAACATGTTGAACATCTGCAGCTTACACTTTCCATGAATGTATAGCAATGTAGGACAGAAAGGAGAGATGTAGGTGATGAATACCCATGCAAGGACGGTATACATAATCTCTTTGCAACTACTGCAAACCATCAACAAAGTATGTTGCTGTAGTGCAGCATGACTACCACATTCAAGAAACCTTATAGTTTGCCTTCACTTCATAGTTATACAATTGACTGGAGTATAAGCATTATACTTAGTAGTAGTTTCATTTCATAGAATCAGTTTGCACCAAGTGGAGTCTAGCATCTTAATAATTATTATTATATTACATAAAATACCTGCAAATTCCAGGATCCCAATATAGGGTACTATTGTCTGATTTAAAGTTGCTGTGGATAAAATTTATTTTGTCTTTCCAATCTGTTTTGTGCACAAATTTAGCAATCTTTGCTTTATTTGCTGAATTATCTAAATCTAGTACGTGTTGATAATTAAATTGATAGCCCTAGAATATTAATATTGAATGAAAGACCATACCAATGGTATGTTTGGCAGATGAGTATAATTCCCCTCTCACCTTCTGGTATTAGCTAGGCCCTGAACTGGTGAAGATAATTTGGGATACATTGCATGATGATGATATCGATGTTAGCTGTTACATTCAAATTATACAGTACGGTAGTGTTATAAAGTGTTACAAATGTTACGGTAGTGCTATAAGTGTTACAAATTATACAGGGACAGTAGTGTCGATGGTTTCCTTTCCGTACGAATTGTCTTGCAGGATGTGCTATCCCTCCAACTTCAGTGTGTGTGCTATTTCTGTCTTTGTTATTCCTGCTCCATGGCCAGTTGTTGACTGTTGTGAAGATCTATCCTCGATTCTGTGTTCATTTTGTAACATTACATAAATGTTAACCACGAGACATCTCCGCAATTTAGATGACGAGGATCCAAGGTACAAAGCACCCATGGTTTCAAGTGGTCTAAATCTTCAGAGATGCCAAACGATCAGCATCTAAGTGTTTCTACAGTAGATCCTAAATGATTGGGCGGGTGCCAGAAGTGTTCAAATCTGTTTATCTGTGTATCTACTTGACGTGCAATTGAGTACATTCATATGCAATACATTTATGTTCACTTGTATGTACGTATGTACTTATTAGTATTGTTAATGTGGACTTTTAAATTTATCACCATATGTAACCCTTGGTAATGCACTAACACAGCTCCCTGTAGTCCCCCCTGTGAAAACGGAGGGACCTGCTCTGCTCCTGATACTTGCACCTGTGATATTGGGTTTACAGGAACAGAATGTGGAACAGGTAGGTGTTCTGTTGATGATGTACAGAGTTGTTGTACGATGTTATTCTTGCACATGTGAGTCATCCACTCCACTTGGTGATACTACACCTACTCTGCTGTTTTATCACCTCCAGCTATTGGTTGTGGTGATCCTGGTACTCCAATGAACGGTCAACGCAATGTCTCCAGCACAACCTACAACTCTGTAGTCACCTTCACCTGTGACGAAGGCTACAAGCTACTGGGAAATAACAGTAGAACCTGCCAGTTAAACGAACTGTGGAGTGGGAGTGTACCTCAGTGTGAACGTATGTTAATGCATTCCAGCACAATTGGCAAACACCATTGCTATTATCATACCCATATATTGCTGTTTACAGCTGTTTGTAACAGCCTATGTCAGAATGGAGGGAAATGCACTGGTCCTGACCCTTGCATGTGTGATGTGGGGTGGACTGGAATTCAGAGAATAGCATCATTTCATCGAAGTTGCTGGAAAAGCTGCATTTGTTTACGGACTTGGAATATTCAGTCAATCATAAATCACGTGCCATGTGTAATAGACTTACGAATTTTCTGAAGTTACAGTAACGTTTGCTGAAATTGCAAACTGAAGCGCCTGAGCCATATTAATATTCTGCTGTCTTGCTTTGCTGAAATACATAAAAATTAATGACACAGATCGATTATGCTGATGTATAGTCCTTTGTCGGCTGTAATCACATTATGCTTGCTTTCTTGATACAGCTGTCGACTGTGGTGATCCTGGCACTCCCACAAATGGTCAACGTACTCCCTCCAGTACAACCTACAACTCTGTAATGACCTACACCTGTGATGTAGGCTACACACTACAGGGATCAAACAGTAGCACCTGCCAGTCCAATGGACAGTGGAGTGAGAGTGTGCCTCAGTGTAACGGTATGTTGATACGGGAGTATGCCTCAGTGCAATTGTTAGTTGACTACTTGCTTGCACTATTTTTGTACTGCACTAGTATCTCTGTATCACTTGTTGATGGATGAACAATGCAGTTTGGCTGAGAAGCAGTATATAGGCAAAACATAGCTGTATGCCCAGTATATATGGTCAGCGATTCCCTTGTCATTGGTATCCTGTGTCATCCCCTCCAGCTGTTGACTGTGGTGATCCTGGTGCTCCTACCAATGGTCAACGCACTCTCTCCAGTACAACCTACAACTCTGTAGTGACCTACACCTGTGATGTAGGCTACACACTACAGGGATCAAACAATAGAACCTGCCAGTCCAATGGAGAGTGGAGTGGGAGTGTGCCACAGTGCTCCCGTAAGTCAAACTTAGCAAACTTAGGTCTGAAAGTGAATCTGCAAGCTATGCATTGTTTTTGCTGTTATCAATGGGGGGGATGATTTACCTGCCCTTGCCACAATCTCTCCCCCCCTTGAAAATTTGACCAGCAATAATTTATTTATGTTAACACACAGATGCTCGACCCAATAAACCCTAAACCCTAAAGGTTCAAATATCTATGGTTAACATAGTATCCCCCCAGCTGTTATGCCTCACCCCCACCCCACCCCCAAGGAAATTTCTAGGCACAGCACTGTAGATATAGTACTCCAGTATCCTTCTCTTGAGGGAGCATGTGGAAACTACCTTGGGGGAAGCCGTTAAGGCTCAGTAAGTGGTATGTATTCCTAATTCCAAACAGAGCCCACCTAAAATTTCCCAAGCTTGCTGGTGATCCATTTTTTCAGCACTAGTAGACCTTGAGGTAGGTATGGAAATTTCCAAGTTTGAAGTCAAAAGCATGTTTGCCTTAGAAAATACAAGCATTCAAAACTTGTGTTTTCTGCATACATTACATGGGCAAGGGCCTGCCTATGTAATGTATGGGGAAAGTATCAACTATGGGTGCTTATATTACCAAGCCAAACGTGCTTTTGGCTTCAAACTTGGAATTTTCACTACTTACCACTCTACCAGTGCTGAAAAAACAGATTACCAGCATGCTTGGAAAATTTTAGGTCGGCTCTATTTGGGATTCTGAATAAGTGCCATTGGGAGTAAATGATTGTGCAATTTCCACAGTATTGATGACACATGTCCTTACATTATTTTTGCATGTCACATTTCCACACAAAAGTTACACGTGGTACAAGATGAAAGTGTCTCCAGCAATGCTGCCAACAGTTTGCATTAATACTTTCAAATATTTCACGGCTGTATTGAATAAATATACCATGTATACTCTCAGGATACAGCACTGTCCTCATATAGAATGCGAAATCTATGCATGCCTATATTGGGTATTGTGATAGGATTTTTGATCAGTCTGTAGCTATAGGCTTTCTCTCGATGTCTTCAACTCAACGACTCGTCTCTCATTGTGCGTGTACCCTTCAAACTTCCAATTTAAAATCTATTGGAATCACCAATACCACCTACGTGCATAACATTTAGCCTCATTCTTGTGTCCAACCAATCCAATCATTGCTGCAATGATTCCATAATTATGCTACTGCAGCATTATTCCACCATAGTGAATAATTGGGGAAATATATTATGTGGAATGCTTTCTGAGATGTATAATTATACAAAGGTGAGTAAATCTTACTCTCTTGCTCCAAAATCATGTCAGGAGTTTGGTATATTGTAAATATTCATACTTAACCCACCCCCCTCCCCACACACTCATACACACAAGCAATGGTGCAGTGCGTATGAGGCATTTCTACACTATAGAGTACCACCAGTACATTGTCACTGTGTATATACTGTAATTTTTGCCTATAAAATCTTCCACTTCCTACTAACCATTTTCAGTAAGTCCCCATTGATGTTGCTGCTGTGCCAGTCCTTTGCTCCAGAGTTCACACTCCATCTCATTTTCTTGCTCAAACTCACCCCCAGTTCTCCATTGCTTGCTGTAATGACTGGTTCTGCTCTTTTCCCGCCTATTTCCAACCCTGCTGCAGTTGTTGACTGTGGGAACCCTCCTGTTGCTCATGTTAATGGTAATCAACCCGTGTACTCCAGTACAACCTTTGAATCTACAGTGACATACACTTGTCAAGCAGGCTTCAAGCGTGAAGGCAATAGAACAATCACTTGTTTGGCAAATGGACAGTGGAGTGCAAATGCACCAGTTTGTAATCGTGAGTTACCTTTGGCAGCTGGTAGTACTTCACCCGTACTGTAAAGGAGCATCCTGATAGTGCAATGCCAGAGGACAACTTAAAATATTGTAAGTATAGTGGACAGATTCTGGGGTTTTGAACCTGCAACCTTCACACTCATAACCCTGCTGCAGCTGTTGACTGTGGGACCCCTCCTCCTGCTCCTGCTAATGGCCAACGTGGTACCTTCAATACAACCTTTATGTCCTCAGTGAACTACAGCTGTAATACAGGCTACATCCTGCAAGGAAGCAGCACTCTAACTTGCATGACCAATTTAAAGTGGAGTCCAAGTGTACCTACTTGCAACGGTGAGTCTACACGGCAATAGCTAATACTGGATTATCACAGAATACTAAAAACTCCTAGACTAGTCTGGAGGCTTTGGTATGGGATCTATCTTTTGACAGACGTCCTGCTATATATGTGTAGTGTGTGATGTAATGTACTGTTGGGTTTACAATAATTATGTGCTTCTCTTTCCTACTAATTGCCATTATGGTCTGTTTTCTCCATTCTTTGTACTGCTAATGATACAAGGACTCCTCTATTAGTATTGCACCTTGCAGTGTGTGGCATAGGTATGCATACATTGCTGTTTGAGGTGGTGGTGTATGTGATTGTACAATTATAGCAATTTCATTTGTAGACTGATGCTGGCTGCATGTGGTTGTGGTGGATAGTTAGTGGATAGTAAATATTGTACATATATATAAAAGGAGAGGATTTGGTTTTGGAGGAGCAGGGAAAAAGGGCCGGTATAGCTAGTATTGCATGGATTCACTTCAACATGAAGTTTCCAACTTGGATTATCCTTTTCCTTGCAAGCGTATCAGAGATTAGTATGAAGTTCTGATCATTCATTTGCATAGTAAAGCGCCTCTCAAAGCATACACCTGCTCTGTTAGGTTGTACTGGTGTACTCTTACAGAGTAGTGTGTAATGTGGTTGTGCTAAAGTGTGAAGGTAGGACATTGCATTTGCTAAATGTGAAAGTGGTCGAATGTGTATGCATGCTTTACTCAGTTCGCACTCCATCTCACTTTCTCACTGAATCTCACCCTAGGTCTCCATAGCTTAAATTGCTGTACATGCAATGAGTGTTTCTGCTCTTTCTCCACCTATTACCCACCCTGCTGCAGTTGTTGATTGTAGGACCCCTCCTGCTGCTCCTGTTAATGGTAATCGACCCACGTACTCCACTACAACCTTTAAGTCCAAAGTGATGTACACTTGTCAACCAGGCTACATGCCTGAAGGAGATAGAACTATCACTTGTTTGGCAAGTGGACAGTGGAGTGCAAGTGCACCAGTTTGTAGACGTGAGTGACCTTTGGCAGCTGGTAGTAATTCACCCTTACTGTAAAGGAGCATCCTGATAGTGTAATGCTTGTGCACCACTGAAAATATTATGCAGTATAATATTATAGCTATCCAAGAGAACTACCATTACATAGTAAGTAGCAGATAGATTCTTGTTTTGAATCTGCAACATTCACACCCACAACCCTGCTGCAGCTGTTTGACTGTGTGTCTATCCTGTCCTAAGTAACCGACAGTTGTAATACAGGCCCAACCTGTAACCTTCATGTGTGTGTGAAGGTAAAAAGCTTTATGTCTTAACTAGAGGTGTGGTGTACAGTATATTTGGTATGTATATATCATCTTACAAATGGTTCATGCTTGTGGGTAGCTGTAGTACCACAGAATTACTATATAGTAGGTAACTGGTATTATTTTAAAGACTAAATTGCTTTGACAAAAGTATAATAATGAGTTATGATGTCTACAGATGACAATCGTTTGAGTTCTTTACCCTCTGTCACCGCATGAATTGCATATTTCTGTCCTGTCATGTTGTTCTCGTGTATACAGTCACAGCAAGTAGTAATACACCCCTCACCAGCAGTAGCACACCTCCCACAAGCAGTGGCACAGCTCCTACTAGCAGTGTACATGGCACACCGATAATGCCCACAAGTACTGATACATCTCCACCAAGCAGTACTACTTTCTCAGCAAGAAGTGGTACACCCCCAACAAAAAGTGTGTTCCCAGCCAACAGTAGTACAACTCCAAACACTGAGGGTCTGCAAATGGAAGGTAAAAACATCAAAACTGTGCATCTAATTGCTAGTTTGATGGGATCTTTATATTCTGTTGCAAACAATACGTCATCTTCCACTTTGTTTTGTTTTCCATGCCTTCACCACAGGAAATACTACAGCCGCCATAATCGGTGTAGTTATTGTTGTACTGTTCCTCCTGGGATGTGTGATATTGATATTACTTTCAGTTGTGATCTACAAGTAAGGTGCAAGGAGAGACTGGCATGAGCACAAAATTACACAATCTGCAATAATTCCTTGCATTATCTACGTCCCCTTTCAAGTATACCAATTCATTGAACCTTTTAGAAGGAGACACTCAGGGAAGACGTTCAATCCTGAGGATGTGTATGATGATGTACCTGGCATAGATAGCATCCCACTGAAGAAGCAAGCAAACGAATTTATAGAACCAAAAGGACATGCCCTCCAAGGCAACAAGGAAACTGGTTAGTGTTTGTACATGTGTTATTACATGCTTTATTGTAATGGCAACTTGAACCTTTATATCTCTAGTCAGCTAAGCACTCCTAAGCATTGCACTCCTAGCTTCAGTCCAAATCCTGACAAAGAGCAATTTGCAGCTCACACTGCAAATGAACTCTTCTGACCAACAAATAATAATTATGACCTTGGGTGCATGGATTTGCACTGATTTCCAAAAATATTATATGTAGGTTCATTGTCTTTAGTGACTTTTTGAAATCCACAGTCGTGAATAAATCTTGATAGATTGTGAATTCATTCTCCTGCAATGTATTTGGATTTGAAACAGACAGCTGTGTGTATAATACACTTTGCCATGGCTCCTTCCTACAAACTTTTATTTTTAGACTTTGAGGACAATGGTTCTACAAATGATGGAGGTGTAAAAGTGGCTGCTGTAGCTGGAACTGCTATCACTCCACTGAGTCAATCAAAGTACAAACAGCATGATGCAAGTGCAGGTTTGTTAGTGTTCTCATACAGGCATATACTTACATTATACGTATACTGCTTGCACATTATGGCGTTTGGGCTTTCAGTTGCAGTATGCATTATAATTATTACTATTTGCTACAAATAACAAAGTACTTCTATTTGACCTTGCCTTACAGTTGCTCAAAAGGAAGATGCTGGTGTTCTCATTAATCAGTTCATAGAACATGTGAATGAAATGCATGTTGAGAGGGATAAAGGCTTTGAAGAGGAGTTTAAGGTTAGTGAATCACAAAGTTGTGTATGTACGAGTGCATATCAAAAATGTACAGCCACTGCTGCCATTGAGTTGCATGGAGCATTGCACACATATCAGCTGTATTCCTCAATTCTCTTCCCCGGCCATGATTGCAGAAAGTTGTTGATGATCCAAATGGAAAATATGACATTGCCTTAGCAAACCGTTCCAAGAACAGATACCGCAATATACACACCTGTAAGTGACACACAGACTTGACACAACTGTAAGTATTGCCTTCACATGTGTTTACAAGTGCCTGCATCAAGTGTATAAGATTACACCACTTTCATTCAGTTGACCACTCTCGGGTGATCCTGTCAGTTCCAGATGAATGGGGAAGTGACTACATCAATGCCTCATACATCAATGTTAGTTTCATCAGCCTTCAACCATACTGATACTACCTTATTATAATTGATCATAATAAATTTTCTCTTGATATTCCATATACAGGGTGAAAATGGAGACATCTACATTGCTTCACAAGGTTCATATTTTGTAATCAGCTACTGTTCAAGTTGTGTATGGATACTGGATTAATAATATTATTGTTGTCCTATATTGCATTTCCAAACTATACCACCTGTATAGGTCCCACTCCTGAAACCATCATTGATTTCTGGCAGATGATCTGGGATGTGAGACCAGCTGTGATTGTCATGCTGACCAAAGTGTTTGAAAATGGGAAAGTGAGTATAATGTAGTGTGACTAACCCACATTTGTAGGCAGTACTTGTAGTGGACAGTGCTCTGTAGAGTACTAGTCTCTATCGCATTTTACAGTGTAAATGTGAAAGATATTGGAATGATGATCTAGACCAGCCTTTCGATGCTGGCAGGGAGTTCACTGTGGTCACCACGGGATGCAGAGGCTATGCAGACCATGTTGTAAGGGACATGACTGTTAGGAATGTGAGTCTGCTCAGCAACATGTCATTGTATTATATTCAATGTTCATAAACATCACAGACAGGAGCACTTAATATAATCATACACCTGCCTTTTCTCCTAGGCCTCTGACAGACCTCACTGTGTGAAACAGTTCCAGTACACTAGTTGGCCAGATCATGGAGTGCCTCTGCAGCCTTCATCTGTAGTTAAGTTCATCGAGCAGGTCAGGAAGGAGTTCGAAGGAACAGATGCACCCATGGTAGTGCATTGCAGGTGAGGATGCAACTGATGTCAGGTGGTGGAGGAGGGCAAAGGTTGAAGTGGGGTATAGTGGGCTTGCACTTGAGTGGTGCAGTGTGGAGTTCACTGGGAGAGGTATAGCTTAAGGAGACAGTCACTAGTGTTTCACTTCAACTGTACGTTGAAGTGAAACATAGTGACAGCAGAACCTGTCAAAAATAGCCACCTGTGGGTAAGTTACAATTGTTCTTTGTAAAGAGATGGCTGCTCTGCAGAGGTAGATTGCAGTGCTCTATTGCTATTTGTGGCCAGGGAGGTTGGCTGGTTTAGAGAAGTGGCTGCCTAACAATGTGACCATTCAAAACAGATTCCACAGTATGGATAGTTTTTATGGGGTTTGAAAGATCAAAGAAGAGCTGTTATTTATCATTAAACTGTGATCATGCTATACTTCTTAGTGCTGGTGTGGGTCGTACTGGCACATTCATCACAATTGATGTCATGATGGAGAGACTGAAGGAGAGGAAGGATCTTAACATCTTTGAATTTGTCAGTGAAATGAGGAGCAGAAGAACACAAATGGTGCAGACTTTGGTTAGTTGAAACTAATATTTCAGGCTTAGGGTGACTGCATACATGTATTCCACAATACTGTCTAGATTTGCAATTTTGCTCCTTTCCTAGGATCAGTATGTGTTCATTCATGATGCCCTCTGTGACTACATCACTTGTGGAGACACGAGTGTGCTTGCCCATGAGTTGAGAGCTGTCATTGACACTTTTGAGAAAGTTGACCAGAGCACTGGGAGGACTGGCTTTCAGGAACAGTTTGCTGTGAGTATGCACTTACAATGATGTTGCGACACGGTTTGACTACTGTTCAGACGAATTATGAAATTTAATGCAATTAACAATTATTTGATTGAAACCATACAATATCATTAAAATGCGACAGATGCTAGAGAAATTGAGCAAGTCTCCATGTTCTGAAGATATTGCATTTGCACAAAAGAAAGTTGTGGCCAAAAGAAACAGGTACAAGGACAGATTCCCATGTGAGTTAGGGTTCATAAAGTGATTATGCAAATGTATGTTGCATCATTTGCAATTTGAGTCCTTCATTCTGTAATTGTGTAGATTCCACCAACTACCTGAGGCTACCATACAGCTCTGCAAGCAATGGAACTGACTACATCAATGCAACATTTGTCAATGTAAGGGATACGTTACCTTAAGGCTACAAATATTATCAGCAACTAAAATCAGCATTTTATGTATACAGTATATGTATATCTGTCCCAGTAAACCTGAGACACCTAGATTGCACAATAGCCCGGTGTTCTCCACAGGCGCTCACGACAACAAAACACTCTACTTGACCACCATTGGCCACGACTCTGCTCAACACTCCACTTCATTGCTGCATGCTGCGTTCAGATTGCTCTTAACGTCGCTCATTGCTCCAGTGGGGGCTACACGCCGTTGGCTATTCCGTCATATTGGCTGACGTCATTTGCCCCACGTGGTCGGGAATACTTTCATTGTACAAGTGAAGCGTAGTATTGTACAAGCATTGTAGAAGCATGGTACAGGTGAAGCACAAAACGCACACTGTGTTAGCTAAGCAGGGACCGGCTTCCCTGCGCAGCTCCAAATATGTAGGTGTCCATAGGTCTGCTGCCATCCAGTCCTTTGTCTGGCTTGCTATCCCTTCTTTCTGACAGCCAGTGAAAGCAGATTGCAGATCTATTATTGCCCAAAATGTGCTTGCCCTGGTTGAGTTACGCCCATGCACTGTACTTTACTGATCGAAAATAGCTAGCTGTATACATTCAAGTGAGGCTGGTTGCATTTTAATGTATGCCCTAGAATTATTATATAAAATTATTATGTATTCCAGAGCTACTCCAGAAAGAATGCCTTCATAGCTGCTCAGTCTCCAATGGAACAGACAAGGAATGATATTTGGGAACTGATCTGGCAGTTCAAGACATCCACAATTGTGCTCCTCTGTGACTTCAAAGAGGGTGATCAAGTAAGATCAATAACGATTGCTTCTTCAGTCATTGTTTTATTCCATGCTGCATGCATCCAATGTAATGTTAATATATACAGTAATATATGATTATAATAAGATTATATGCAAACCTGATGCAGTTTCATGCAATGCACATTCACCTTGCATTCATGTGTAGGAAAGATGCTGCAAGTTTTGGCCAGACAAGCTGACAGGAACGGCTGATTACAAGCTCATCAAAGTAAACTACAATGACAAATTTCCCATGAAGGACTGTGACAAAATCCTGCTAGATGTCTTTAACAGTGCAAAGGTTGGTCTAAAGCATTAATGGTGTTAAGATATATTCCAAATTGTAATTGCTGGCAGACAACAATCAGATGACGAGTATATCACATGCCTCCAATTTACAAACTCCAGCTCTCCTGTCCCCCAATGGAGGTGGTCCTGTACCACTTCAAAGCTTGGACCACAACCAGCCCACCTCCTGTTTCCTCTCTGCTGAAGATGATGGGAGAAGTGACCGACATCCAGAATGAGGACAAAACAGTTCTGGTCATGTGCAAGTGAGTGAGCATTCAGCTGACTAATCTCTGTTACCTACAGGGAGGATGCCCACATGGTCATAACTGCCAACAAAGTTACTTACCATCCACTGCTATTATTAACTAGCAGTTTCATACCATGTAATTGTACTGTATTGGCTATCTGCATGCTGACAGTATAATGTAGAGAAACGTGTTGCTTACATACAACCTATTATATTATAAGTGTACCAAGAGTCCACACACATGAGCATGTGTTTATTCACTACATGCAGTAAGGTAGCTGTACACAATAGGATGTCTAATGTAGCATGCAATTTCTTTCATATGGCGCTTTGTGTAACCGTGGGTGGTTTAATATTGCATAGTAACTTCTTGTATTTGCTATACATCCCATTTGTATATTTCTCCTCCTCCAGTGATGGCATGTCTCGCAGTGGTGTGTTCATTACTTGTATGTCTGAAATTGAGAGAGTCAAAGTTGAAGGAGGAGTCGACATCTTCCAGACAGTCAAGGCAGCAAGAGCACAGAGACCACACATGGTCTACACCAGTGTGAGTTACCGGAGGAGTGCATTTTGCATGTGCAATTTGTAGTTTGTGTATGATATTCAGGCTTCCTGCCAACAGTGTAACACAGACCATACGTACTTCTGTTGGGTAAAGCTTTGAGATTAGAGAGCTCAAGCATGAGCAAGTATATTTATAATCATGGTATCACAAACATTTCTTCACTCAATCCATACCCTCTACACAGTGGATCAACTAGATGGTATACATTACTAGACACCATGCACTCCATACTGCCCCCAATGACTGTGTGTACCCTTTTAATCCATCTCCAGGACCAGTACAAGATGTGCTTTGAGATCCTCCAGTCCTATTTGGACTCCTTTGATACCTACGCCAACTTCAAGACTATCTGAGTGTGATAGCTGATAACATCAACTTCTACTTCATAATCAGTGTGGAATCTTAGGCCGTTTAAACAATACGTACATTCTGATTAATACAAGCATTCATCTTTCTTCAACAGTATACTTCAATGCAAGCAATCATCTTTCTCTAACGGTATACTTCAATGTTACCATTTATTTGTTTGCTCTACAACTGTCAACACATGCCTGCCACATGCATATTGACTTCTGCTGAACACAGTGGAGCTAGTGATTCAGCTAGACCTTAGTTATAATTAGCATGCATTGCAATTAATTTAACACTAATGCCAATGGAAAAATTATTAACTTAACATTAGTACTGTAGTATATATATAACATTGCACAATGCATGACAAAGCCCTTTAATGGTTTGCCATGTACATTGTTACGTACAATGCAAGTGAGTGAGTGGTAAAAGACATGATGCATGGTAAGGGTTTCCAATCTCCAGGTGGCCAGGACAGTGATCCAGGACAACAGCCCTACCAAAATGCTATATTATTTTAATGACAGATGGCCTGATGTGGGTGCTATTATTGGTGGATGCTCGTATTTCAAGAAGCAGTACCTTTACTAGTGGCTACCCTAGATAGTGATTCCAGAGCTATGAACGTGTACATGTCAACTGGCACACATTTGCTGGACTGTATTTAGGTCAGTGTTTGTAAAGCTCTTTTTATGTATGACTGGCAAAGTTACAGTGCAATAGGAGACATGGAGTAACATGTTTTAGAATCGCTTGTCTCATATATGCAAAGGTGCAATTGGCAGTGCACTGCTATTGACCACATGCATTAGCAGCATGCCCTATATATGCAAAACAACATAATTTCATAGTTTCCAAAGTCTTCAAACAAGTAACAATGCATTATAATGGCCACTGCACTTAAGCACCATATGCGCATAAGGAAGACATACAGTGAAGCAAACTGAGCAGTTTCTCCTGTGTTACAAAACAGCCGTTATGTTTGTTAAACATAACATATATATTCACTCTCATGCTTACGCATGTACATGATCATGAAGATGTATGTTTTACAAACATAAATTAAATGAACCACACAACATGCTAGCAATTCATTCTCACAGTTATGCATTCTATGCACACAATGTTAATATGCACAATTCACCTCACAATATATATCTATCCATTCCTTTCAACATCTCAAATAAGATATATAATGATGATTGATGATGTGCATGAGACGAGGTGAAATCCAGAGGGACACCACTGAATTGTTGAGAGTAGCAAGACCTGCTACCGTTCCATACTGGCATTCTAGCATGGAGGACATTCTGCCACAATGTACTGCCCAAAGTGATGGTAATGTCACCAGACTGGGGCTATAGCTACTGAAACCAGTTATACCAAAATGGGTGTATTATGCTTAAGTTTATATCCATGTTGAACTGTTTGCTATGGCAGGACAGCAATCAGCATTTGTTGTTTGATACCTTGCACCGCGTTGGTGAGATTTATGAATGCTATAGTATATCTAGGCATTTTTGATACCATGTAAGCGCAACCATGAGTTTGAACTTTGAACTTTGTGTGTGGACGCTTTGTGTAGGGTCCAGTGTGTGTGTGTGTGTGTGTGTATGTGTGTGTGTGTGTGTCAGGAAAAGGCTGGGTGTATAGATAACTTGCACTGAAGTGAGTTGCTGAGGGTGTGTGCTTATGTGCCATTGCACTTGTGCAGGCATTGCAAGTGGACTGATGCTATAGTTCAGAGAGTGAGTAGCTACGTAGCAGCACATGGCAGTGGTGATGTTTGGCCACTCGCGCTTGGAGGCAGGCAGTGAAGCCAGCCTCTTATAGGCGTGCTGCAGCCAGGTCTCCTTTCCCTCCGCAAGCATGTAGGAGAAAGCAAGCTAGTGTGGGCGTCCATTTTCATCATGACAGTCGCAGAGTGACTGGCTACTTGAGTAGCCCCTCAAAATCACAGCTGTACCAATGCAACATTTTTGCAAGGTTTCAATCCCGCGTGCCCATGGTCTCACTCTTGTGGTGAAACAGAACTCATAAAAGCACACTCGCCATGTTTACCGCAGTTTCCGTACACACTTGGCAGTGTCAGACCATAGATCTACGGTCAAACTGTCCATGGACAAGTGGGGCTCGTGTACAATTGCGATCATATTAATGTTGCTGCCAGGTAAGAGATATCAAAATGTGTACGATGTTAAGTGAATTCAACGGTTATTGCATGCACATCTACGGTGATGTACTCTCTCCCTCAGCTTTGTGCGCTGGTCAGCCTAATAATCCCATAATATCAAGAACTCAGAACGGGCCCGCACTCACCGATCCAGTTGTGTTTGGTGTTAACCAGACGGTCAGTGTTTGGTGCAAAGCGGAGAACACTCCCAAGAAATTGCTAGCTTTTTTCTGGCGATACCCTAACGGCAGTCGTGTACCCAAGGTTGGCGGAGAAGATGGTGTGTACAGGGAGCGTATTGGAGATGACAATGCTCCAGTTTGGTGGGCCGTGCTTCATTTTAGTAGAATTCAGCCTTCTGTTGCTGGAAATTATACTTGTGAAGCTAACGACGACAGAGAAAGCAGCAATCTACTTAATACTTTGGAAGTACAAGTTTCAGGTGAGTTGATAGTGTATATGTAGTTAACTGGTAGGAAATTTTACATGCAACCAAAGGCAACTGACACACTATATGGTTACTGGTTATGCCTCACAATGGAACAAGCAAGTTGCAATTGAAGTTGAAGCTGAATAAGTAAAAGAGCGGAGTCAGACTAAGTTCAAGTATAGCTATCTACGTAAGCCTTCCATATTTTCTGGACAGCAATTAGGCCAGGCAAATTTGTTTCCCTGCAATTATCGTCCCCACCCACATACATTTTTATTAAGCTTCTCCAGCCACAGGTTAAGTCTGCCTATCCACACAGAGGCTCAAACTAACTCCATTTGGCTAGCTAATCTCACCTGCCATACTCACACAGTGCAGACTGCTCCAAACAGAGCAAACAGATCGTAAGCTATTGATTAGTGTGTTTCAATAGCCAGATGCTTACAATGAATAACAGAAATGACCTCCTGCCTCATGCACTTTACAAATGTGCACGATGATAAACTGTGAATCAAATTGCATGCATGGCCTTAGCATGATGATTGCATATCATGTTACTGTTAGCCAATGTACTGCACGTTGAGGCTCATAGTTGGGCCATGAATCACTGGTATCAATTTTCTTGAAAATGTTACTAAAGTCAATGTTGAAACACCTTTCAGTGGAGTTGTACCTTGCTCAAAAGAATGATACCAGCAATGTATAATCTTTATCAATAATATTTAATTCAACTGTCTGCACAATATGTATTTACACATGCAGTCTGCATGCATCATGTATTATTTCTTCTCTTTTCCTCATATAATTACTATTCATTCTGCATTCAAAACTAGTGATCATCAAAAGTTATCTAAATGCTTATCTGTTAAGTGTACTTATCTGTTAAGTCCTGTATTTTCTGGAGTGTGCACTGTGAGTTACAATGTGACTGTGAGCCTTGTTCCTATTTGCAAGTGCCTGCCATTGGCTGACACTAAGATGGCTGAATAGGGAGTGTAGTGTGCTGGTGGGAGATAGGCACTGGGGCATTTGCCTTCTCCTCCCCTTTTCATCCAAAACAACACATTTGCATGTAGCTGATTACCTATAAGTGCATCTGTTATATTATGGTGCCATTTAAGCCTATTATGTAGAAACCATCTGGTAAGTGTGTGGGCATTATAATGTATCAGTGACAGTCAGCCATCACATCCTAAAACATTCTGTTAGTGTGTCAAACTATGCATAGCCAATAATCCCTAAGGGTGGATAATACTGGTGTCTACTTACGTTTCTATACCAACATTAATTTAGGAGGTGTCATCTGCTCATTGTACAGTATACGTATAAAATAATTATAAGACCAAGGGCATACTTGGTGTGTCACTAATTTTCATTTAGCAGAAACATTATCACCAGTGAAACATGGGGTACATGTATACCTTGCACTGCCTCCAAAGATGTTGCAACTTTATAGCTACTTCTTTACCTACTTCTTCAGAGACCAACTGCAATGAACCTGGCACTCCCGCAAATGGTCAACGCACTCTCTCCAGTACAACCTACAACTCTGTAGTGACCTACACCTGTGATGTAGGCTACTCACTACAGGGATCAAACAGTAGAACCTGCCAGGACAATGGACAGTGGAGTGGGAGTGTACCTCAGTGCAGTCGTGAGTGAGGAGTAAACTCATGGTATGGGTAAATAGACAAGTAATAATGAGTATACATTATAACTATGGATGTCAAGTGCTTTGGAATTATGCAACATTGAGGCATGATTTCAAGGGAGAAATGTACCTCTATAATGGTGCTAAAAGTAGTTTAATAATTGTGTGCAATGCTCTGTATCAGTATTGGAGTGCCAACGTAAGTTAATACCAAACTTGGCTTTCCTTGTTTATGTTGCTCACCGATAGGAAAGGGAAAAACCAGTGCATTATTTATTGCTAGCTGCAATGCCTACCTTCAGCAAGCCCTGAGCTTAGCCCGACAGACATTTTCGGCTTATATATTAGATAGGTGTTGATGTACGTGCTTGCACCTATAGCCAACTTCTGCTATATGTACATTGTGGATAAGTGCATGCAACCATGTTGTGCCACTACAATACTTGTAGCAGGAACATTACTGCAGCAGTTACATATATAAAGTGAGAAGTTTTACTAAATGCGAGGCACGGTATGCATGTCTTAATTATGCCAATTGTATAATGAAAATTTCCTTGTATATATCTAGTCCAATGAACCCGCCACCTTATGTTTAATTTCTGAATCTGCTTCTGTAGCTGTTGACTGTGGTGATCCTGGTACTGCTCCCACAAATGGTCAACGCACTCTCTCCAGTACAACCTACAACTCTGTAGTGACCTACACCTGTGATGAAGGCTACACACTACAGGGATCTAACAGTAGAACCTGCCAGTCCAATGGACAGTGGAGTGGGAGTGTACCTCAGTGTGAAGGTAAGTGACTACTAAACTAATTGTGAAGTTTTTGCTGTCAGGTTTATTAGTGGATATAAATAGGACAAGTGCAATGACATGAGTTGCCAAAACACTTTGACGTTAACAAATATCAGACCACGAGTTAAAAATGGTGTCTATGTAAAGATGGCAACAACTAAATTCAGTTATGGACAAGGAGGTAGAACATGGCTGGCTAACACTTCGAATTCCATTCTCTCACAGTGGCTTCTCCACACAATTCATGCAGTTAGAATATTATACTGAACCCACTGTCAGCATGGTACCTGTTCTGCACTACATGGGTGTCAGTATAATCATGAAAATTACATTTGCCATTACGTATTTAATATGCCTCATTATGCAGCCTTCAACCCCAAAGGGTATAAAATTAATGATGTCCATAATGATTATTTGTTACCACCTACATTCACGTAGGAGGACTTATACATGTAGTACAATGTATAGCCAAGTGTAAACATGCTGTGCCACAAATAATCATACAGCAAGAATATTATTTATCAGTAGTGAACAAGTACTTTGAGTTAAACAAGTATTTCCAGTTTCAAACAATCCACTTCTGGTCGAATAAAATTGAGTACAATATAAATTCTCTTTCCTCAGTATTTCAGTCACTATGTAATATATATTTAATATAAGTGCTACCACAGTTATACTAATGTGGTTTATGTATTATATATACCCCGTTGCCATGGCAACCGCGCGAAAATATATCGCGTAAACAAGCCAGCCGGGATATAACAGGATCTAAGAAGCATATATATGTACAGGGGCGCTTAAATCCTGTTATATCCCAGCCCAAATATGGAAGGTGTGAGAGATAACAAAGAATTGTTATTGATAACAACGAAGGTGTCAAATCACACCAAAGCACAAATGCAGCAACTTGCAGTCAGCTTCAACTTTGCGTGGCTTTGGAAGAGTCGGCAAAGCATTGAAAAGGAGAATACCTCCCTCCATCACGCTGCAACCAATGCACGCAAGCCAACAACGTAAAGCGCTCCGCAGCCGTGCTGGATAAACCATGTACGCGACCTGCACAGTGCACAGATTAGAAACACCAAGCTCGTGCGCCAATTCGTACGCAAGGGCACTCAAACTCACTGCAGCAGTGGGAACGCACTGTTGCATGGGGAACAGAAAGTCGAGCAACGAGCGCAAAAAAAACTCGAAGCCGACGAAGGCCGAGAACGTCGCAGAGGCCTCGATCACTTCACTGGCCCCTTAAAGTGTTGCTCCAATGGCTTAACTTCAGGCAAAAACTTCACGGCACTTGTGAATTCAACAAAACTTGGCAGCTGCTCTTCAGATCTGCCGCCCTGGAAGAAGCCCGCCCTTCGAATAAGAGCCTAGACGCGCTAGGCGGGGTATATATCACTTATACCACGGCGCTTCGGTGTATATGGATTTTAGACGCACGCGCCCTCGGGCATCGTGCGCCTAAAATCCATATACACCTCGGCGCCGTGGTATAACTAATACATAAACATACATACATAATATATACCACCGGAAGCGTAACATGAAGCCATACAGCAAAATGTCAAAATGAAAACAATATAGGGGCTGCTGCAGGCAACTCGTGAAGCTGCCCCCCCAACTCAAAATACTTACCCTTCTGGTCGCTGCTGTGTTATCAATATATTGGGTTTCCTCTTATAAGTATTCCCGGTGTGTTATAGATGAGTTCCTAGACTGTTCTGGAATGATAGAGAATAGGGTGAAGCTAGGTTCACAGGCTTTGTGTGCATGGTTACTGAGGTGCCGTGAGTCAGTTGGAGAGGTGAATACCAGATCCTTTCTACAATTGTTGCAGTCTTTGGTGGAATCTGTGTTAATGTATGGAGTTGAGGTTCGGGGCTGCCACCACAAGCTAGAAGGATTGAGCCAGATCTAGCCACAGGCTTTGTGCATCTTTTTGGTGTTGGACTATATCACCCTAAGGCAGCATTGCTGATGGAAGCAGATGCTGTGCCAGTTGCTTGATTAGCTAGGGTCAGATGTGCTGCATTTTGGTTAGAATACTGTCTAAACCTTGTATGAGGGCAGGATTTTGAGAGTAGCTGCAATAGAAGCTATGGAGTGTGGAGGGTCATGAATGATGGAACTGCAGGAATGTCTATATCTTAGTAGGCTGGCCAGTGCACAACTAAAGCTGAGAGAGAGAATAGTAGGAGAGGGAGTGTGGAATGTCTTAAGTCATTTGGGTGTGATGGTGTTGGAGCTGAGGAGGTACGAGGCCTATCCAGTGTAGCAATCAAAGTTATGTTAGGAATTTGTGCAAGGAGGTTGATTGAGGATGAATGGACACGTGAGCTTAGCGCCAAACCTAAGTTGGCAACATTACGGCTACTAAAAGAAAAGGATAGTGTATCACAAAGCTTGGAAGTAGCTAGTAAGTCTCTGAGACGGATGATAATAATGTTGAGAGATGGGACAGGCCCCCTTATGATTGAAAGTGGACAATGGCGAGGGCCAACGAGGGAGGAGGGAAGGTGTCAGGAGTGTCAATCTAGGAAGATTGAGGATGTGCCCCATTGGTTGTTGGAGTGTCATGCATGGGGCACAGAACGACAACCTCTCCTGCAGTGCATGAGGCAAGTAATCAATGATTTTGATAGTCTTGGAGAGGATGACAAGCTGCTCTGCATATTGGACAAGGGATGCCAGCACACGTCACGAAGATGTGGACAGCTCAATTCTAGTAGCTAATGCCCCCTCCCAAGTACCTGGCCAGACTGATTGTTGCTGAGCCGATTAATTGACAATACTGACATAATTATATGCATATTATGATGTTTTACAGTACTTTGTTGTTCTTTTTGGCTCACAGGGCAGTTTGTCCCTAGTGCCTGAGGGCATGTGGCATAATAATAATAATAATAATAATAATAATAATAATAATAATAATAATAATAATAATAATGATAATATAGTATAGCTATTGCAACTAATTTTGTGTAATTCATCAACACACTTGTGAACACACTTCATAGGCAAGAATAAACACAAATGATTGAAGTGGACATGAATAGAGTCAAAAAATATTTTGACACACACTTGCACAACGACACAGTACATTAACTTACATACCTCATATACAGTTTGCACATTCTCAGAGTTGCTAAAACACAATCAAGTACACACGCACACACACGCTAAATGCACGCATGCAAACATAATTATGTACATGCTCTCTCAAAGACATGGATGAGTGGAGAGGGACATGGATGGAGGGCACACAGATACCTGCAAGTGCTTTACAGCACACCCGCAGTCATTGCAGTGGCTAGGGTTCTGTTGTGGTGCAGAAGGCAGTTCGCTCGACTGCACTACGCACATCATCGGGAGAAAATTTAGAAGGGTCCTTCAAAACGGTCCCTTGAAGTCCTTCAACAGGCCGGCCATGATTGAAAGCATCGTGTGAGCCAAGTCGCCGAACTGCTGGGTGTAATCTTGCTGCTTCCTGTATGTCTTCAGACCAGAGGTGGTGTGGTTGCCTGAGGCACCCCTTTAAAAGCTTGTATGTTAATATATCTCAATCACCTTGTAATTTATGTCTAAAGACATTGTTACATTATGGCTACTTCCTATAATCTACTTCTTTAGCTATCGACTGTCATGATCCTGGTACTCTCACAAATGGACAACACACTGTCTCCAGTACAACCTACAACTCTGTCGTGACCTACACCTGTGATGTAATACTTGACTAGCAATATAAGGTCACTAATCCCAATTCATGTTGTGCTTTGTTCTAGCCACACTTCGCCATGAATTAGGAGTATTGACCTTGTATCTCCCTAACAACACCTCATCTTCAAGGCTTGGTAGTCCATAACAGTATTGTTATATCCTGCTGCAGATCAAAGGAGTGCATGAGTACATATAGTAGCATGTGATAATGGTGATGTATGTACGTATGGCTGCTCGCGCTTGGAATCTGGCAGCGAAGCCAGCCTCCTTTTTAGCTAGGCTGTTGCAGGCAAGTCTTCCATGACTTCAGATGTAGCAAACACATGTACGAGTGACGCAAATGAACCATATATTTTCAAACTCTTGACCTGCTTATAAGATCACTTCATAACTAGCATAGCTAGCTAGTGTGAGCGGCCATTATTTTTGTGACTAGCTACTTGAGCAGCCCCTCAATGTCGCAGCCACACTAATGGAACATCTTCACAAGGTTTCAACCCGCGTGCCCATGGTCTCACTCTTGTGGTGAAACAGAACTCATAAAAGCACACTCGCCATGTTTACCGCAGTTCTCCTTACACACTTGGCAGTGTCAGATTGGCCATTGATCTATGGTTGAACTATCAGTGGAGAAGTTGGGCTGGTATATGATAGTGATCATATTAATGGTGTTGCCAGGCATGAGATTTCAAGCACAGTGTGTATGTGAATTCAAAGGTTATTGCATGCACATCCACTCTGATGTATTCTCTCTCTCAGCTATGTGCACTGGCCAGCCTAATGATCCCATTAAATTAAGTGCTGAGAACGGGTCTGCACTCACCAGTCCAATGGTGCTTGGTGTTAACCAGACGGTCAGCATTTGGTGCAGAGCGAATAACACTGATGATACCAGGAGATTATTAGTTCATTTCTGGCTGTACAACGATACTCAACCACCCAAGGTTGATAGAGGAGTGCCGACTGACCACGATGTGTACAGGGAACGTTTCGCTGGCATCGTAGGCGTTGACACTCCTGTTAGTTGGGCGGTTCTTCATATCATTAGAATACAGCCTTCTCATGCTGGTGTGTACATTTGTGTGGCCAACTACAATTGGGTTTTCAAGAATCAAGTGTGGAGGTAAACATTTCAGGTGAGTGGGTGTTGATAGCTTTCAAACTGGTAAAAAGGGATCTGGTAGACTTCATTACTGTTTACATTGAGGATGATCATCTTAACCTTGGAACTTCAAAAATATAGTGATCTAATCTAAAATAGTAGTAACCTGCACTTGTAGCAGCTGAAAATGGAATAAAAGCAATGTTAAAGTGCTGATTTACGCTATTTCTAGTAAGCCCATAACCCTGTAATTACAAGTACCTATGATTCTGCCATGCATCTCTTCTGCAGGGCAACTTGGTAAATGATTTCTTGCTATACGGCATTGTTGTCACTAGCTGTTGCATATCTGTGCATACGTATGCAGTGTGCATGCATCATGTATATAATTATAGCCCGGGTCTATTCCTGCGAGCATTATTCTCTGCTCCTGATACTTGCACCTGTGATATTGGGTTCACAGGAAAAGGATGTGAAACAGGTAGGTGTACTGTAATTCATTGATTGATGATATACAGACTTGATGTATGTAGTTGTTCTTACACACGTGTGTAATCCACTGTACTTGGTGATATTACACCTACTCTGCTGTTTTATCAACTCCAGCTATTAGTTGTGGTGATCCTGGTACTCCCACAAATGGTCAACACAATGTCTCCAGTACAACCTACAACTCTGTAGTGACCTACACCTGTGACGATGGCTACACGCTACAGGGAAATAACAGTAGAACCTGCCAGTCCAATGGACAGTGGACTGGGAGTGTGCCTCAGTGTGAACGTATGTTAATGCATTTAAGCACAATTGGCAAACACCAGTGCTGTTATCATGCCCTTATATTGTTGTTTACAGCTGTTTGTAACAGCCCATGTCAAAATGGTGGGACATGCACAGGTCCTGACACTTGCACGTGTGATGTGGGGTGGACTGGAATGCAATGTGAAGCAGGTGAGTGAATGGACAAGCAAGGATTTAAGCAGAGAATAGCATCTTTTCATCAAGGATGCTAGAGTAGCTGCATTTGTTACTGGACTTGGAATATCCAGTCAATCATTAAGCACGTGCCATGTGTAATAGACTTACGAATTTTCTGACGTTATAATAATGTTTGCTGATCTTGCAAACTGAAGTGCTTGAGCTATATTAGTATTGTGCTGTTTTGCTTTGCTGAAGTACATAAAATATATGACGCAGATTGATTAGGCCAATGTATAGTACTTTGTCGGCTGTAATCATCTTATGCTTGCTTTCTTGATACAGTTATCGACTGTGGTGATACTGGTACCCCCACAAATGGTCAACGTACTCCCGCCAATACAACCTACAACTCTGTAGTGACCTACACCTGTGATGTAGGCTACACACTACAGGGATCAAACAATAGAACCTGCCAGTCCAATGGACAGTGGAGTGGCAGTGTACCTCAGTGTAACGGTATGTTGATACGGGAGTATGCCTCAGTGCAATTGTCAGCTGACTACTTGCTTGTGCTATTTTTGTACTGCACTTATATCTCCGTATCACGTGTTGATGGATGAACAATGCAGTTTGTCTGAGAAGCAATAGGCAAAACATATCTGTATGCTCAGTATGGTAAACGATTCCCTCGTCATTGGTATCCTGTGTCATCCCTTTAGCTGTGGACTGTGGTGATCCTGGTACTCCCACAAATGGTCAACGCACTCCTTCCAGTACAACCTACAACTCTGTAGTGACCTACACCTGTGATGTAGGCTACACACTACAGGGATCAAACAGTAGAACCTGTCAGTCCAATGGACAGTGGAATGGGAGTGTACCTCAGTGTGAACGTATGTTAATGCATTCAAGCACAATTAGCAAACACCAGTGCTGTTATCATGCCCTTATATTGTTGTTTACAGCTGTTTGTAACAGCCCATGTCAAAATGGTGGGACATGCACAGGCCCTGACACTTGCACGTGTGATGTGGGGTGGACTGGAATGCAATGTGAAGCAGGTGAGTGAATGGACAAGCAAGGATTTAAGCAGAGAATAGCATCTTTTCATCAAGGATGCTAGAGTAGCTGCATTTGTTACTGGACTTGGACTATCCAGTCAATCATTAAGCACGTGCCATGTGTAATAGACTTACGAATTTTCTGACGTTATAATAATGTTTGCTGATCTTGCAAACTGAAGTGCTTGAGCCATAATTAGTATTCTGCTGTTTTGCTTTGCTGAAATACATAAAATATATGACGCAGATCGATTAGGCCGATGTATAGTACTTTGTTGGCTGTAATCATCTTATGCTTGCTTTATTGATACAGGAATCGACTGTGGTGATACTGGTACCCCCACAAATGGTCAACGTACTCCTGCCAATACAACCTACAACTCTGTAGTGACCTACACCTGTGATGTAGGCTACACACTACAGGGATCAAAGAGTAGAACCTGCCAGTCCAATGGACAGTGGACTGGCAGCGTACCTCAGTGTAGCGGTATGTTGATACGGGAGTATGCCTCAGTGCAATTGTTAGTTGACTACTTGCCTGCACTGTTTTTGTACTGCACTATCACTTGTTGATGGATGAACAATGCAGTTTGGCTGAGAAACAGTAGGCAAAATATAGATGTATGCCCAGTATGGTCAGTGATTCCCTTGTCATTGGTATCCTGTGTCATCCCCTCCAGCCATTGACTGTGGTGATCCTGGTACTCCCACGAATGGTCAACACACTCTCTCCAGTACAGCCTACAACTCTGTAGTGACCTACACCTGTGATGTAGGCTACACACTACAGGGATCAAACAATAGAACCTGCCAGTCCAATGGACAGTGGACTGGGAGTGTGCCTCAGTGCCCCCGTAAGTCAAACTTAGCAAGCAAGTTAGTGGTTGGCCTAGGTCTCAAAGTGAATCTGCAAGCTATGCATTGTTTTTACTTTATCAATGGGGGGATGAGATTTACCTGCCCTTGCCATAATCTTCCCCCCCTTTCAAAATTTGACCAGCAATACATTAACACATAGATACTCGACCCAATAAACCCTAAACCCTAAAGGGTCAAGTATCTATGGTTAACCTAGTATCCCCACCCCTGCCCCACCCCTGAGGAAACTTCTAGGCACAGCACTGTAGATACAGTACTCCAGTATCCTTCTCTCGAGGGAGCATGTGGAAACCACCTTGGGGAAAGCCCTTAAGGCTCAGTAAATGGTACGTATTCCTAATTCCAAATAGAGCCCACCTAAAATTCCCCAAGCATGCATGCTGGTGATCCATTACTTTCAGCACTGGTAGACCTTGAGGTAAGTATGGAAAATTTCCAAGTTTGAAGTCAAAAGCTTGTTTGCCTTAGAAGACACGAACATTCAAAACTTGTGTTTTCTGCATACATTACATAGGCAAGGGTGCCCCCTGCCTGTGTAATGTATGGGGAAAGTGTTAACTATGGGCGCTTATAATTACCAAGCCAAGCATGCTATTGGCTTCAAACTTGGAAATTTCACTACTTACCACAAGGTCTACCAGCGCTGAAAAAACAGATCACCAGAATGCTTGGAAAATTTTAGGTTGGCTTCATTTGGGATTCTGAATAAGTGCCACTGGGAGTAGATGATTGTGCAACTTCCACAGTACTGATGACACTTGAACAAAACATGTCCTTACATTATTTTTTGCATGCCACATTCCCACTCAAAAGCTACATGTGGTACAAGATGAAAGTGCCTCCAGTAATGCTGCCAACAGTTTGTTTAAATACTTTCAATTTTTTTCACGGCTGTATTGAATAAATAAACCATGTATACTCTCAGGATACAGCACTGTCCTCATATAGAATGTGAATAAGCCCATAACCCTGTAATAACGAGTACCTATACAATTCTGCCAAGAATATCTTCTGCAGGGCAACTTGGCAAATGATTCCTTGCTATATTATGTCATTGTTGTCACACTGTTGCATATCTGTACATATGCGATGTGCATGCATCATGTGTATAATTATAGCCTGGGCCTATTCCTGCGAGCTTCATTCCCTTCTAGACCACTTTTCAATCTAGTGATCATCAAAAATTAATATTCGATAGGTAAAACAATCCTGTCTTATTTCAAACTGAAGTAAGTAAATGTGGATAGGAATTCAGTTCATGAGGCAACTCTGGTCGATAGCTAGATATGGCAATTTGGCTTTGACCTCATTCTGTACTAGCTATACCTAATCTGAACTGCAGGTTGTACGGTTAGTTACTATGCTTATTCAAATCGAAGCTTAGGCTGTGGAAATTTAGTGTCATTTAGAAGAATGAAGAAGAAGCTATTATAAGAAGTCATCCCACTAACATGACTTACGTGTTAGTGAAATATATTATCCAACAGTTTAAGGCCTATAATAATATGTCTAGCTTCAAAATGGCACTCATCTACAAATGACACTTGAGTCTTTGGAAGCTATGTATAAGTTATCTAGGTAATTAAAATGAAATCAACAGTCAAATGCATGAAATCCCACATAAATGGTTTGAAGTGCACACATGGAGGAGCAACTATGCAGCTGTGAGCCTCTGTTTTCATTGGCAACTCTTTTCCAAAGACTGGAGCTAAGATAGCTGATTGGAGGGGGGGGGGGGCAGCTGGGCAGTTACCTCCTCCTCCACCTTACATCCCAAAAGAACATAAGTCATGCAATCATGCATTAGCTGACAGCCTACACAGCATGACCCAGTGCTATTAAAGCCTATTAGTAATAAACAATCAGGTAAAGGTTAAGATGGGCATCCTGAAGCATTGGCCAGTATGCCAAACATGCATTGCATAGTCATTAATATCAAAGGGTAGAATATTTTGGTCTACCCGTATGTGCCTATACCAAAGTGATGTGGAAGGTGACATTTGCTTTCCATACAGTGTGGCCAAGTGCATCCTTGCTGTCTCACTAATGTTCATGTATTATTATATATGGCAGAATGTTATCACAAGTGAAACATGGGATACAATGTTTATCATAGAAAATATACCTTGTACTGGCTCCAATGCAGTTGCCATTTTATGGCTACTTGCTCACCTACTTATTCAGATACCAACTGTGGTGATCCTGGTACTCCCACAAATGGTAAACACAGTCTCTCCAGTACAACCTACAACTCTGTAGTGACCTACACCTGTGATGTAGGTTACACACTACAGGGATCAAAGAATAGAACCTGCCAGTTAAATGGAAACTGGAGCGGGAGTGTTCCACAGTGTAAAAGTAAGTTAATACTACTTATCTAATTGTGAGACTTCTGCTGTTGCTATTGCTTATGGATGATAGGACAAGAGCAAATACCATTGCGTGTAATTGCATGCATAATGTAACTGATTGTGCAAATTCCACAGGAAATGCTGATGACACTTGAACAGAACATGTCCTTACATTATTTTTTGCATGCCACATTCCCACACAAAAGCTACATTATGGTACAAAGCTGAAAGTGTTTCCAGCAATGCTGCCAACAGTTTGCTTTCAAATTGTTCATGGCTGTATCAAATAAATATACCATGTATACTTCCAGGATACAGCACTGTTCTCATATATAGAATGTGAAATCTATGCATGTGTTATCTGTAACTGAATAATTTATTTCATAAGCTCTCACTCCATTAAACCTAAGACTGGTACCATCTCTGTCTACTGCATGGATACACAACTGCTCCTACATACTTGCAGTTTTTAGGTTCATTCTCACTTTCTCCAGATCAGATGTGAGCATGCTCATGCAATACATAGACAGGTCCTAGGCCCACCTGGTATGACGCTGGGTATTGTGATTGTATTTTGATCAAGCTGGCCCCGACAAGATAGCTATAGGCTTTCTCTTGATGTCGTCAACTCAATGCCTTATCGCTCATTGTGCTTGTACCCTGCTAACTTTCTATCATACTCTATCTGAATTACCAATGCCAACTACGAGGATAGCATAAGGCCTTCGTTCTTGTGTCCCACCAATTCCATTGTTGTAATGATGCTACTACAGCATTATTCCATCACAGAGAACTACTGGGGAACTAAATTATGTGGAATGCTTTCTGAGATGTATAATTATACAAAGGAAAGTAATCTTACTCTCTTGTTCCACAATTATGTCAGGAGTTTGGTATAAAATTATTGTACATATTCATACTTAACCCCCCTCTCGGTCTCCACACAATCATACACACAAAACTGAACCAATGGTGCAGTATGCACGTGTGTACATATGTGGCATTTCTACACTATACAGTACCACCAATACAATGTCACTGTGTACTGTAATCTTTACCTAGAATCTTACACTTCCCACTAACCACGTGCACTTTCATCAAGTCCCCACTGATGTTGCTACTGTGCCAGTCCTCTGCTCTTCACAGTTCACATTCCATCTCATTTTCTCACTCAATCTCACCCCTTGGTCTCCATTGCTTGCTCTAATGACTGTTTCTGCTCTTTTCCCACCTATTTCCAACCTTACTGCAGTTGTTGATTGTTGGACCCCTCCTGCTGCTCATGTTAATGGCAATCAACCCATGTACTCCAATACAACCTTTGAGTCTACAGTGGAATACACTTGTCAACCAGGCTACATGCGTGAAGGAGCTAGAACTATCACTTGTATGGCAAATGGACAATGGAGTGCAAGTGCACCAGTTTGTAATCGTGAGTTACCTTTGGCAGCTGGTAGTACTTTGCCCGTACTGTAAAGGAGCATCCTGATAGTGTATACAATGCCAGAGCACCACTAAAAATATCATACAGTAAGTAACAAACAGATTCTTGTTTTAACCTTGCTGCAGCTGTTGACTGTGTGGCTCCTCCTCCTGCTCCTGCTAATGGTCAACGTGGTACCTTCCGTACAGCCTTTATGTCCACAGTGACCTACAGTTGTAATACAGGCTACAACCTGCAAGGGAGCAGCACTCTAACTTGCATGGCAAATAAACAGTGGAGTCCAAGCGTACCTACTTGCAACCGTGAGTTAACTCTGTAAAAGGTAGTTATATATAGATTATCACAGAATGCTAGAAAATGGTTAGTTTCAGACTAATAATTATACAGTATGGCAGCAGACAGATTCTTGTGTTTGAATCTGCAATCTTCACACTCATAGCCCAGCTTCAGCTGTTGACTGTGGGGCCCTCCTGTCCTAAGTAGCTTATAGTTTTAATACAGGCTGAACCCGCAACATGTGTGTGTAAAGGTAAAAACACTAAATATGACTTAACTAGAGGTGTGGTGTACAGTATATTGAGTATGTATATCATCTTACAACTGAAGTGAGGGCTTCTCAGCTGGCTCAGGCATCAGAAAGGGTTGGTTATCTAATACCAGCTTCACAACAGGGTTGAAAAACTTGCCGACGTTTCGACCAGATGCTCTGGTCTTCTTCAGGGCGAAGATAGGCTAGCGCGAGCACGGATCATATTTATAGCCTAGCATCTCATCATGCGCTGTCACCAGAAGCCACATCAAGGGGTGTCACTGGAAGTTGCAGGATTGCCTTCCTCAAGGCGGCCATCCAACATCCAGGCAGCTCCAGCCCACCATCCCTGTTGAGGGAGGGGTGGTTCAGCCTGAACGCTGAAAGCTGGTATTAGAGAACCAACCCTTTCTGATCTTACAACTGATTCCTGCTTGCGGCCAGCTGTAGTACCATAGAATTACTATACAGTAGGTAACTGGTACATATTTTTAAGGCTAAATTGCTTTGACTAAATTATAATAATGGGCTATGATGTCTACAGATGACAATCATTTTGAGTTCTTTACCCTCTGTCACCGCATGAATTGCATTTTCTGTCCTGTCATGTTTTTCTCATGTAAATATTCACAGCAAGTAGTAATACACCCCTCAACAGCAGTATCACAGCTCCCACAAGCAGTGGCACAGGTCCTACTAGCAATGTACATGGCACACCGATAATGCCTACAAGTACTGATGCATCTCCATCAAGCAGTACTACTTTTTCAGCAAGAAGTGGTACACCCCCAACAAAAAGTGTGTCCCCAGCCAACAGTAGTACAACTCCAAACACTGAGGTTCTGCAAAGGGAAGGTAAAACATCAAAACTGTGCATCTAATTGCCAGTTTGATGGGATCTGTTATATTCTGTTGCCAGCAATGTATAATCTTCCACTTTGCTTTGTCTTCCGTGCCTTCGCCACAGGAAATACTACAGCCGCCATAATCGGTGTAGTTATTGTTGTACTGTTCCTCCTGGGATGTGTGATATTGATAATTCTTTCAGTTGTGATCTACAAGTAAGGCGCAAGGAGAGACTGGCATGAGCACAAAATTACACAATCTGCAATAATTCCTTGCATTATATACATCCCCCTTCAAGTATACCAATTCATTGAACCTTTTAGAAGGAGACACTCTGGGAAGACGTTCAATCCTGAGGATGTGTATGATGATGTACCTGGCATAGATAGCATCCCACTGAAGAAGCAAGCAAACGAATTTATAGAACCAAAAGGACATGCCCTCCAAGGCAACAGGGAAACTGGTTAGTGTGTGTACATATGTTATTACATGCTTTATTGTAATGGCAACTTGAACCTTTATATCTCTAGTCAGCTAAGCACTCCTAAGCATTGCACTCCTAGCTTCATTCCAAATCCTGACAAAGAGCAATTTGCAGCTCACACTGCAAATGAACTCTTCTGACCAACAAATAATAATTATGACCTTGGGTGCATGAATTTGCACTGATTTCCAAAAATATTATATGTAGGTTCATTGTCTTTAGTGACTTTTTGAAATCCACAGTCGTGAATAAATCTTGATAGATTGTGAATCCATTCTCTTGCAATGTATTTGGATTTGAAACAGACAGCTGTGTGTATAATACACTTTGCCATGGCTCCTTCCTACAAACTTTTATTTTTAGACTTTGAGGACAATGGTTCTACAAATGATGGAGGTGTAAAAGTGGCTGCTGTAGCTGGAACTGCTATCACTCCACTCAGTCAATCAAAGTACAAACAGCATGATGCAAGTGCAGGTTTGTTAGTGTTGTCATACAGGCATATACGTACATTATACGTATACTGCTTGCACATTATGGCGTTTGGGCTTCCAGTTGCAGTATGCATTATAATTATTACTATTTGCTACAAATAACAAAGTACTTCTATTTGACTTTGCCTTACAGTGGCTCAAAGGGAAGATGCTGGTGTTCTAATTAATCAGTTCACAGAACATGTGAATGAAATGCATGTTGAGAGGGATAAAGGCTTTGAAGAAGAGTTTAAGGTTAGTGAATCACAACGTTGTGTATGTACAAATGTATACCAAAAATGTACAGCCACTGCTGCCATTGAGTTGCATGGAGTATTGCACACATATCAGCTGTATTCCTCAATTCTCTTCCCCGGCCATGATTGCAGAAAGTTGTTGATGATCCAAATGGAAAATATGACATTGCCTTAGCTAACCGTTCCAAGAACAGATACCGCAATATACACACCTGTAAGTGACACACAGACTTGACACAACTGTAAGTATTGCCTTCACATGTGTTTACAAGTGCCTGCATCAAGTACATAAGATTATACCATTTTCATTCAGTTGACCACTCTCGGGTGATCCTGTCAGTTCCAGATGGATGGGGAAGTGACTACATCAATGCCTCATACATCAATGTTAGTTTCACCAGCCTTCAACCATACTGATACTACCGTATTATAATTGATCATAATAAATTTTCTCTTGATATTCCATATACAGGGTGAAAATGGAGACGTCTACATTGCATCACAAGGTTCATATTTTGTAATCAGCTACTGTTCAAGTGGTGTATGGATACTGAATTAAAATATTATTTTTGTCCTATATTGCATTTCCTAACTATACCACTTGTATAGGTCCCACTCCTGAAACCATCACTGATTTCTGGCAGATGATCTGGGATGTGAGACCAGCAGTGATTGTCATGCTGACCAAAGTGTTTGAGAATGGGAAAGTGAGTATAATGCAGTATGACTTATAACCCACATTTGTAGGCAGTACTTGTAGTGGGCAGTGCTTTGTAGAGTACTAGTCTCTATCGCATTTTGCAGTGTAAATGTGAAAGATATTGGAATGATGATCTAGACCAGCCTTTTGATGCTGGCAGGGAGTTCACTGTGGTCACCACGGGATGCAGAGGCTATGCAGACCATGTAGTCAGGGATATGACTGTTAGGAATGTGAGTCTGCTCAGCTGCATGTCATTGCATTATATTCAATGTACATAAACATCACACACAGCTGCACTTAATATAATCATGCACCTGCCTTTCCTCCTAGGCCTCCGACAGACCTCTCTATGTGAGGCAGTTCCAGTACACTAGTTGGCCAGATCACGGAGTGCCTCTGCAGCCTTCATCTGTAGTTAAGTTCATTGAACAGGTCAGGAAGGAGTTCAAAGGAACAGAAGCACCCATGGTAGTGCATTGCAGGTGAGGATGCAACTGATGTCAGGTGGTGGAGGAGGGCCAAGGGTTAAGTGGGGTATATTGGGCTTGCACTTGAGTGGTGCAGTGTGGCGTTCACTGGGAGAGGTATAGCTTAACGAGATATCGTATTGGCCCTAATTTATGGCAGATAAAAACACAGATCCAAGTCGGCATTTAGGAATATAGGGTTTGTGACTGGAAGCGTGACGAAACATTAGAAAATTATGATGACAAATTAGAGTATGCTTTGGATAATAGGAATTCTCGAATTCTCGCTTATGGTCGAGGCAGCTGTTCATGCATATGTATCATGCTTACATGGAGCAGTGGGAGGCTGCAGTTGATACAACACTCTACTTCGAATGTGAATTAGGTGAGTGCAACTTCAACGAATAGCCTATGTAGGCAAAATAACCATGAAAATGATCGCCACCAACGCAGCTGGGTTCTTTGGCTTTTCATTGAAGTCATGCTCACCTAATTCACGTTTGAACTAGAGTCTCTATCCATGGAGATTATTATCATGGTCACAGCAGCCGATGATTCATTAGACTCCGCAGCAGACGACAACTTATTAGAGTCCAAGACGAACAATAAGCGGCAGCCATTTTTCGTCAAAAATTTGAGTATGATCTGACCCTATTTAGGCGGGTGCAGAACAATTAGGGAGCCAATAATTAGGGACAAATTAATACAGTAGTTAGTAAACATTGATCCTTCAGGTAATAACTGTATCACTATTTCACTTGTGTTTCACTAGTGTTTCACTTCAAACTGTATGTTGAAGTGAAACATTGTGACATCAGAACCTGTCAAAACAGCCACCTGTGGGTAAGTTACAACTAATCTTTATAAAGCGATGGCTGCTCTACAGAGGTAGATTGTAGTACTCTATTGCTGTTTGTGGCCGGAGAGGCTGGCTGGTTTAGAGAAATGGCTGCCTAACACAGTGACCATTCAAAACAGATTCCACTGTATGGATAGTTTTTATGGGGGTTTGAAAGATCAAAGAAGAGCTGTTATTTATCATTAAACTGTGATCATGCTATACTTCTTAGTGCTGGTGTGGGTCGTACTGGCACTTTCATCACTATTGATGTCATGATGGAGAGATTGAAGGAGGGAAAGGATCTTAATGTCTTTGAATTTGTCAGTGAAATGAGGAGCAGAAGAACACAAATGGTGCAGACTTTGGTTAGTTGAAACAAACATTTCAGGCTTAGGGTGACTGCATACATGTATTCCACAATACTGCCTAGATTTGCAATTTTGCTCCTTTCCTAGGACCAGTATGTGTTCATCCATGATGCCCTCTGTGACTACATCACTTGTGGAGACACGAGTGTGCTTGCTCATGAGTTGAGAGCTGTCATTGACACTTTTGAGAAAGCTGACCAGAGCACTGGGAGGACTGGCTTTCAGGAACAGTTTGCTGTGAGTATGCACTTACAGTGATGTTGTGACACGGTTTGACTACTGTTCAGACGAATTATGAAATTAAATGCAATTAACAATTATTTGATTGAAACCATACAATATGAAATGCGACAGATGCTGGAGAAATTGAGCAAGTCTCCATGTTATGAAGATATTGCATTTGCACAAAAGAAAGTTGTGGCCAAAAGAAACAGGTACAAGGACAGATTCCCATGTGAGTTAGGGTTCATAAAGTGATTATGCAAATGTATGCTAATTGCATCATTTGCAATTTGAGCTATATCCTAGTCCTTCATTCTGTAATTGTGTAGATTCCACCAACTACCTGAGGCTAACATACAGCTCTGCAAGCAATGGAACCAACTACATCAATGCAACATTCATCAATGTAAGGGATACGTTACCTTAATGCTACAAATATTATCAGCAACTAAGTATACAGTATGTATGTCCGTCCCAGTAAACCTGAGACACCTAGATTGCACAATAGCCCGGTGTTCTCCACAGGCGCTCACGACAACAAAACGCTCTACTTGACCACCATCGGCCACGAATCTGCTCAACACTCCACTTCATCGCTGCATGCTGCGTTCAGATTGCTTTTAAAGTCGCTCATTGCTCCAGTGGGGGCTGCACGCCTGTTGCCGATTCCGCCATATCGGCTGACGTCATTTGCCCCGCGTGGCCGGGAATACTTTCATTGTACAAGTGAAATGTAGTGTTGTACAAGCATTGTAGAAGCATGGTACAGGTGAAGTGCAAAACGCACACTGTGTTAGCTAAGCAGGGACTGGCTTCCCTGCGCAGCTCCAAATATGTAAGTGTCGATGGGTCTGCTGCTATCCCTTCTTTCTGACAGCCAGTGAAAGCAGATTGCAGTTCTATTATTGCCCAAAATGTACTTGCCCTGGTCGAGTTATGCTCATACACTGTACTTTACTGATCAAAATACGTAGCTAGCTGTATACATTCAAGTGAGGCTGGTTGCATTTTAATGTATGCCCTAGAATTATTATATAAAATTATTATGTATTCCAGAGCTACTCCAAAAAGAATGCCTTCATAGCTGCTCAGTCTCCAATGGAACAGACAAGGAATGATATTTGGGAGCTGATCTGGCAGTTCAAGACATCCACCATTGTGCTCCTCTGTGACTTCAAAGAGGGTGATCAAGTAAGATCAATAACGATTGCTTCTTCAGTCATTGTTATATTCCATCCTGCATGCATCCAATGTAATGTTAATATATAATATATGTTGATAATAATATCATATGCAAACCTGATGCAGTTTCATGCAATGCACATTGCATTCATGCGTAGGAAAGATGCTGCAAGTTTTGGCCAGACAAGAAGACAGGAACAGCTGATTATAAGCTCATCAAAGTAAACTACAATGACAAATTTCCCATGAAGGACTGTGACAAAATCCTGCTAGATGTCTTTAACAGTGCAAAGGTTGGTCTAAAGCATTAATGGTGTTAAGATATATTCCAAATTGTAATTGCAGGCAGACAGCAATCAGATGACGAGTATATCACATGCCTCCAATTTACAAACTCCAGCTCTCCAGTCCCCCAATGGAGGTGGTCCTGTACCACTTCAAAGCTTGGACCACAACCAGCCCACCTCCTGCTGCCTCTCTGCTGAAGATGATGGGAGAAGTGACCGACATCCAGAACGAGGACAAAACAGTTCTGGTCATGTGCAAGTGAGTGAGCATTCAGCTGACTAATCACTGTCACCTACAGGAACTGCCAACAAAGTTACTTACCATCCACTGCTATTATTAACTAGCAGTTTCATACCATGTAATTATACTGTATTGGCTAACTCCATGCTGACAGTATAATGTAGAGAAACGTGTTGCTTACATACAACCTATTTATAATTATTTTAAGTGTGCCGAGAGTCCACACACATGAGCATGTGTTTATGTGTAGTCACTACATGCAGTAAGGTAGCTGTACACAATGGGATGTCTAATGTAGCATGCAATTTCTTTCATATAGCGCTTTGTGTAACCGTGGTGGTTTAATATTGCATAGTAACATCTTGTATTTGCTATACATCCCATTTGTATATTTCTCCTCCTCCAGTGATGGCATGTCTCGCAGTGGTGTGTTCATTACTTGTATGTCTGAAATTGAGAGAGTCAAAGTTGAAGGAGGAGTGGACATCTTCCAGACAGTCAAGGCAGCAAGAGCACAGAGACCACACATGGTCTACACCACTGTGAGTTACAGGAGGAGTGCATTTTGCACGTACAATTATTTGTAGTTTTGTGTATGATATTCAGGCTTCCTGCCAATAGTGTAACACAGACTATATGCACTTCTGTTGGGTAAGTGTGTTTTGAGATTAGAGAGCTCAAGCATTGGCAACTGTATATATATAGTCATGGTATAACAAACATTGCTTCACTCATTCCATACCCTCTACACAGTGAATGAACTATATGGTATACATTACTAGACAGCATGCACTCCATACTGCCCCCAATGACTGTGTGTACCCTTTTAATCCATATCCAGGACCAGTACAAGATGTGCTTTGAGATCCTCCAGTCCTACTTGGACTCATTTGATACCTACGCCAACTTCAAGACTATCTGAGTGTGGTAGCTGATAACATCAACTTCTACTTCGTAATCAGTGTGGAATCTTAGGCCGTTAAAACATTACGTACATTTTGGTTAATACAAGCATTCATCTTTCTTTAACAGTATACTTCAATGTTTCCATTAATTTGTTTGCTCTACAACTGCCAACACATGCCTGCCACATGCATACTGACTTCGGCTGAACACAGTGGAGCTAGTGATTCAGCTAGACCTTAGTTATAGTTAGCATGCATTGCAATTAATTTAACACTAATGCCAATGGAATAATTATTATCTTAACATTAGTACTGTAGTATACATAGCATTGTGCAATGCACGACAAAGCCCTTAAATGGGTTGCCATGTACATTGTTACGTACAATACAAGTGAGTGACTTGCTGAGCTGACTAAACTGATGCACATGTACAGCTCTTATCAGTCTACATGCAATTGCAAGTTCACAACCAATGATATAACAAGCATTTCACATTAAAAAACTCAAGTGGCCCATGTCCTGTACCTCCAAACTTGAATATACTAGCTAGCAATACCCTTTGCATGCCGTGAATAGTCTGTATAATATGGTTCAGTCAGTAGTCGAAGAAGTATCAGTGTTAATGGTAAAAGGCATGATGCATGGTAATGTTTTCCAATCTCCAGGTGGCCAGGGCAGTGATCCAGGACAACAGCCTTACCAAAATGCTATATATTATTGTAATGACAGATCGCCTGATGTGGCTGCTATTGCTGGTGGAAGTTGCTTGTAATTCAAGGAGCAGTACCTTGGCTAGTGGCTACCCTAGATGGTGAATCCAGAGCTATGAACGTGTACATGTCAACTGGCAAATTAAACATTCGCTGGACTGTATTTAGGTCAGTGTTTGTAAAGCACTTCTTATGTATGACTGGCAATGTTAAAGTGCAATAGGAGACATGGAGTAACATGTTTTAGAATGATCGCTAGTCTCATATATGCGAAGGTGCAATTGGCAGTGTACTGCTATTGACCACATGCATTAGGAGCATGTACTTTCATCTGCAAAACAACATAATTTCATAGATGTCAAAGTCTTCAAACAAGTAACAATGCATTAAAGGCCAAAGCACCATGTGGGCATTAGAAAGACATACAGTGTAGCAAACTGAGCAGTTTCTCCTGTGTTACAAAACAGCTGTTATGTTTGTTAAACATAATGTATATATCCACTCTCATGCTTACTCATGTACATGATCATGAAGATGTATGTTATACAAACATTAACTAAATGACCCACACAACATGCTAGCAATTCATTCTCACAGTCATGCATTTTTGCACACAATGTTAATGTGCACAATTCACCTCACTACAATATATCTATCCTTTCTTTTTCAACATCCCAAATAAGATATATAATGATGATTGATGATGTGCATGTGACAAGGTGAATTGTTGAGAGCAGCAAGACCTGCTATACCATTCCATACCGGCGTTCTAGCATGCATGGAGGACATTCTGCCACAACTGCCCAAGATGATGGTAATGTCACCAGACTGGAGCTATAGCTACTGTTACCAGTTATGCCAAAAGGGATGTATTATGCTTATATTTAAATTCATGTTGAACTGTTTGCTATGGCTGGACAGCAATCAGCATTTGTTGTTTGATACCTTGCTCAGCGCTGGCGAGATTTATGAATGCTATAGTATTTAACTAGGCATTTTTGATACCATGTAAGCACAACCATGAGTTTGAACTTTGAGCAGCTATAATGAGTAAAGTGCTATAGTTGTGCCCACTTTCTCTCTATAGTTAATTTGTGTGCATTTGATTGTGTTATCCACATCAATTTGGAAATGCAATTTCTTCTAGATCTGTTTGCAACTTTAGTAGCTAAAGTGTACTTGCAATATAAGTTTGCTATTTACTTATAATGAATCAACTGTTTTCTTCTTTGTATAGATAGAGTAAGCAGATAGTTAGTACAGTATTCCATGTGTGCATTGTACAGTACATGTCTGTGAGCTAGTCTGCATGTGATGCATGACATGTGCCTACCTCTCTTCAAATCTCCAACTATAGTATAGCCTTGACTCTCCAGCGGCAAGCAGAGTCGGATGATAATCCAATGGATCAGATGCTGTGTGGTGTGAACGCATTGTGTAGGGTCCAGTGTGTGTGTGTGTGTGTGTGTGTGTCTGTGTCTGTGTGTGTGTGTCAGGAAAAGGCTGGGTGTATAGATAACTTGCACTGTAGTGAGTTGTTGAGCGTGTGTGCTTGTGTGCTATTGCACTTGTGCAGGCATTGCAAGTGGGCTGATGCTGTAGTTTGAGTGTCTTTGGAAGCAATTTTCAATGTGGTAATTTCTTCTGTGGCCCAAGTCTCAACTGTTGCTGGTACATTACTGTTGCATGTTGACACTGTTAGTGCTCTTTGAACAGATGGTCACTGACTAGTACTGGTAATGCTCCCTCCTTACTTATCACCCTGGACCATTTAGCACACTCCTTGTTGTTATCACTGTCTTTGTGATATTTATTCTGTGAAAGTGGTTATGCTATCCTGCTGTTTTGTTACCACTAGTCTACAGCTTGTGTGCCTATGTATTGTGAGTGTGTGAGTATGTGTGTGTGTGTGTGTGTGTGTGTGTGTGTGTGTGTGTGTGTGTGTGTGTGTGTGTGTGTGTGTGTGTGTGTGTGTGTGTGTGTGTGTGTGTGTGTGTGTGTGTGTGTGTGTGTGTTGTGCATGTGTTTGTGTGTGTCTGCTTGCAATTGTCTGGCATTGTAGGCTGCTGTAGTGAACTGCATCTCTCTCCAGAGAGTTGGCTTTGCCTGTTTGGCAGAGTGGCAGTTTTATTACACAGACAAACACACAGTACATACAGAGTTCCACAAATTGCATATTACACTCACACTTCTAGCAGAGATAATGTCAACGTTATAAAATGCTGCGAAGAGGTGGAAGTGGGGCAAAGGCCAACTAATTGCTGAGAGCACCAAACACCCATTGGCATTCCATTGTGTAATGTTGGCATCAAAGGACATTCTGCCTACCATACATTTCTCAATTGAAAGTATTGACATAGAAAACTTGGCACGAGGTTGCAAGTCATAGCAAAATGCAAACATGAGTTAGGACTGTTTGAATGTACACAAAGTGCTTGCTTATGTGTGATCAGTGGGCTCAGATGGCACATTAGGCATCAGGTGCTTCTCTTTCCAAGACATGGTCTAAATCAAACTAGTAGTAAAAGGTCATGCACTACTACCAATTCATATCGACGTGTGGCTATAACTATAACTTCGTTAAAGCCACACTTTGACATGAATTAGGACCTTGCGTCTCCAACAACACCTCAACTTCAATGCTTCACAGTCCATGACAAAATTGAGTGTACATACTTGACAGCAGTTCAGAGGTGTGAGTAGCTACATAGTAGCACATGACAGTAGTGATGTATGGCCACTCATGCTTGGGGCAGGCAGTGAAGCCAGCCTCTTATAAGCATACTGCAGCCAGGTCTCCTATCCCATCCACATGTTTGTAGAAGAAAGCAAGTGATGGGGGATGGACCATCTGGCTACTCATATATTGCTCCTTTTTTTCCAGTCATAGTTGCTAGCAGAGTGACCGGCTACTTGAGCAGCCCCTCAAAATCGCAGTTGTACTAATGGAACATTTCGCAAGGTTTCAATCCCCCGCGTGCCTATGACCTCAGTCTTGTGGTGAAACAGAACTCATATAAGCACACTCGCCATGTTTACCGCAGTGCTCCTTACACACTTGGCAGTGTCAGACCATAGATCTACGGTCAAACTGTCCATGGACAAGTGCGGCTCGTGTACAATTGCGATCATATTAATGTTGTTGCCAGGTAAGAGATATCAAGATGTGTATGCGATGCTACGTGCATTCAATGGTTATTGCATGTACACCCACTGTGATGTTCTTTCTCTCTTTCTCAGCTTTGTGCGCTGGCCAGCCTAGTAATCCCACCATATCAAGAGCTCAGAACGGCCCTGCACTCACCGGTCCAGTGGTGTTTGGTGCTAACCAGACGGTCAGCATTTGGTGCAGAGCGGAGAATGTTGAGGATTCCAGATTGCGTGGCTTTAATTGGCGATACACTAACGGCACATTTGTACCCAAAGTTGAAAGGGGAGAGACGAATGACCATGATGTGTACAGGGAACGTTTTGCTGGCAAGCAAGACGTCTACACCCCTGTTTGGTGGACGGTTCTGCATTTCAGTAGAATACAACCTTCTCATGCTGGAGCGTACAATTGTGTTGCCAACTACAACAACATGGTTTTCAAGAATCAAATTGTGGAGGTAAACGTTTCAGGTGGGTTGATGGTGTAGCTATTACACTGGTAAACATGGGCAACTGGCATACTTCATTACTGGCTTTACCTTAGAATGGTCATCTTAGCAATTGTGCCTGAACATATAGCTATCCTATAGATCGCAAGCTGCACGTGAAGAAACTGAAAATGGAATAATTATGTGAAAGGGTTGAACTGACTGGTGCAGGTCAACTTAATTGGCAATGACTCCTTTCACACTATATGCCAATGTCGCCACTGCATAGGTGTTAAATTTGAAACTGTATGCATTTGTACATAATACAGTCTGCATACATCATGTATGCAAATAATATACTATAGCCATTATGATTATATTCCGGAGAGCTTCATCCCCTTCAAGACCACCGTTCAATGTAGCGATCATCAAATATTTGAAAGGCAAAATAATCGTGCCTTGTTTCAAACTGAAGTTACCTGATTTACAAACATTAACGTTCTATAATTGTTATAACTTGTATAATGTTAAATTGCTGTTTAAGTAAAGCGAAACATGGGGTACAATGTTTATCTTAAATATGTATATACCTTGTACTGGCTCCAGTGAAGTTGCCATTGATAGCTATGTATATACCTCCTTACCTACTGATTCAGATACCAACTGCAATGATCCAGGTACTCCCACAAATGGTCAACATAATCTCTCCAGTACAACCTACAACTCTGTAGTGACCTACACCTGTGATGTAGGCTACACACTAAAGGGATTAAATAATAGAACCTGCCAGTTAAATGGAAACTGGAGTGGGAGTGTACCACAGTGCAAACGTAAGTTAATACTACTTAACTAATTGTGAGACTTCTGTTGCCACTATTGCTTTTGAATAGGACAAGGGCAAATACCATTGCACAATTTACGAAATTTAACATCTGGCCAAAGATGATCAGGTAGCGAGCTAATATTGCTGCAGTAGAGATGGTCGTGGTTAATTCATTTATCGACATGGGTATCAATCGTCCTGAAGCATCAAATCTGCCTCATTAGATAGCCATCAATCCTAACTGCATGGTATAATAGTGGTGTCTGCATATGCGTTTACATAATATAAATTTATGTTGTGGGAGTTGTTGTCTACTTGTTGTTCACTTTGTCTAAGTACAAACATGCTGTGCCACTAAGTGTAAATTTGTACATCAGGAACATTTTAGCTAGTGAAAAAGTGTGGTGTATATATGCATTATATTATGTCTGAAACACCTTGCAATATTTATAGACCCAAAAAGTTGCTGCGCTGTACACAAATGCTTCCTTATCTATATTCTTCTCCAGCTGTTGACTGTGGTGATCCTGGTACTCCCACAAATGGTCAACACAATCTCTCCAGTACAACCTACAACTCTGTAGTGACCTACACCTGTGATGTAGGCTACACACTACAGGGATCAAACACTAGAACCTGCCGGTCCAATGGACAGTGGACAGGGAGTGTACCTCAGTGCAGTCGTTAGTTGACTACTTGCTTGCACTGTTTTGTACTGTAGATGTATCTCGGTATCACTTGTTGATGGACGAACAATGCAGTTTGGATGAGAAGCAATAGGCTAATATAAAACATGTGTAGCTGAATGCTCAGTATGGTCAGCATTTCCCATGTCATTGGTATCCTGTGTCATCCTCTCCAGCCATTGACTGTGGTGATCCTGGTACTCCCACAAATGTTCAACGCAGTCTCTCCAGTACAACCTACAACTCTGTAGTGACCTACACCTGTGATGAAGGCTACACACTACGGGGAAACAACAGTAGAACCTGCCAGTCCAATAGACAGTGGAGTGGGAGTGTACCTCAGTGTACCCGTAAGTCAAACTTAGCAGGCAAGTTATATAGTGGTTGGCTTA
This sequence comes from Ianthella basta, assembly GCA_964019415.1. Lineage (NCBI taxonomy): Eukaryota > Metazoa > Porifera > Demospongiae > Verongiida > Ianthellidae > Ianthella > Ianthella basta. Next base: position 6,808,850 of record OZ025873.1, on the reverse strand, counting down.
GGTCTCAAAGTTAGTTTGCAAGCTATATATACATTGCTATTACAAATGCAGACCCCCTAGATCATGGGTCCATTTAGGGATGGAGGGGGGGGGGGTCAGGGAGGGTGTTCACCTGCCCTTGCCATAATCTCCCTTCCCCTCCCCTTGAAAATTTGGCCACCAATATGTTAACATAGTATCCCCCAAATTGTTAGCCCCACACCCACCCCCTTTAATTTTTCAAACCTCAGTTTCATATAACTATACCATGTATACTCTCAGGATACAGCGCTGTCCTCATATAGAATGCAAAACCTATGCTTGCGCTATCTGTAACAGAGTAATTAATTTCATAAGCTCTCACTCCATTTAACCTAAGACTGGTACTATCTGTGTCTGCTTCATGGATACACAACTGCTCCTACTTATGTGCAGTTCTTAGGTTCATTCCCACTTTCTCCTGCTCATGCAATACATAGACAAGTCCTAGGACCACCTGGTATGACGTTGGGTATTGTGATAGGATTTTCGATTAGGCTGGCCCTGTCAAGGTAGCTATAGGTTTTCTCCTGATGTCTTCAACTGAACATCTCATCTCTCATTGTGCTCGTACCCGGCAAACTTCCTATTATAAATCTATTGGAATCACCAATGCCACCTATGTGCATAACATTTAGCCTCATTCTTGTGTCCAACCAATCCACTCATTGCTGCAATGATTCCATAATTATGCTACTGCAGCATTATTCCGCCATAGTGAATAATTGGGGAAATATATTATGTGGAATGCTTTCTGAGATGTAGAATTATACAAAGATGATGAGGGATTAAACAGTAGCACCCTCCAGTTCAATAGACAGTGGAGTGAGAGTGTACCTCAGTGTGAAGGTGAAATTACACTAAATGGGACTTAACTATAGTTACAGTATTGGAGATGTAGTGTTTATCGGGTATGTGTGTCATCTTACATATCATTCCCACATGCGGGTGGCTGTAGTATACCATAGATATATTATACAGTGGATAATTTTAAATTCTATAAACTAAAATTGCAATGACTAAAGTATAATGTTGAGCTATAATGTCTACCGAGGACAATCATTTCAGTGAATTCTTCACGCTCTGTCATCACTTGAGGTGAACATGCTTGTGCTTCAGTCAATCTGCACTTATTCATGTCTGTCTTGTCATGTTGTTCTCATGTATATGGTCACAGCAAGTACAGCAAGTAGTAATACACCCCTCAACAGCAGTATCACACCTCCCACAAGCAGTGGCACAGCTCCTACCAGCAGTACTATATCTCCCACCAGCAGTTCCTCATCTCCCACCAGCAGTGATACATCTCCGACCAGCAGAGATACATCTCCCATCAGCAGTGATACATCTCCCACCAGCAGTGATACATCTCCGACCAGCAGAGATACATCTACCACCAGCAGTGATACATCTACCACCAGCAGTGATACATCTCCCACCAGCAGTTCTACATCTCTCATCAGCACTGATACCCCTTCTGCCATCAGTGCCACATCTCCCACTAGCAGTGTACATGGCACACCGATAATGCCTACAAGTACTGATACATCTCCATCAAGCAGTACTACTTTCTCAGCAAGAAGTGGTACACCCCCAACAAAAAGTGTGTCCCCAGCCAGCAGTAGTACAACTCCAAACACTGAGGGTCTGCAAATGGAAGGTAAAAACATCAAAACTGTGCATCTAATTGCTAGTTTGATGGGATCTTTTATATTCTGTTGCAAACAATACGTCATCTTCCAGTTTGCTTTGTCTTCCGTGCCTTCACCACAGGAAATGCTGCACCTGCCATAATCGGTGCCATTGTTGTTGTACTGTTCCTCCTGGGATGTGCGATTATACTGATATTACTTTCAGTTTTGATCTACAAGTAAGGTGCATGGAGAGACTGATCACATGACTGCAGAATGCAATAACTCCTTGCATTATATATATGCTTTCAAGGAGACCAATTCATTGATCCTTTTAGAAGGAGACACTCAGGGAAGACTTTCAATCCTGAGGGTGTGTATGATGATGTATCCGGCATAGATCGCGTCCCACTGAAGAAGCAAGCAATTGAACTGGCAGATGGCACCATTGGTGAATTTATGAGGCCAAAAGAGCATTCTCTCCAAGACAACAAGGAAACTAGTTAGTGTGTGTACATATGTATTTGCATGCGGTTTTGTAATGGCAACTTGATCCTATCTTTAGCCAGCTGCATGAAGAGGCACTGCAGCTCCTAGCTTCAGTCGAAATCTCGACAAAGTGCTATTTGAAGTTCACACTGTACGGACGTTCCTGACCAATGAATAAAAATTATGACTTTGTGTGCAATGATTTTCACTGATTTTCAAAAGTACTGTATGACTTTTTGAAATCCATGTACGGTCGTGAATATACCTTGTTAGATTGTGGGGTCATTCCCTTGGAATTGTATTTAGATTTGAAGCAGACAGCTGTGTGCATACATATACTGTGCTTTGCCATGGCACCTTCCTACAAGTATCACTAAACTTTCATTTCTAGACTTTGAGGACAACTGTTCTATAAATGATGGAGATTTAGAAGTGGCTGCTGTAGCTGAAACTGCCGTCACTCAACTCAGTCAATCAAAGTGCAAAGAGCAGGATGCAAGTTCAGGTTTGTTGGTGTCCTCTATAATTAAATGTACATTATACTGCTAATGTTGCTGCATTAGGGTTAGGTTAGGGTTACGTATTTGCAGCATTATATAATCATACTATGTGTTACAAATCATAACAATCACTTCTATATGACTTCTCTTTAAATTCAGTGGCTCAAAAGGAAGACACCAGTGTGCTCATTAACCAGTTCACAGAACATGTGAAGGAAATGCATGTTGAGAGGGATAAGGGTTTTGAAGAGGAGTTTAAGGTTACTGAATCACCAAAAATGTACAGCCACTGCTGCCATTGAGTTGCATTGTACACATATCAGCTGCATTCCTTAATTCTCTTCCCATGAATGTAGAAAGTTGTTGATGATCCAAACGGAAAGCATGACATTGCCTTAGCTAACCGTTCCAAGAACAGATACCGCAATATACACACCTGTAAGTGACACCGGCGTGACAAACATCTGTTATTAGTATTGCCATCATGCAGGTAAACATTATTCACCTTACATCAAGTGTGCATTACTCCACTTTCATTCAGTTGATCACTCTCGAGTGATTCTGTCAGTACCAGATGAATGTGGCAGTGACTACATCAATGCCTCATACATCAATGTAAGTTTCATCAGCCTTCAACCATACTGATACTGCCGTATTATAATTGTTCCATATGTTTTCTCTTGATATTCCATATACAGGGTGAAAATGGAGATATCTATATTGCATCACAAGGTTCGTAATGGGCAATCTTTACTGTGCACATTGTGTATGGATACTGGATAAATAAAAGCTAATTGTTGTTTTGTCCTTTATATTTTACTTCTGAACTCTTCCACTTGCATGTGTAGGACCCACTCCTGAAACTATCACTGATTTCTGGCAAATGATCTGGAATGTGAGACCAGCTGTGATTGTCATGCTCACCAAAGTGTTTGAGAATGGGAAAGTGAGTGCAGAGCAGTGTATATCAGACATCTGTACACTGCACTTGTAGTGGACAGTGCTAGCCTAATACATTGGATGAGGCTGAATAAGTATGCAATGTTTTCAGTTATCATAAAGCAATGACCATAGCACTACCATATAGCTGAGGAATAGTGGCAGGAAATTGGTTTGTCTGATTGCATGCTCAAAATTATGGCATTTAGCAAATTTTATAATAGTGGTTGGGCAAATCATAATTATGCACGTACTAAAATTATCATTTCTGACAATAATTTGGTGGTTGGAATTCTTAGTGGGTTGCTCTCAAAACTGGAAATGCACTAAAATAATATCCCATCAAAATTCATGCTATATTGCATTCCACAGCTGCTTTGTACATCAGTGTCACCATGCATCACTTTCTCTAATAGCATAAATGTGAAAAATATTGGAATGATGATCTAGACAAGCCCTACCATGCAGGCAGGGGCTTCACTGTGGTCACCACGGGATACAGAGGCTATGCAGACCATGTTGTCAGGGACATGACCATTAGGAATGTGAGTATACTCAGCAGCATGTATCATATTATACATAAAACCAGCATCATACACAAGTAGCTTTAACGTAACTTCTTAATTACATGCGACTATTGTTTTAGGCCTCAGACAGACCTCTCTATGTGAGGCAGTTCCAGTACACTAGTTGGCCAGATCACGGAGTGCCTCTGCAGCCTTCATCTGTAGTTAAGTTCATCCAGCAGGTCAGGAAGGACTTTGAGGAGACAGAAGCACCTATTGTAGTGCACTGCAGGTCAGGATGAGTTTGATGCCAGGAAGAGGAGGAGGGCTGAGGGTTGAAATGGGGGTGTATTTGCCTTGCATTTGAGTGGCATAGTGTGAGGCATGGTGATTTGTGTTCTTCATGCAATGACTATTATTATAGGGTAAAGTGGTTAAGTTTTGCTGGTAGACATTATGGTGATTTGTACAATTTTTGGGGGTGTTGATTATCGCAAATTTGGATCATTCTGTACTTCGATAGTGCTGGTGTGGGTCGTACTGGCACTTTCGTCACACTTGATGTAATGATGGAGAGACTGAAGGAGAGGAAGGACATTGACATATTTGAATTTGTCAGTGAAATGAGGACTAGGAGGACACAAATGGTGCAGACTTTGGTTAGTTGAAACATGCATATCTGGTTAAGAGTGGCTCTATAATTATATTCATTTATCCTACTATACTGTCTAAATTTGCAGTACTGTCTTATTCCTAGGACCAGTATGTGTTCATCCATGATGCCCTCTGTGACTACATCACTTGTGGAGACACAAGTGTGCCTGCCCATGAGCTGAGGGCTGTCATTGCCACTCTTGAGAGAGTTGACAAGGATACTGGGAGGACTGGCTTTCAGGAACAGTTTGCTGTGAGTATTATGCACTTACAATGATGTTGTGAAACTGTTTGATTACTGTTCAATTGATCATGAACATTAAAACTAAAGTAATAGCAACTAGTTGGATTGAGAACTATTGGATATCAATTATTCATCAATGAAATGCAACAGATGCTGGAGAAACTGAGCAAGTCTCCATGTTCTGAAGATATTGCATTTGCACGAAAGAAAGTTGTGGCCAAAAGAAACAGGTACAAGGACAGATTCCCTTGTGAGTTAGGGTTCATTAAGATATTATGCGAATGCATGTATATAATTGCATCATTTGCAATTTGAGTTATATCTGTAGTCCTTCTTTATGTTGTTGTGTAGACTCCAACAACTTCCTGCGGCTACCATACAGCTCTGCAAGCAATGGAACTGACTACATCAATGCAACATTCATCAATGTAAGGGATACGTCACCTCTAGACTTCATATTCTAGAGGCAACTAGAATTAGCATTTTGAAAGGTCACAGGATTTCTGTGGAAGTTTTTGCCCATTCAAAGTGTAGTAGGTATTAATTTACTTTTCCCCTAAATTTGCTGAACTTAGTTTCTGTTGATTTAGCAGGTATAATGTTTGCACCAGAAATGTCAAGAAAATTGATTGCAAGAGAGCTGTAGAGAAATACACTTAAATTGTTATATATGCATAAATAATGTAGATTGTTACCAAGGAAACTATGTTCAATTAGGAGTTAGGCCTGAGAATACCTTTCCTTGGTAATGGTATGTACATTATATCTTTTCCAGAGCTATTCCAGAAAACATGCCTTCATAGCCTCTCAGTCTCCAATGGAACATACAAGGAATGACATATGGGAATTGATTTGGCAGTTTAGGATATCCACAATTGTGCTCCTCTGTGACTTCAAGGAGGGTGATCAAGTAAGATCAATAATGATTGTTTCTTTTCATGCCACAGGCTGCAATGTATAATGTTAATGTATGATAGTGATGCAATTTCATGCATTGCATGTTGCCATTATATTCATCTTAAAGGAAAGATGCTACGAGTTCTGGCCAGACAAGAAGACAGGAATGGCTGATTACAAGCTCATCAAAGTAAACTACAACGACAAATGTCCCATGAAGGACTGTGACAAAATCCTGCTAGATGTCTTCAGCAGTGCAAGGGTTGGTCTAAAGCATTAATGATGTTAAGATAATATTCCAAATTGTAATAAATACTGTCAGACAGCAATCAGAAGATGAATCTATCACATGTCTCCAATTTACAAACTCCAGCTCTCCAGTCCCCCAATGGAGGTGGTCCTGTACCACTTCAAATCTTGGACCACAACCAGCCCACCTCCTGCTGCCTCTCTGCTGAAGATGATGGGAGAAGTGGCCGACATCCAGAATGAGGACAAAACAGTTCTGGTCATGTGCAAGTGAGTGAGCATTCAGCTGACTAATCACTGTCACCTACAGGGAGGATAAATTTACTTACTCCCACTGCTATTATTAGCTAGCAGTTTCATACCATATAATTTATATGGTATGAAACTGCTAGTTAACATAAAGTATTGGCTATAACTGCATGCTGACAGTATATTGTACAGATTATTGTTACTTACATACATCCTATTATGTACGTTTACTGAGAGTTCACAAACATGAGCATGTGTTCATGTGTAGTCACTACATGCAATAGGTTTGTTGTATGCAGTGGGATGTGTAATGTAGCACACATTTTCTTTCATAATTGTGGCACTTCGTGCAACTATGGATGGTTTAATGTAGCACAGCAACTACTGTTATTTTACATCCCATTTGTATATTTCTCCTCCTCCAGTGATGGTATGTCTCGCAGTGGTGTGTTCATTACTTGTATGTCTGAAATTGAGAGAGTCAAAGTTGAAGGAGACGTGGACATCTTCCAGACAGTCAAGGCAGCAAGAGCACAGAGACCACACATGGTCTACACCACTGTGAGTTACCGGAGGAGTGCATTTTGCACGTAAAGTTTTGTGTATAATATTCAGGCTTCCTGCCAATAGTGTAATAGACTATAATTATGTACTTCTGTTGGGTAAGGGTGTTTTGAGATTAGAGAGCTCAAGCATGCATGAGCAACTATAATTATTTATAATCGTAGTATTGCAAACATTGCTTCACTGATTTCATATCCTCTACACAGCAGATAAACTAGATGGTATACATTACTAGACAGTATGCACTCTGTACTGCCCCCAATGACTGTGTGTACTCTTTAATCCACTTCAGGACCAGTACAAGTTGTGCTTTGAGATCCTCCAGTCCTATTTGGACTCATTTGATACCTACGCCAATTTCAAGACTGTTTGAGCATGATAGCTGATATCATCAACTTCTACTTCATAATCAGTGTGGAATCTTAGGCCGTTTAAACAATACATGTTAGTTATACAAGCAATCATCTTTCTCTAACGGTATACTTCAATGTTACCATTTATTTGTTTGCTCTACAACTGTCAGCACATGCCTGCCACATGCATACTGACTTCGGCTGAACACAGTGGAGCGATTCAGCTAGACCTTAGTTTTAGTTAGCATGCATAGCAATTAATTTAACACTAATGCCAATGGAATAATTATTAAACTTAACATTGCAGTATACATAGCATTGTGCAATGCATGACAAAGCCCTTTATTGGGTTGCCATGTACATTATTACGTACAATACATGTGAGTGACTTTCTGAGCTGACTAAACTGATGCACAGGTCTTATCAGTCTATATGCAATTGCAAGTTCACAACCAATGATATAACAAGCATTTCACATAAAAAGCTCATGTGGCCCATGTCCTGTACCTCCAAGCTCAAATACTAGCTAGCAATACCCCTTGCATGCTGTGAATAGTCTGTATAATATGGTTCAGTCAGTAGTTGAAGAAGCATCACTGTTAATGGTAAAAGGCATGATGCATGGTAAGGGTTTCCTATCTCCAGGTGCCCAGGGCATTGATCCAGGACAACAGCCTTACCAAAATGCTATATTATTTTAATGACAGATGGCCTGATGTGGGTGCTATTGCTGGTGGACGTTGCTTATATTACCTTGGCTAGTGGCTACCCTAGATAGTGAATCCAGAACTATGAACGTGCACATGTCAACTGGCAAACATTTGCTGGACTATATTTAGGTCAGTGATTGTAAAGCTCTTTTTAAGTATGACTGGCAATGTTAAAGTAAAATAGGAGACATGGAGTAACATGTTTTAGAATCGCTTGTCTCATATATGCGAAGGTGCAATTGGCAGTGTACTGCTATTGACCACATGCATTAGGAGCATGTTCTTTCATCTGCAAAACAACATAATTTCATAGATGTCAAAGTCTTCAAACAAGTAACAATGCATTAAAGGCCAAAGCACCATGTGGGCATTAGGAAGACATACAGTGTAGCAAACTGAGCAGTTTCTCCTGTGTTACAAAACAGCAGTTATGTTTGTTAAACATAATGTATATATCCACTCTCATGCTTACTCATGTACATGATCATGAAGATGTATGTTATTACAAACATTAACTAAATGACCCACACAACATGCTAGCAATTCATTCTCACAGTCATGCATTTTTGCACACAATGTTAATGTGCACAATTCACCTCACTATATATATCTATCCTTTCTTTTTCAACATCCCAAATAGGATATATATAATGATTGATGATGTGCATGTGACAAGGTGAATTGTTGAGAGCAGCAAGACCTGCTATATCATTCCATACTGACATTCTAGCATGGAGGACATTCTGCCACAACTGCCCAAGATGATGGTAATGTCACCAGACTGGAGCTATAGCTACTGTTACCAGCTATGCCAAAAGTGATGTATTATGCTTATATATAAATTCATGTTGAACTGTTTGCTATGGCTGGACAGCAATCAGCCTATGTTGTTTGATACCTTGCATCGTGCTGGTGAGATTTATGAATGCTATAGTATTTAACTGGGCTTTTTTGATACCATGTAAGCACAATCATGAGATTGAACTTTGAGCAGCTATAATGAGTAAAGTGCTATAGTTGTGCCCACTTTCTCCCTATAGTTAATTAGTGTACATTTGATTGTGTTATCTACATCAATTTGGAAATGCAATTTCTTCTGTTTGCAACTTCAGTAGCTAAAGTGTACTAATATTTTGAATTGCAATATAAGTTTGCTGTTTACTTATAATGAATCAACTGTTTTCTTCTTTGTATAGTTGTGTGTGCCAGCGAAAGGCTGTGTGTATAACTTGCACTGTAGTGAGTTGTTGAAGGTGTGTGCCATTGCACTTGTGCAGGCATCGCAAGTGGACTGTTGCTGTAGTTTGAGTGTTCATTGGAAGCAATTTTCTATGTGTTAATTCCTTTTTTAGCCCAAGTCTCAACTGTTGCTGATACATTACTGTTGCATGTTGGCACTGTTAGTGCTCTTTGAACAGATGGTCACTAACTGATACTGCTAATGTTCCCTCCTCACTTATCACCTTGGACCATTTAGCACACTCCTTGTTGTTATCGCTGTCTTTTGTGATATTTATTCTGTGAAAGTGGCTGTGCTATCCTATAACTTGTTGTTAACTTTGTTTAGATAGAATGAGTGTGGAGTGTTCAATTTTTGCAAAGTGTGCACATGTCTGTGATGCATGACATGTGCCTACCTCTATCAAGTTCAAGTCTTTCAGTCTCCAACTATGATAGCATTGCCCTGACTTGCCAAGTGGCAAGCAGAGACAGACAAATGTGATGGATCGGGGCTGTGTGGTGTGTACACCTTGCATACAATGTAGAGTGTGTGCTTATTGGGGGAAATGCTGGGTGCTGAGGTGTATACATAACTTAATTGTAGTGAGTGGTTGAGGGTGTGTGTTTGTGTGTTAATGCACTAAGTGCTTGTATTGCAAGTGGACTGATGCTGTAGTTTGAGTGTCCATTGGAAGCATTTGTGTGTGTGTGTGTGTGTGTGTGTGTGTGTGTGTGTGTGTGTGTGTGTGTGTGTGTGTGTGTGTGTTTGTGTGTTAGTCAATGTGGCAGAACTTAATTATCTCTCTTGTCTAATTGTCTGGCATTGTAGGCTGCTGTAGTGAACTGCATCTCTCTCTCTGAGTAGGCTGTTCTTGTTTGACACAGCAGTGTTTCTGTTACGCACACAAACATACTGGCAATACAGAGTCCCTCAGAATGCATATTACACTCACACTTGTAGCAGGCGTAATGTCAAACTTACAGTATGCTGTGATAAAGCAGAAGCTGGGGCAAAAGCCAACTGATTGCTGAGAGCATCAAAATGCACCGTGTCCTTCCTTTGTGCCATGTTGGCAATCACATGGAGAACATTCTGCCGTGATAAGGTCACTAATAGATACATTTTGCAACTGATCAAAGTGTTGACAAGAAAAATTGTTATGAGTTTGCAACATCAAAGCTAAATATGTGTGAATTAGGACTGTTCAATGTACACAAAATGCTTGGTTATGTTTACATCATCAGTGCTCTCTGGGTTCAGATGGTACATGTAGGTGTAATCGTGGGCCGATGATCGACGGCCCGAGATCGCTGTGAGGGAGCATGCACACAACGGTCGCGGGTACGCTGGGTAACTGCACTGAGCACTAAGGCAATCACAAACTGTGTACAGGCACTTATATAGGATACAAGACAACATAACAAAGAAAGACAAAGCAGTGTTCACGGCCTGCGCTACACAAAATACATTCATAGTAATACACTAATACATTGCATGACATAGAATCAACACATACAAAGACAAGTGACAGTCACATGACAAGAAGCCACACTCAGCACTGTTACATAGGCACCAGGTGCTTCTGTTTAGAAGACATTGATCAAATCAAATTAGTAGTATGAAGTCATGCACTGCTACCAATTCATGCCAAACTTTGTTCTAGCCACAATTCAACTTGAATTTGGAGTAGTGACCTTGTATCTCCATAACAACACCTCACATTTAAGGCTTCATAGTCAAAGTTATAAAATGCTGCCATACCCGATAACAGTTCAGAGGAGTGGGTAGTGGTGATGTATGGCCTCTCACGCTTGGAGGCAGGCAGTGAAGCCAGACTCTTATAGGCGTGCATGTGCTGCAGCCAGGTCTCCTATCCCTCCACGTGTTTGTAGAAGAAAGCAAGTGATAGGGATGGACCATTCTGGTTGCTCAAATATTGCTCCTTCTTTTCCTGTCGTAGTTTCTAGTAGAGCTAGTTAGTGTGGATGTCCATTTTCAATATGTTAGTCGCAGAGTGACTGGTTATTTGAGCAGCCCCTCAAAACCACAGATGTACTAATGGAACATTTTGCAAGGTTTCAATCCCCCCCCCCGGCGCCTATGATCTCACTCTTGTGGTGAAACGGACTTCCTATAAGCACACTCGCCATGTTTACCGCAGTTTTCCTTACACGCTTGGCTGCGTCAGACCATAGATCTACGGTCAAACTGTCCATGGACAAGTGGGGCTCGTGTACAATTACGATCATATTAATGTTGTTGCCAGGTAAGAGATATCAAGATGTGTATACAATGCTACGTGCATTCAATGGTTATCATGTGCTCACCCACTGTGATGTTCTCTCTCTCTCTCAGCTTTGTGCGCTGGCCAGCCTATTAATCCCACCATATCAAGAACTCAGAATGGCTCTGCACTCACCGATCCAGTTGTGTTTGGTGTTAACCAGACGGTCAGCATTTGGTGCAGAGCGGAGAATGTCAATACATCTCGTACGTTGCAAGGTCTTTTCTGGAGAGACAACAACGACGCTCGTCTGCGGGTCAGGGGACATCGCGACAACCCTAGCCAAGATGTGTACATTGAGAGCGTTGCCGGCAAAAGAGATGTCTACACTCCTACTTGGATCAGAGTTCTTCACATCAACAGAATACAGCCTTCTTATGCTGGAGTCTACATGTGCACAGCCAACTATAACAAGCTTCTCCTGAATGCTACTGTGGAAATACAGGTTTCATGTGAGTATACGGAGTGTTTAATTGTACGCAGACCCAAGTTTGGCCTATTTAGCTGATCACTCTATGTTCCTTCCATTCCTGCTTCTCCAGCTTTTGACTGTGGTGATCCTGGTGCTCCTAATAACGGTCAACGCACTGTATCCAATACAACCTACCACTCTGTAGTGACATACACCTGTGATTCAGGCTACACACTACAAGGATTAAATAATAGAACTTGCCAGTTAAATGGAAACTGGAGTGGGAGTGTACCACAATGCAAAAGTATGTTAATACTACTTAACTTATTGTGACTTCGAATCTGATGTCACTACTGCTTATGGGCAAATACCATTGCATAATTGCAAAATTTAACATCTGACCAAAAATGACCAGGTAGCAACTAATATTGCCGAAGTAGAGATGGTGGTGGTTGATTAATTTGTGGATGCACTAATGTAACGGAAGCTAGTTTCTAGGCATTGTCTAACACCTCCTCTTCACATTTGCTCAGTGGTATTACCTTCCCAAACGCATTCACTTGCTGTACACTGCCAGAGATAATAACATTTTGAACATCTGCAGCTTACATTTTCCATTAAGAAAACAGAAATGTAGGACAGAAAGGAGAAATGTGGGTGATGAATATACAGGGACAGTATGCATAGTCCCTCTGCAGCTACTGCAAATAGTCAACTGTATTGCTGTAGCGTAGCCTAACTAATATACTTTCAAGAATATAGTTCGACAATCTAATACCCACTGTTAGTATGGTATACCTGCACTACATAGGTATCAAATGTGCATGGCATCACCCGTGTTAATTCCATGCCTGCTTTCCCAGTTGTTGACTGTGGTGATCCTGGTAATCAAACAAATGGTCAACGTACTCTCTCCAGTACAACCTACAACTCTGTAGTGACCTACACCTGTGATGTAGGCTACACACTACAGGGATATCGATCAAAAAGTAGAACCTGCCAGTCCAATGGACAGTGGAGTGGGAGTGTACCTCAATGTGAAGGTGAAATTGCCACCAGCGTTAAATAAGACTTAACTAGTTATTAGAGATGTGGTGTATATTGGGTATGTGTGTTATCTTACATAATCTTTCCTACATGGGGGTGGCTGTAGTGCCATAGAATTATTATCCTGTAACAATAGATTTTTTGCATTCCATAGACTAAAATTACATTGACTAAAGTATAATAATGAGCTATAATGTCTATTGAGGACAATCATTTTGAGTTCTTTAACGTCTGTCATCACATGAGTTGTATATTTTTGTGCTTCCGCACTTTATTCATGTCGTCATGTCATGTTGTTCTCATGTAGTCACAACAAGTAGTATTACACCCCTCAACAGCAGTATCACACCTCCCACAAGCAGTGGCACAGCTCCTACCAGCAGTGTACATGGCACACCGATAACGCATACAAGTACTGATGCATCTCCATCAAGCAGTACTACTTCCTCAGCAAGCGGTGGTACACCCCCAACAAAAAGTGTGTCACCAGCCAACAGTAGTACAACTCCAAACACTGAGGTTCGGCATATGGAAGGTAAAAAGTTCGAAACTGTGCATCTAATTATAATTGCTAGTTTGATAAGATCTGTTATATTCTGTTGCATACAATACATCATCTTCCAGTTTGCTTTGTCTTCCATGCCTTCACCACAGGAAATGCTGCACCTGCCATAATTGGTGCAGTTATTGTTGTACTGTTCCTCTTGGGATGTGTGACATTGATAATTCTTTCAGCTTTGATCTACAAGTAAGGTGCATGGAGAGACTGGCATGAGCACATCATTATGCAATGCAATTATAACTCCTTGCATTATATAGCGCGTAACATTTACATCCTTTCGAGTATACAAATTCATTGATCCTTTTAGAAGGAGACACTCAGGGAAGACGTTCAATCCTGAGTGTGTGTATGATGATGTATCCGGCATAGATAACGTCCCACTGAAGAAACAAGCAATCGAACTGACAGATGGCATCATTGGGCATTCTCCCCAAGGCAACAAGGAAACTGGTTAGTGTGTGTACATATATAATTGCATGCGTTTCTGTAATGGCAACTTTATCCCATCTTTAGCAGCAACGTGAAGGGGAACTGTAGCTCCTAGCTTCAGTCTGAATCCTGACTAAGTGCTACTTGCAGTTTATACTGTGTATGAATGCTTCTGACTAATGAATAGAAATTAAATCAAGACCTTGTGTGCAATGATTTTCACTGATTGCCAAAAGTATTACATGACTTTTTGAAATCCTTGCAGCCGCTAATGTATCATCAGATTTTGAGGCCATTCCCTTACAATGTGTTTAGATTTGAAACAGACCACTGTGTGTATACTACAATTTGCAATGGCACCTTCCTACAAGTATCATGAAACTTTCATTTCTAGACTTTGAGGACAATTGTTCTATAAATGATGGAGTTGTAAAAGTGGCTGCTGTAGCTGAAACTGCCGTTACTCAACTCGGTCAATCAAAGTGCAAAGAGCAGGATGCAAGTGCAGGTTTGCTGGTGTTACCATATATTATACGTACAATATATTGCTAATGTTGCTGCATTATGGCATTTGGGCTATATACCATGTAGTTGCAGCATGCACTATAATAATTACTATGTGTTCCAACTCATAAGAAATCACTTCTATATGACTTTGCCTTAAATGCAGTGCCTCAAAAGGAAAATGCCAGTGTGCTCATTAATCAGTTCACAGAACATGTGAAAGAAATGCATGTTCAGAGGGATAAAGGCTTTGAAGAGGAGTTTAAGGTTACTGAATCACAAAGTTGTGTATGTACAAGTGTACATACCAAAAGCATACAGCCACTGCTGCCTGAAGCTTTGCACACATATCAGCTGCATTCCTTAATTCTCTTCCCATGAATGTAGAAAGTTGTTGATGATCCAAACGGAAAGCATGACATTGCCTTAGCTAACCGTTCCAAGAACAGATACCGCAATATACACACTTGTAAGTGACACAGGCGTGACAAACATCTGTTAGTAGTATTGCCATCATGCAGGTAAACATTATTCACCTTACATCAAGTGTGCATTACTCCACTTTCATTCAGTTGATCACTCTCGAGTGATCCTGTCAGTATCAGATGAATGTGGAAGTGACTACATCAATGCCTCTTACATCAATGTAAGTTTCATCAGCCTTCAACTACACTGATAGTAACTGCCGTATTATAATTGTTCCATATGTTTTCTCTTGATATTCCATATACAGGGTGAAAATGGAGATATCTATATTGCATCACAAGGTCTGTAATGAGCAATCTGTTACTGTACACATTGTGTATGAATACTGGATAAATAAAAGCTAATTGTTGCTTTGTCCTTTATATTTTACTTCTGAACTCTTCCACTTGCATGTGTAGGACCCACTCCTGAAACTATCACTGATTTCTGGCAGATGATCTGGGATGTGAGACCAGCTGTGATTGTCATGCTCACCAAAGTGTTTGAGAATGGGAAAGTGAGTGCAGAGCAGTGTATGTCAGACATCTGTACACTGCACTTGTAGTGGACAGTGCTAGCCTAATACATTGGATGAGGCTGAATAAGTATGCAACGTTTTCAGTTATCATAAAGCAATGACCATAGCACTACCATATGGCTGAGGAATAGTGGCAGGAAATTGGTTTGGCTGATTGCATGCTCAAATTATGGCATTTAGCAAATTTTATAATAGTGGTTGGGCAAATCATAATTATGCACGTACTAAAATTATCATTTCTGACAATAATTTGGTGCCTGGTTGGAATTCTTAGTGGGTTGCTCTCAAAACTGGAAATGCACTAAAATGATATCCCATCAAAATTCATGCTATATTGCATTCCACAGCTGCTTTGTACATCAGTGTCTCTATCACTTTCTCTAATAGCATAAATGTGAAAAATATTGGAATGATGATCTAGACAAGCCCTACCATGCAGGCAGGGGCTTCACTGTGGTCACCACGGGATACAGAGGCTTTGCAGACCATGTTGTCAGGGACATGACTATTAGGAATGTGAGTATGCCCAGCAGCATGTATCATATTATACGTACTGTAAACCCAGCATCAGTGCCTTTGACGTAACTTCTTAATTACATGCGACTTTTGTTTTAGGCCTCAGACAGACCTCTCTATGTGAGGCAGTTCCAGTACACTAGTTGGCCAGATCACGGAGTGCCTCTGCAGCCTTCATCTGTAGTTAAGTTCATCCAGCAGGTCAGGAAGGACTTTGAGGGGACAGAAGCACCTATTGTAGTGCACTGCAGGTCAGGATGAGTTTGATGCCAGTAAGAGGAGGAGGGCTGAGGGTTGAAATGGGGGTGTATTTGCTTTGCATTTGAGTGGCGAAATGTGAGGTATGTGAGGAGTGTGACGGTGAGTGTGAGGGTATGGCTTAAAGAGATAGTTATTAAGTATACAAGTAGCTACAACATGGTGATTTGTGTTCTTCATGCAATGACTATTTTTATAGGGTAAAATGGTTAAGTTTTGCTGGTAAACATTATGGTGATTTGTAAAATTTTTTGGGGGCACTGATTATCACAAATTTGGATCATTCTGTACTTCGATAGTGCTGGTGTGGGTCGTACTGGCACTTTCATCACACTTGATGTAATGATGGAGAGACTGAAGGAGAGGAAGGACATTGACATATTTGAGTTTGTCAGTGAAATGAGGAGCAGAAGAACACAAATGGTGCAGACTTTGGTTAGTTGAAACATGCATATCTGGTTAAGAGTGGCTCTATAATTATATTCATTTATCCTACTATACTGTCTAAATTTGCAATTATGTCTTATTCCTAGGACCAGTATGTGTTCATCCATGATGCCCTCTGTGACTACATCACTTGTGGAGACACAAGTGTGCCTACCCATGAGCTGAGGGCTGTCATTGCCACTCTTGAGAGAGTTGACAAGGATACTGGGAGGACTGGCTTTCAGGAACAGTTTGATGTGAGTATTATGCACTTACAGTGATGTGAAACTGTTTGATTACTGTTCAATTGATCATGAACATTAAAGCTAAAGTAATAGCAACTAGTTGGATTGAGAACTATAGGATATCAATTATTCATTAATGAAATGCAACAGATGCTGGAGAAACTGAGCAAGTGTCCATGTTCTGAAGATATTGTATTTGCACGAAAGAAAGTTGTGGCCAAAAGAAACAGGTACAAGGACAGATTCCCTTGTGAGTTAGGGTTCATTAAGATATTATGCGAATGCATGTATATAATTGCATCATTTGCAATTTGAGCTATATCTGTAGTCCTTCTTTATGTTGTTGTGTAGACTCCAACAACTTCCTGCGGCTACCATACAGCTCTGCAAGCAATGGAACTGACTACATCAATGCAACATTCATCAATGTAAGGGATACGTCACATCTAGGCTTCATATTTTAGAGGCAACTAGAATTAGCATTTTGAAAGGTCACAGGATTTCTGTGGACGTTTTTGCCCATACAAAGTGTAGTAGGAATAAATTTACTTTTCCCCCTAAATTTGCTAAACTTAGTTTCTGTTGATTTAGCAGGTATAATGTTTGTACCAGAAATGTCAAGGAAATTGATTGCAAGAGAGCTGTAAAGAAATACACTTAATTTGTTATATATGCATAAATAATGTAGATTGCTACCAAGGAAACTATGCTCAATTAGAAGTTAGGCCTGAGAATACCTTTCCTTGGTAATGGTATGCATATTGTATCTTTTCCAGAGCTATTCCAGAAAACATGCCTTCATAGCCTCTCAGTCTCCAATGGAACATACAAGGAATGACATTTGGGAATTGATTTGGCAGTTCAGGATATCCACAATTGTGCTCCTCTGTGACTTCAAGGAAGGTGATCAAGTAAGATCTATAACGATTGTTTCTTTTCATGCCACAGGCTGCAATGTATAATGTTAATGTATGATAGTGATGCAATTTCATGCATTGCATGTTGCCATTATATTCATCTTAAAGGAAAGATGCTACGAGTTCTGGCCAGACAAGAAGACAGGAACGGCTGATTACAAGCTCATCAAAGTGAACTACAATGACAAATGTCCCATGAAGGACTGTGACAAAATTCTGCTGGAAGTCTTCAGCAGTGCAAGGGTTGGTCTAAAGCATTAATGATGTTAAGCTTTATTTCAAATTGTAATTAATACTGGCGGACAGCAATCAGATAATGAATCTATCACATGTCTCCAATTTACAAACTCCAGCTCTCCAGTCCCCCAATGGAGGTAGTCCTGTACCATTTCAGAGGTTGGACCACAACCAGCCCACCTCCTGTTGCCTCTCTACTGAAGATGATGGGAGAAGTGGCCGACATCCAGAATGAGGACAAAACAGTTCTGGTCATGTGCAAGTGAGTGAGCATTCAGCTGACTAATCACTGTTACCTACAGGAAGGATAAATATACTTACTATCCACTGCTATTATTAGCTAGCAGTTTCATACCATATAATTTATAATAAATGGTATGAAACTGCTAGTTAACATAAAGTATTGGCTATAACTGCATGCTGACAGTATATTGTACAGAATATTGTTACTTACATACATCCAATTATATAAGTTTACTGAGAGTTCACAATGCAATAGGTTTGTTGTATGCAGTGGGATGTGTAATGTAGCACACGTTTTCTTTCATAATTGTGGCACTTTGTGCAATTATGGATGGTTTAATGTTGCATACTGTTATTTTACATCCCATTTGTATATTTCTCCTCCTCCAGTGATGGCATGTCTCGCAGTGGTGTGTTCATTACTTGTATGTCTGAAATTGAGAGAGTCAAAGTTGAAGGAGGAGTGGACATCTTCCAGACAGTCAAGGCAGCAAGAGCACAGAGACCACACATGGTCTACACCACTGTGAGTTACCGGAGGAGTGCATTTTGCACATACAATTTGTAGTTTTGCATATGATATTCAGGGTTCTTGCCAATAGTGTAACACAGACCATATGCACTTCTGTTGGGTAAGTTTGTTTTTAGATTAGAGAGCTCAAGCATGAGCAACTGTATTGATAATCATAGTATGGCAAACATTACTTCACTGATTTCATATCCTCTACACAGCGGATGAGCTGGATGGCATACATTACTAGATAGCAGGCACTCTGTACTGCCCCCAATGACTGTGTGTATATACCCTTCAATCCATTCAGGACCAGTACAAGATGTGCTTTGAGATCCTCCAGTCCTATTTGGACTCATTTGATACCTACGCCAACTTCAAGACCATCTGAGTGTGACTGCTGATTGTATTAATTTCTACTTTATAATCAGTGTGGAATCCTAGGCAGTTTAAGCAATTAATTTGGCTAATACAAGTATTCATCTTTCCTTAACATTGTATTCCTGGTTTTTCATTTAATTATGTATGTTTGCTCTACAACTGCCAACACATGTCTGCCACATGCATACTGACTTCTACTGAACGCAGTGGAGCTAGTGATTCAGCTATATAGACATTAGCAATTAATCTTATGTTAAACTTACGCATTGGTACTGTAGTATACATAGCATTGTGCAATGCATGACAAAGTCCGTTATAAGGTGTTGGCATACAATGCAATTGAGTGACTCTATGAGCTGACTGAGCTGGTGTACACTTGCAAGGTGCATGCTAGCCAATTATAACTAGTACTTTGCATTAATATTTTAAAAACTTGTGTGGCCCATGGGCCTGTTCCTCCAAAACTGGAATACACGCTAGCAATACTGCTTGCACGCCATGAATAGTCTGTATAACACAGTTCAGTCAGTAGTTGAAGAGGCATCAATGCTATGATAAAATGCATGATAGTAAGGCTTTCCAATCTCCAGGCGGTGGCCACAACAGTAATTCAGGGCAACAGCCGTACCAAATGCCAAAATGTTTTGATAGCAGATCACCTGATGTAGGTACTATTGTTGGTGGTTGCTTTGCAGTGTATTTCAAGGAGTAGTAACTTGGCTAGTGGCTACTCTAGATGGTGAATCCAGATCTACGCGTACATGTCAATTGACAAGAGTTCACTGGAATGTATCCCACATATGAGTGCATATTTGCTATAGCCCTATATATGCATGAATGGCACAGTTAAGTATGATTTCTGGGGGACATGAAGAAATTTGTGTGTTTAGGCATTTGGCTCATATTCGAAGCTGCAATTGGCAGTGCACTGTTGTCGATAACATGCACTGAGACATGCATTAGGAACGAGTCCTTTCATATGCAAAACAACGTAAGATAGGTTTTGAAGTCTTTAAACAAGTAATGCATTATACAGGCCAGTGCACTTAAGCACCTTATGCACATAAGAAAAATGCAGTGTGCTCTCTGCACTGAAACATGATGTGCTTTGCATCACTATATAATAATAATAATATGTAAGCCATTTGAGTTCCTTCTCTTTCTGCAAGAGCTAATCACAGCGTAAGAGGGAGACCCTACTGGCTTGTCTCCTACCGAAGAATACAGTATAGGTATGGTGAATAGGATATATAGGTACACAAAGTGTGGCTGCACAGTAACTTATAGTTTGTCTAAATTCTTATGTTTGGGTCAGGCCTTTAGGTTTAGTCAGATAGTTGGACAGGTGCGAAAGACACTGCAGAAGAATTATACTCTAGATATATCAATATCTACTTGAGCAGCCTCTCAAATTCCTAGCAAATGACACTGGAGCAACCATGTAACATACACAATGTATGACGTTGTCAAGACTTTATTGCTGCTGTGGACAGCACAGTCAAACAGTACGCATGACAAAGTGTGCATATATAATGTATAAATTCACTCTCATGCTAATGCACATGAAGTGTATAATATGTTATACAAATGTAAACAAAAATGACTCATACAACATGCTATATCTCACAATGTCATGTGCACCCAATTTTAATGCGCACAATTCACCTCACTATATGCTTTCCTTTCAACACCTTAAATATATCAAATAATGGTGATGATGCTGGGCATGTGACTAGGTGAAATCCAGAGTGACACTATTGTTAAGAGCAGGAGCACCAGATATTCTGCCACTACTGCCCAAAATGATGGCAATGTCACCAGACTGGAGCAATTAATTTGCTACTGACCCTTAGTTATGCTGAAAGGGATGCATTATGCTTGAATTTGAATCCATGTTGAATTTGGTGAGCCCCATGAATTCTGTATGCAAACATTTGCTAACAGTCTATAGCATTTAAAGCTTAAGTCCGCACAGTTACCCTTTGAAGTTTCCTTCAGAGGGTGTGTGTAGTGCGTCAAGCAAACTGCCTTCTGCCACTACAGAACCTGGCCTAGCCGATGCAATGACTGTGGGTGTGCTGTAAAGTACTTGCAACTGTTTGGGTGTGTGTGCATGTACTTGATTTTGTTTTTGGCAACTCTGAGAATGTGCAAACTGTGTATAAGGTACATAGGTTAATGTACTGTGCCATTGTGCACGTGTGTCAAAATATTTTTGACTCTATTCATGTCCGCTTCAATAATTTGTGTTCATTCTTTCCTATGAAGTGTGCTCATAAGTGTATTGATGAATTACACAAAATTAGTTGCAATAGCTACTACATATTGATAACACACCAGCGATCGGAGGGAGCAAGTATTTCGAGTTGGGCGGCAGCCCCACGGTTTTTTTAACTCAAAATACTTGTTGTTATTTTCTTATTGATTGTTGTATTTTCTTACTGATTGTTTCTTCTTTGTTTAGATAGAATGAGCCAATAGGTAATAGAGTGTTCCGTGTGCATGTGCATGCAATGTTTATTGCAAAGTGTGTACATGTCTGTGAGCTAGTCTGCATGTGATGCGTGACGTGCCTGCCTCTGATCAAGTCTCCAACTATAGTATTGCCCTGACTCTCCAAGTGGCAAGCAGAGTCAAACAAGTCTGATTCATCTAAGGCAGCGTGGTGTGTGTGCATTGTGTAGCGCCTAGAGAGTGTGTATTGTGGAAAGGCCGGGTGTTGAGGTGCACACTTTGTAGATAACTTGCATTGTGTACAGTAAGTGTAATGGCACTTGTGTATGCCTTGCAGGTGGGCTGATGCTGTAGTTTGAATGTCCATCAGAAGTAATTTTCAATGTGGCATTTCCTACTTTGGCCTAAGTCTCAACTTTTACCTGTTGGTACAGTACCGTGTACAATATTGCATGTTGGCACTGTTAGTGCTCTTCGAACAGATGGTCACTAACTGATACTGCAAATGTTCCTAGGCACTCATCACCCTGGACCAATTAGCACACTCATTGTTGTAATCTGCTATCTTGTGATACTTTGGTGAAAGTGGTTGTGCTATATATCCCACAGGTTTGTTACCACTAGTCTAATGCTTGCGTGCCTTAAGTGTGTGTGTGTGTGTGTGTGTGTGTGTGTGTGTGTGTGTGTGTGTGTGTGTGTGTGTGTGTGTGTGTGTGTGTGTGTGTGTGTGTGTGTGTGTGTGTGTGTGTGTGTGTGTGTATGTTTGTATGTGTGTGTGTGTGTGTGTGTGTGTGTGTGTGTGTGTGTGTGTGTGTGTGTGTGTGTGTGTGTGTGTGTGTGTGTGCGTCTGTGTGTGCCGGCATGTGTGTGTCTCTGTGTGTGTGTGTGTGTCTCTCTCTCTCTGTGTGTGTGTGTGTGTTTGTGAGAGAGAGAGAGAGAGAGTGAGTGTGTGTGCATGTGTGTGTGCGTCTGTGCATGCCTGCATGTGTGTGTCTGTGTGTGTGTGTGCTGTCACTGAGTGTATTTGCACGTAGATGACCCTTGATCCTAAGTACATTACAATTCGAGTCAATGTCAATGTCAATGTATACATATACACATGTTACATATAATATTATGATACAGAGCTTCATTTTTGCCTGTCTGTGTTATGTATAGGCAGCTGTACGATAATACATTGCTCTCCAATGAGTTCAGTGTGCTTGTTTAAAACACAGCAGTGTTTTACATGTGAACTACTTAAACATACATGCATATTCATGAATTAGGACTGTGTAAATGTACACAAAATACCAGTTTGTGATCAGTAATCCTAATAACACAATCTTGCTTCTGCTTCAAAATCAATTGGATAAATCAAATAGCATCATAATTGCATTGTAACCATATTATAGCCCACACTTCGACATGCATGAATTAAGAGTAGCCAGGGTTCTATCTAGGATGCAGTTTTATGGGGGAAGATAAAGTGTGTGGTGGTAAGGGGGTCTGTGAGCATGCTCCCTAGGAAACCTCTGCAATTTAGGCCTACTGAGATCGATTGCAATTCACTCTGAGAAGCAAATATTCACATTTCCAAGTTTTTGTACTCTTTAATATTTCTCTATTCAATGTTATGCTGCCAATGGCAACATTAATTTTTGGGGGAGAGGCTGAAGTGCTTGGGGGGGAGCTTCCCTCCTGCCCCTCCTCCCCCACCCACCCACCCAGTAGATTGAACCCTGGTAGTGACCTTATAAATTATATCTGCAACATCACCTAAATTTGAAGGCTTCACAGTAGTAACATAGTTAAGTATACCCACTATCATGTAGCAGCACGTGATAGTGGCGATGTATGGCTACTCGCGCGCTTGGAATCACGCAGGCAGTGAAGCCATCTCTTGTAGACTGCAGCAACTGGGTCTTCCATGCCTCCCAATGTAGGAAATTACTATAACGAGTGACGCGAATGAATCATGCATGCTTTTCCAATTCTCTCAGACTGCTCATATGATCGTTTCTTTGAACACTAGTTGGCTGTGACCATTTCCATTCTGTTAGGCATAATTGGCTGGCTCAATTGAGCAGCCTCTTAAAAACTTGGCTACTAATGGAACATCTTCGCAAGGTTTCAACTCGCGGCCGGCGCCTATGATCTCACTCTTGTGGTGGAGCAAAACTCATACAAGCACGCTCGCCACAGATGTTTACCGCAGTTCTCGCTATACACTTGGCAGTGCCAGACCGATCTATGGTCAAACTCTCAATGGACAAGTGGGTCTCGTGTACGATTGTAATCACATTTATGGTGCTGCCAGGTAAGAGCTATCAAGCGCCATGAGTACGATGCTATACGTGAATTCAGAGGTTATTGCATGCACATCCACTCTGATGTATTCTCTCTCTCAGCTTTGTGCGCGGACCAGCCCGTAAGACCCACTATCACAACAACTCAGAACGGGCCTGCACTCACCGGTCCAGTGGTATTTCGTGTTAACCAGACGGTCAGCATTTGGTGCAGAGCAGAGAACACCGTGAGAAGAAGTTCGAGGCTATTGCAAGCTCATAACTGGCAGTACGCTAACGGCACTACGGTACATAAGGTTACCAAAGGCAAGACGAGTGGTGATCATGATGTGTACAGAAAACGCTTCGCTGGCGAGCTAAAACCCTACACTAGTACTTGGTGGGAGGTGCTTCATTTCAGAAAAATACAGACATCTTATGCTGGGGTGTACACTTGTGTAGCCAACTACAACGGAATTTTCAAGAATCGAAGTGTGGAAGTAATAGTTACTGGTGAGTGGTTAGTGTAGCTATAAATATATGTAAACAAAGGGAACTGCATGGCACATTTCATTACTGATTGCATTTGATGATAATCGAAAGTTGGTATCCGAAATATAGCGTTTCTGGCAAGCTGCATGATCTTGACATAAATGTAGGATGCATATAGCTAAGTCTGCCTTATCTTTTGCAGGGAAATTTGGCAATGCTATACGTCACAATACTATTGTCTGCCACCCAATGCATAATTTTTGAATTAATTCAATTACCCGCATACCTGTATGCAGTCTGCACCCGTAATGATTGCCCTTTTCTGAGAGCTTCATCCCCTTCAAGACCACATTATTTTCAAACGAATCACCAAACATTTTTGCAAAATGTGTCCTGTCTTTGATCCAAGAAGTAGCCTTATAAATGGATTGGAATTCTGTTAATTATACTTGGTCAAGTATGAAGGTATACAGCTTTGACTTATATTTAGTAGTATATTAGTTGTGCCTCAACTAATATACTACTTGTTCAATTTGTTACCATACTTGGAGATAGGATTTAGAAGGTGGGTGCCATTTGGAAACCAAGGTCCAGTGGAAAAGTCTCCATAGCTAATGTTCCAAGATCAATGAAAGCCTTGGTTTGAATTGGCACTCAGCAGTGAAATGACCCTTGGGTCTCTGACAGCTACATAAATAATCTTAATGTTTAATCTGGTATAAAATGATTGAGCAACCAGGTCCCACACACCAGTATACGAAGTCCCTTTGAGACATTGTCTGGTGTGTGTCTGCGGGGGGAAGGGGGATGTGGTCCTTCTGGGCAGGCCATTTCATTTCTACACTAAGTCTTTAGCTTCGTCGGTTATAGCTAACCCTCTTGGCATAGTAAACAGACGTAATTGTACCCATCAGACAGCACAGTAGTGCTGCCTTCTTCTCTGTGTAGGGATAGCGGTAGTTGTTTGCATTCTGTAATACAAACAAAAAGTCGTGCTACTCCTGAACAGGACTGAAAACTGACAAACGAAGCTTCCCATGAGGAAGCGGGGACTAAACAGTGCACATAGCTAACATTACTTCGAGTGAGGATTTCTGATTGTGCTGATACTAGATGATGATGTGACAATTCTATCTGATTCAGGTGCGTTAATAAGCACAATCTGTTGAAGAGAGTGATTCATCTTGAACGTTTTAACCCTGAGGGTCGTCATCAGCAAGTTGAAGTGCCACGAAGGGTGCCCCCGTTATATAGGGTTTGGACTTCCCGCCGTAGCACTTCAGGTCACGTGACTTCTACTTGGGCGAAGAAAGGGTGTCCATTACTTCCCAGCGAAGGTGTGTCTGCATGCAGAGAGCACCCTCGACATTTCCCATGTTTCTCCTTTTTCTTCTTCTTCTCTGACAGCCGTAGCGCATGAACCAGAAGGAACAGGAGAGTACTTCTTCGCTATATGCACTATTTTTAGCTGGCTGCATTCCTTTATAGGTTAGAATGTGGCATGAGTTAGTGCGGAATATGGCGCTTGCCACGACTCCTGCCGTGCTGCTTGGCCAAGCGGGACGGACGCCATGTTCAAATTACGTATTTAAACTTTTTCCCAATCAAATAGACATAATTAGCCCGTGTATTATTTTTGGACCAGAACAGACTAACGCATGCGCACTGCATGAGATAACAAAAGTGCCATGTGATACTTAGTCAGATGTTAGAATCGGATGAAACCATCGGGACTGGCGCCATTGCAAGCAGCTGCGTACAGCTTCCGGAGGTTACTTCTCCAATTATCCCGTTGTTATGTACCACAGGAAAATTCCTCGCCTTGCTCTACATCATAGCGTGGCATTTGGCTTGTGGAATGAATTTATTACAGTGTCAATACCATTTCTCAAATGCAAATTGCAGCTAACTGTATCAGGAGTTGGATAGCTACACAAGGAAGTTGAAATAGCTATATTGTGCATCTTAGCTCCTGCTCCATAAAAAGTGCAGAAATCTATATAAATTATATAATTCAGTTCGTAGTTTGTTCGCGATCCATTGCTAACAGCACAGAGTCTTCAAATCAGCCTGGGCTCGACTCGCCGAAGGTGGGCGCTCTGCTAGTTAGACTGAATAAGAATTTTCTACAAAAATAGTAAGGATGTAGAGATGGCATAAAAACTGCAGACATACGAGAAAAGGCTGTTACACATTGGAGCATTAACCATCATCCGTACATTCAAGGGTGGATGACAGCAGCGATGGTGCAATATTCTTGCATGTAGGGATGATGGTTAATGCTCCACTGTGTAGCAGCCTTTACTTGTTTCTATCCTCTTATGCCATCCCTACATCCTTACTACTTTTGTAGAAAGCTTTTATTATGTCTTAGTATTTTGCTAGAAAACATTTGTGGTGACCTGGTACTGCCACACATTATGTCATGCCTCGCATGGGTTGGGACTGCAATGTGATTCCATTTTAATAATCACTCCTTACAATTAATACATGTATGCAGTTTGAATTCTGAATACCTTGCATTAGCTTAAAATGTGTTACCATCATAATTATGGACAATTTCCATACTTTCTGCTCCAGCTGTTGACTGTGGTGATCCTGGTACTCCCACAAATGGTCAACGCACTCTCTCCAATACAACCTACAACTCTGTAGTGACCTACACCTGTGATGTAGGCTACACACTACAAGGAACAAACAATAGAACCTGCCAGTTAAATGGAAACTGGAGTGGGAATCTACTAAAGTGCAACCGTAAGCTGGTAATACTTATGCATCAGATTGAGTTGATATAATATATAGTTTACGAATTAATTTGACAGTTTGCTTAGTAGCTACAATTCATACAGTTTCATGCACCAGTTCCTGTCAGAACGGTGGTACATCTGGTCATTAATGGTCAGGCACCACCTGCACATTTGTACTGTGGTTATATTATTTTGCTTATAAATGGTATTCCTTAGCAAATTTGGTGTGAGTTTCCAAGGATGATCGATGTTATTGAACATGTACAACCTGCTCTTTCCATATATAAAAGATTCAGATATGATGATATATGATGATTATTCGAGGTTTACAATCCCCCCCCCCCCCCCCCCCCCGTAACTTCTGACACCTCGCAACTAAGTAGCTGTGGTACAGAATGACTTATTTACTACATTGAAATCTGTCTAAATGATCACTGCTTAAGGTAGACACCTCTCTCTAACACAGCCGGTCTTTGTCAGGCACAATAAATATACCCCAATAGACCCGACAGTCTTGTAGGTGAGTGTGTCTTGGATAGGTTTTCGCAGGATTGTACAGAGATGGTTTAGTAATTCCAAGGCATAGTATGTGTAGTGTGCATAACTTATAATAATATTGTGTAGTCATAAATTGCACTCACTTCAAAGAACAAACCATTTTATGCAGTATTCTTTTACCTGCTTTTCCAGCTGTCAACTGTAGTGATCCTGGCACTCCCGCAAATGGTCAACGTACTCTCTCCAGCACAACCTACAACTCTGCAGTGACCTACACCTGTGATGTAGGCTACACACTACAGGGATCAAACAGTAGAACCTGCCAGTCCAATGGACAGTGGAGTGGGAGTGTACCTCAGTGTAATGGTAAGTTAATAAATATTTAAAGAAATGTAATAATTTTGCTATTGGTTTTATTGATGCAGAATAGGACAAGTATTCTATGGCATATTTTGCCAAGATTAATAACTTGTCAAGTATCAAACTATTTACCGTATAGCGGGAAAATTTCGCGGAAGAAAATTTCACGATTTTGTTCAAAACTAAACATTTCGCGGTTTTATTTTCGCGATATCCAACTTTCGAAACATCTCTTTGGTAGGTAAACTACTTGGTTGAAGGGAATGTTTGGGCAGAGATAGCACTTAAAGTAGCACTCAAATGGCTAAACCCACTTCTGCGCTACGCGGCGGCCATCTTAGTATGACGTTTATATATTATTATAAGGATGTGTGGAGAAAATTCGCGAAGAAAAATTTCGCGAATTTGGTGAAATCACGAAAATCACGAACATTAAACCTCGCGAAATTTCCCGCTGTACGGTACTGTAGGCAGCCAACAAAGTACCTCTAGTGCAGTATATATTCTGTAATAGAATGAAGCTTGTCTAAGTAATTATTAAGGCAAACACCTCACTTATGTGACCAGCCTCCATCTATAGACACAAACAGCACCAACATATAGTGCTTTTGAGTCCAGCTATATACTATACCACTTACTTAAAACTGGTACGAAATAGTCTTGTCTCTTTAATCTGCTGCCGCTGCCACACAAAACTGAGATGAGCATTGAGATAGGCTCACTCAGCTCTTTGTGGAGGGGACAGTGGCGAGAAGTTGCCACATTATTATTTATAATTATATTTTATCTGCACCTCAGCGACATCTAATCTCCTTTGCAGGGGCCTCTTCCCATAATTAATGAAGTTTGAAAATGCAATACTTACTGTCAGCATGGTATACCTGCATAATACATTGGTATAGCAATCATCCTGAAGCATCAAATCTGTACCTCAGTATGCTTCCCTTTAAAAGTCATTAACTCGAAATGGTATATTAAAGGGGTCCACTTATTATGCTTATGCAATATACAACTATATATGTGAGAGCTGACTCTTACTTGTCGTTCAGTTTACCAAAAATTTGCCATGTTAAACATACGTAAATATTCCTTATCTACCTACGTCTCCAGTCATTGACTGTGGTGATCCTGGTACTCCCTCAAAGGGTCAACACACTCTCTCCAGTACAACGTACAGCTCTGTAGTGACCTACACCTGTGATGTAGGCTACACACTACAGGGATCAAAGAATAGAACCTGCCAGTCCAATGGACAGTGGAGTGGAAGTGTACCTCAGTGTGAAGGTGAAATTATGCTAAATAAGACTTAACCAGTTAGTTAGAGGCGTGATGTATATTTGATATGTATGTCATCTTATACGTATCATTCCTATATATGGGTGGCTGTAGTATCATAGAATTATTATAAGGTAGATATTTTTAATTCTACAGACTAAAATTACTATGACTAAAGTATAGTAAAGAGCTTACGATGTCTACAGAGGACCATCATTTTGAGTTCTTCATTGTCTGTCATCACATGAATTGTGTATTTTTGTGCTTCTGTACTTTATTCATGTCCAACACGTTATGCTGTTCTCATGTAGTCACAACAAGTAAGAGTACACCTCCCACAAGCAGTGATACACCTCCCACAAGCAGTGATACATCTCCCACAAGCAGTGATACACCTCCCACAAGCAGTGATACATCTCCCACAAGCAGTGATACATCTCCCACAAGCAGTGATGCATCTCCCACAAGCAGTGATACATCTCCCACAAGCAGTGATGCATCTCCCACAAGCAGTGATACATCTCCCACAAGCAGTGATACATCTCCCACCAGCAGTGATACACCTCCCACTAGCAGTGTAAATGGCACATCTCCATCAAGCATTACTACTTCCTCAGCAAGAAGTGGTACACCCCCAACAAAAAGTGTGTCCCCAGCCAACAGTAGTACAACTCCAAACACTGAGGTTCTACATATGGAAGGTAAAAACATCAAAACTGGGCATGTTAGTTTGATAAGATCTGTTATTCTGCTGCCAACAATGCATCATGCATTCTCCAGTTTTTGTCTTCCATGCCTTCACCACAGAAAATGCTGCACCTGCCATAGTCAGTGTAGTTATTGTTGTACTGTTCCTCCTGGGATGTGTGATATTGATATTACTTACAGTTGTGATCTACAAGTAAGGAGAGACTGCAAAATTAACAAAATTATACAATGCAGTAACTCTTGCATTTTATACATTCCTTGAAGTTGACCAATTCATTGATCCTTTTAGAAGGAGATACTCGAGGAAGACGTTCAATCCTGAGGGGGTGTATGATGATGTATCCGGCATAGATCGCGTCCCACTGAAGAAGCAAGCAATAGAACTGGCAGATGGCACCATTGATGAATTTATGAGGCCAAAAGAGCATTCTCTCCAAGACAGCAAGGAAACTGGTTAGTGTGTGTACATAATATTATGTAATTGCATATGTATGCGTTTTGCAATGGCAACTTGATCCTATTCCTAGCCAGCTACATGAAGAGGCACTGTAGCTCTTAGGTTCAGTCCATGCCAAATCTTGACAAAGTGCAATTTGCGGCTCACTCTAAGTGGGAACATTTTTGATCAATGAATGAAAAATTTGACTTGCATTTGTGTCGAATAATTAGCATTGATTCTCAAAACGTATTATGTAGGATCGTTGTCTATGTGATTTAGCAACTTATTGAAATCCACAGGAGATGTAGAAGTGGTTACTGTAGCTGCAACTGCCATCGCTCAATACAGTCAATCAAAGTACACAGAGCAGGATGCAGGTACAGGTT
This sequence comes from Ianthella basta, assembly GCA_964019415.1. NCBI lineage: Eukaryota > Metazoa > Porifera > Demospongiae > Verongiida > Ianthellidae > Ianthella > Ianthella basta. Next base: position 6,778,024 of record OZ025873.1, on the reverse strand, counting down.
TGTTGGTGTTCTCATATAGGTACATATGTACATTATACTGCTAATGTTGTTGCACATTATGGCATCTGGGCTACCATGTATACGTAGTTGCAGCATGCATTATAATAATTACTATGTGCTACAAATAGTAATATAACAAATACTTCCCTGTGACTTTGCTTACAGTGGCTCAAAAGGAAGATGCCAGTGTTCGCATTAATCAGTTCATAGAACATGTGAATGAAATGCATGTTGAGAGGGATAAAGGATTTGAAGAGGAGTTTAAAGTTACTGAATCACAAAGTTGTGTATGTACGAGTGTATATACCAAAAACGTATATATATAGCCACTGCTGCCATTGCATGAAGCATTGTACACACATTAGCCTTTTTCCTTGAATTCTCTTCCCCATGATTGCAGAAAGTTGTTGATGATCCAAATGGAAAATATGACATTGCCTTAGCTAACCGTTCCAAGAACAGATACCGCAATATACACACTTGTAAGTGACACACAGACTTGACACAACTGCAAGTATTGCCATCACGCAGGTAAAGATTCACCTTACATCAAGTGTGCATTTCTACACTTTCATTCAGTTGACCACTCTCGAGTGATCCTGTCAGTACCAGATGAATCGGGAGATGGCTACATCAATGCCTCATACATCAATGTAAATTCCTCCAGTTTACTGATACTGCCTTATTATAATTGATTCAAATGTTTTCTCTTAACATTTCATGTACAGGGCGAAAATGGAGATGTGTACATTGCATCGCAAGGTTTGTAGTGGGTTACCGTTACTGTGCACATTGTGTATAGATACTGGAGTAATAATAGCTAATTGTTATTTTGTCCTTTATTGCACTTTTGAACTCTTTCACTTGTACAGGTCCCACTCCTGAAACTATCACTGATTTCTGGCAGATGATCTGGGATGTGAGACCAGCTGTGATTGTCATGCTGACCAAAGTGTTTGAAAATGGGAAAGTGAGTGCAGAGCAGTGCACAGCTGACATTTGTACACTCACTGCACTTGTAGTGGACAGTGCTAGCCTCATACATTGGATGAGGCTGAATAAGTATGCAACGTTTTCAGTTATCATACAGCAATGAACACAGCACTACCATATGCTGCGGAATAGTGATAGATTGGTTTGGCTGATTGCTCAAATTATGACATTTAGCAAATTTTATTATAGCGGTTGAGCAAACATTTATTATGCACTAAAGTTTTCTTTTTTGACAATTATATAGGGGTTGGAATTATTGGTAGATATTCCCATCAAAATTCATTCTATATTGCATTTCATAGCTGTTTGTACATCAGTGTCTCTATCACTTTCTCTAATAGTGCAAATGTGAAAAGTATTGGAATGAGGATCTAGACCAGCCCTACCATGCAGGAGGGGGCTTTACTGTGGTCACCACGGTGTACAGAGGCTTTGCAGACCATGTTGTCAGGGACATGACTATTAGGAATGTGAGTCTGCCCAGCAGCATGTATCATATTATACGTACTGTAAACCCAGCATCAGTGCCTTTAACATAACTTCTTAATTACATGCGACTTTTGTCTTAGGCCTCTGACAGACCTCTCTATGTGAGGCAGTTCCAGTACACTAGTTGGCCAGATCACGGAGTGCCTCTGCAGCTTTCGTCCATAGTTAAGTTCATCCAGCAGGTCAGGAAGGAGTTTGAGGGGACAGATGCACCTATTGTAGTGCACTGCAGGTCAGGCTGAGTTTGATGCCAGGAAGATGAGGAGGGCTGAGGGTTGGGATGGGGGTATTTTAATAATTATATGGCTTGCATTTCAGTGGTATAGTGTGAAGTATGTGAGGAATGTGACGGTGAGTGTGACAGGTATAGCTTAAAGTGATAGTTAGGATGCATGCAAGTAGCTACAACATGGTGATTTGTGTTCTTCATGCAAGGACTATTATTATAGGTTACAGTGGTTAAATTTTACTTGTAAACCTTATGGTGATTTGCAAGATATTTCTGGGCTGTTGATTATTCAAATTTGGATCATTCTGTACTTCTATAGTGCTGGTGTGGGTCGTACTGGCACTTTCATCACACTTGATGTGATGATGAAGAGACTGAAGGAGAGCAAGGCCATTGACATCTTTGAGTTTGTCAGTGAAATGAGGAGCAGCAGAACACAAATGGTGCAGACTTTGGTCAGTCAAGACATGTGTATCTGGTATTGGGTGTCTCCATGCATTTATCCTACAATACTGTCTAAATTTGCATTCTTAGGACCAATATGTGTTCATCCATGATGCCCTCTGTGACTACATCACTTGTGGAGACACAAGTGTGCCTGCCCATGAGCTGAAGGCTGTCATTGACACTTTTGAGAAAGTTGACCAAAGAACTGGGAGGACTGGCTTTCAGGAACAGTTTGCTGTGAGTATGCACGGATACCGATTGAGATTGAAAAACTGTAAAAGTATTGTTCTATTGAATCATGAAGGTTAAAGCTAAAGTAATAGCAACTAGTTGGATCGAGAATTATAGAATATCAATCATCTATCAATGAAATGCAACAGATGCTGGAGAAACTGAGCAAGTCTCCATGTTCTGAAGATATTGCCTTTGCACAGAAGAAAGTTGTGGCCAAACGAAACAGGTACAAGGACAGATTCCCTTGTGAGTTAGGGTTCATAAAGTGATTATGAGAATGTATGTTAATTGCATAATTTGTAATTTGAGCTATATCTGTAGTCCTTCTTTATGTTGTTGTGTAGACTCCAACAACTTCCTGCGGCTACCATACAGCTCTGCAAGCAATGGAACTGACTACATCAATGCATCATTCATCAATGTAAGGAATACGTCACCTTAAGGCTTCAAATTTTAGAGGCAACTAGAATTAGCATTTTGAATGGTCACAAAGTTTGTTAACATTTTGTGGAAGTTTTGCCCTACAAAAATGTAGTAGGTATACATTTAGTGTTATTTCTAAATATATTTAGCTAAACTTAGTTTTTTTTATAAAATAGTAGGTATAAGGATTGCACCAGAAATGTCAAAGAAATTTAGTGCAAAAGAGCTGTAAAGAAAAGCACTAAAGTTGTTAACATTGGCCCCGGGACATGTCACCAATATATACATCCCTTGAAAGTGTGGTATATATATTATCTATGCCAATACCAAGAAAACTATGTGCAAATATGTAACATAAGCCTGAGAAAACATAGTTTCCTTGGTAATGGTATCCTTAATATATTTAATCTTTTCCAGTCTGTGTGTTCGTTTGTTCGTTTGCTTGTGCGTGGCATTAAAAATGGGCATTTGATTGGACGACGCAATGATGTAACTGCAAACATGGCCGCTTTGGCAGTGCGCATGTGCCTGGCAGCCAGCTGTCTCTTAGACATTCTGCACGCCTTAGGGTGGGTCTCCAAGGCGCAACGCACACTTGTGCAGAAGCTTACTGTTATTTTCTGGTGCGAGGAAGCTGCTCTGACTATCGGTACGTGAGTATTTCTGTTTCGCTATTTGGGTACTTTAGCTGTTAGCGTTCTTGGCTACTGAAAGCCCTCTCTCGCGCGCGAAGCAAGCTATTATTGTGCAAAAAGCTTGCTTGGCTTCGGCACTGCCTTATTGGCTAAGGAAAGACATGACCATGCAATACTTTTAACATGGTGTACGTAGATGTAGCTATAATTATGTATTTGTGCATGCAAGTGCATGACAGTGGCCAACGTCAGTGCAAACAAGATCAGCACTATACCCAGGCAGTGTCACCCAGCTGCAATCACCCAAATGGTGATGGATGGTCTACGTTGTCCACTGGGTGACTTCGGCCGTGCTTGCTCCAAATATATATCGTTGCCAAGGAAACCATGTCCAATTAGGAGTTATATGCCTGAGAATACCTTCCTTGGTAATGGTATGTATAATTATTATATCTATTTCAGAGCTACTCCAGAAAACATGCTTTCGTAGCAGCTCAGTCTCCAATTGAACATACAAGGAATGACATTTGGGAATTGATCTGGCAGTTCAGGACATCCACAATTGTGCTCCTCTGCGACATCAAAGAGGGTGATCAAGTATGATCAATAACATTAATTTTGCTTCTTCAGTCATTACTTTATTCCATGTCACATGCTCCAATGAACAATGTTTATATGTAAATAATTATGACACTGATACAGATTTAATGCATTGCATGTTGCCACTGTATTCATCTTTATGAAAGATGCTACCAGTTCTGGCCAGACAAGAAGACAGGAACGGCTGATTATAAGCTCATCAAAGTGAACTACAATGAGAAATGTCCCATGAAGGACTGTGACAAAATCCTGCTAGATGTCTTTAGCAGTGCAAGGGTTAGTCTAAAGCCTTAATGATATTATGATATATTCCAAATTGTAATTGTTGGCAGACAGCAATCAGGTGAAATGTATATTCTCATGCCTCCAATTTACAAACTTCAGCTCTCTAGCCCCCCAATGGAGGTGGTCCTGTACCACTTCAGAGGTTGGACCTCAACCAGTTCACCTCCTGCTGCCTCCCTGCTGAAGGTGATGGGAGAAGTGGCCGACATTCAGAATGAGGACAGAACAGTTCTGGTCATGTGCAAGTGAGTGAGCATTCAGCTGACTAATCACTGTCACCTACAAGGATGCCTGCATGCATGGTCATAACTGCCAACAAAGCTACTTACTATTCTATTGTTATTATCAGCTAACAGTTTCATGCAGTATATATTGTATAGGATAACTGCATGCTAAGAGTATAATATAATGTACAGAAAATTATTACTAATTCTTACATACATCCTATGATATACAGTAAGTGTACCGAGAGTCCACACACACATGAGCATGTGTTTATGTGTAGTCACTACATGCAATAGGTTAGCTGTACACAATAGGATGTGTAATGTGGCATGCAATTTCCTTCATATGGCACTTGTGCTGGTGTGGATGGTTTAATATTGCATGTATTTGTTATACATCCCATTTGTATATTTCTCCTCCTTCAGTGACGGTATGTCTCGCAGTGGTGTATTCATTACTTGTATGTCTGAAATTGAGAGAGTCAAAGTTGAAGGAGGAGTGGACATCTTCCAGACAGTCAAGGCAGCAAGATCACAGAGACCACACATGGTCTACACCACTGTGAGTTATAGGAGTGTATTCTGCACGTACAATTTATAGTTTTGCATACGATATTCAGGATTCCTGCCAATAGTGTAACACAGACCATATGTACTTCTGTTGGGTGAGTGTGTTTTGATAAATAGCAACTGTATGATTGTATAATATCCTCTACACAGCGGATGAACTAGATGGTATACATTACTAGATAGCATGCACTCCGTACTGCCCCAATGACTGTGTGTACCATTTAATCCATTTCAGGACCAGTACAAGATGTGCTTTGAGATCCTCCAGTCCTACTTGGACTCATTTGATACTTACGCCAACTTCAAGACTGTTTGAGTGTGACTGCTGGTAGCATTAGTTCTACTTCATATTCGTAGTTTGGAATCTTAAGAACAGTTTACACAGTAAATTTGGTTAATACATGCTTTCACATTTACTATACTGTAATGTTTCCAATATTATGTTTGTTCTACATGCCAACGTCTGCAAAACAGAGTGGAAAAATCAGCTTGTCAGAAGGCATGGCAATCAGCTGCTTAATGTATAAAATTAATGCTGATGTAACATTAAAGTTTAAGTACTGCGCGCATGCAGTGGCCAGTACTGGAACCAATGAATATAATGACTGCATGTTGAGTTATGTATGGTTGTGCACATAAATGTAGCCAAAAGGTACACTCTGTCTTCTTGCATGACTGACTATTAGTGTTAACTGTTGTACAAAATTATAAAGTTTTAAGTGCAATTGTTGCAGTACCAATCAAGAACACTAGTACCCTGACACCTTTATGTATACCAATATCAAGTTAGTCCTGCTTGGTATGATGACATGGGACTAGTACTGTCCAGATCAATGTTTGATTCAGTGCTTATACATAGAGAAAATGAGTGATTTGTTATATAATTGTTCTATTAACTTGCATTCAGTGTAGTCTCAATTTCCATTCAATTCTTTGACTGAGAAAAACACTATCTTTTTAACAAGATAAATAATTATTATGCAGAAGTGATAGCCTTATACCCTGTGCCTTATATAATTATGCTATTGTAGCCATAATAATTATCAAGAATGGGCAAGGTTCGATGGCTGCATATAGGAGACATGAAGTAAGACAATGAGCTTGAAAGAAGCAATTGGTAGTGCCATTGCTACGACCCCACTAAAGCAAGCATTAGGAAAGAGCCCTTTCATCTGCAAAGTAATGCAATTTCAAAGGTTTTAAGTCTTTGAACCAGTAATGCACAATAGAACATTGCCAGTGCACTTATGCCCATTTCATGTGTGTAAGAATAATAGTGCACGGCATATGCACTGGAAAATGGTAAGTGCCGTGTGACTGTATAATATATAGTGAGTGTGTCAGAGTTGGACTTTGAGTTCCTTCTCCTTCTGTATAGAGAATGCCTTGTGTTAGCGGGAGACTCTTATCCTACTGACATTTCTTATTTTGGCATTTTATGTATAGCATTACATGATAGTGTGAGCAATGATGTAATGCTGAATTCATAAAAATGAGCAATAATTTGTACGGTAAATGGCTAGCTATGTGGATGCGTGAAGTTTGTGTTAGCTGTGTGTGTTTGTATATTTTACCTATTTCAATATTGGTACACATGCAAGCCTGCAGCTGTGCAATAACATTACTGGCTGCATGATGAGAGACTTGAAACCGATTTAGGAAGAGACCTCAGATTATACAACTAATTGTTTGTTGCTTGCGCAACCTCTCAAAGTTATAATTAGTAATGGACTTACAATTATAACAGCTAGGTGTAATTTAGAAACCCATTTTCACTCATGTTAAAGTATAATCATATAGCTTGACTAGCCACGTCTGCATACGTATAGTCACGTATACATACGTATAGCCACCTATATATACGTATACGTGGCTAGTCAAGTTACACGTATATATTTATAGGTGATATTACCCCTACAGAGCATGCAGCACCCGTGCATGACGTCACGTTATCGACAAAGATCTATATAACAACGGAAGCTTGATATATCTCGCGCCTTCCTTCTTTACAGCGTCAACTGCCAACAGAGATAAATTATGTGGGTTTTATTCACAATTGTGATCTTAGCAGCGTTGCTGCCAGGTAAACAGCTTAGGTTGAGTAGTATACAGGAGCGACTACTGCTCGGCCTTCATTGTATGGTTGTACGTACCCCTCAGGGACGTGTGAGGCTGATCCCAGAAAACCCATTATATCAGCAACTCAGAACGGATCTGCACTCACCGGTCCAGTACTGTTTGTCGTCAGCCAGACGGCCAGCATTTGGTGCACAGCAAAAAACACGGAGGAAAGCAGCGACGTGACATTGCTAGCTCTTTCCTGGCGATATCCTAACGGCACTCATATACCCAGGCCTGACAGAAATAAGTCGAGTGACTATGATGTGTACAGGGAACGTTTCCCTGACAACAAAGACGCCTACACTCCTACTTGGTGGACTGTTCTTCATTTCAGGAGAGTAAAGCATTCTTACGCAGGAACCTATACTTGTGTTGCCAACTACAACCATATGCTCATTAACCAAAGTGTGACAATAAATGTATCAAGTGAGCAAATAGCTATGAAGCATGGCATACATTATAGTAACAGTAGATAACATGCTAGAAATGAGAATCTGTGCTTGTGAGATAGGTGTTATAAAATTATATAACTATGGTAAAAATGATGACACTGTGTAAGTAGCCACTTATATTATGCGACTGCATGTTTGGTTATCTGTATGAGTGTGCGGTTATACTATATATGCTGCAGTATGGATTCAACTGCACATTGTATTGAGGTGTGTAAATGTGTGCATGCGGAATCCATGAGCACCCAGCAGCCCCAGCAACTGAAAACACTCAGTGTCATCATCTCAGTAAGATTATATTAATCTTCTATAATTATTATATACTTCTGCTAAAGTGTCAAATGCACTAACTAGAATAGCAGCAGAGGCGGAGCGTGTCTAGACACCACATATGCAGTGTGGCTGATTGGGACATAAATGCTAGAAGAGGTGTATAGTTAGATACCATTCTTCTTCAATTGTTTGCCCAGGTACAGCTAGAGTGATCTGTTGTGTCAATGTAGTCTAGCTGCATGGGGGTCATTTTCACATTATGCATATTTATACATTACACGTGTTTTCAGTGTGCAGCTAGGGGTTCGTTTACTTATACATACTTATGATGATTATCTGTATGTACTAATGTAAGTGTACAATTCTTCGCCCTGAAGAAGACCAGAGCATCTGGTCGAAACGTCGGCAAGGTTTTCAACCCTGTTGTGAAGCTGGTATTAGAGAACCAACCCTTTTAGATATACAACTGATGTGTTTGTAGTAGGTAACAACATGACTATTAGCTATACTAGTATGTTCATCTATTATGAAGTGCATGACTTAAGGCAGTGTGAGTTTGTGCCAATGGCTAGTACCTACAGCTAGTGGATTGTTGTTTGAGTAGCTTACGCACCAATCTTCTATATAATTTTTAGTCTGGCTAGCTAGACCGTCCCAATAAGCGCCAGGTGTGCAGAAGGGAAGGAACGGTCTAGCAGGGATAGCGATTAGTTCACACCTTTGGGTTATCTATGTCACACTTCCAATTATACAGAAAGGGTTGGTTCTCTAATACCAGCTTCACAACAGGGTTGAAAACCTTGCCGACGTTTCGGCCAGATGCTCTGGTCTTCTTCAGGGCATCATCACTCATCTTCGCCCTGAAGAAGACCAGAGCATCTGGTCGAAACGTCGGCAAGGTTTTCAACCCTGTTGTGAAGCTGGTATTAGAGAACCAACCCTTTCTGATGCCTGAACCAGCTGAGAAGCCCTCACTTCTTCCAATTATACAGTTCCCACACCTAGCAGCAACAGCTAAGGTCATGAATATCGTTGCCACAAATTTGTGGCAAATGCATCTGATTGGTCAAAAAAGTGTGAACTAATTTCTACCCCGATAGACCGTTCCTTCCTTTCTAAACGCCCTGGACGTAATCGGGACGGTCTAGCTAGCCAGACTATATAATTATATACTCCAGCTGTCAAATCTGGAAACCCTGGCACTCCTACAAATGATTGATATAGCCTCTTCAGTATGGATAAAAACTTCATTGTGAACTACACCTGTGATGTAGGCTACACGCTACAGGGATCAGACAATAGAACCTTTCAGGACAAAGGACAGTGAAGTGGGAGTGTGCCTAAATGCACACTTTCGGTTTCTGTTTATAATTATTGCTACTTACTCCATTGCAGCTTTATGCACTAGCCCCTGTCAGAATGGTTACTTTTGTAACATCTGTATGTATAATACATGTGCAACACAGTTTTCACTTCTCATGTCAATGCAATGTGAAACTTAGAGCTACATACAGTTAAGATTATTTTTACATAATATAGTGCAACTTAATCTTCATTTACTGCATCCCTCACTGCAGTTGCCATGGAAGCAGTTTCAATTCCTGTCATAGTCACTGTAGTCACTGTTGTTCTCCTGCTCCTGGGAAGTGTGCTAGTGACATCAATTGTCTTTGTGATCTACAGGTTAATTGGGAAGGTCGGCATCAGCAACATTATTCATTCTTACGACTTATAGAGACACAAGTATGTGATTATACTTGAATGCTAATGTACCTATACTTTTAACATCCTTAACAGATACCATGCAAGGAAGACATTCCATCCTCGAGAGGTGCATGCTCTATCTACCATGGTCGACTGTGTCCCACTGAGTACCAAAAAGCAGATAGTGGCAGATGGCTCTATTTCTGGAACCTTTCATGATCAGCAGAGGCCAGGTGAACATGACCAAGCTGTTCAAGTCAGAAAGGAAACAGGTTGGAATGAATAATGTACAACAGTTCCATTCATGCGTAATCATACATGTACCTAATTTGACGGGCATTGTATTATAGGTTTGTAATTTAAATATGGACTAATTTTATTAAGTTTATATACTTAGAGTTCAAAAACAATCGCTACATTAACAATGCAGATGCAGAACAGGGCATCATAGCTGCAGCTGACAACACTCAACTCAGTGACACAGTGCGTGAAGAACAAGATGCTACAGAAAATGAGGCACAACATGGCAGCGGAGAAATAGACGTATCAGTGGAACTTAACTCTGCACTGGATGTTCAAAATACCCCACCTGACACAGAATCCAGTGCAGGTTTGTATGTAGTAGTGCCTCAGCTGTCACTATGCAGCATGTTGAATACTGTTTCTCCAAATGCTGCTGTCAATGCAAATTAATGCATGAAGTGTGTAAAATAATAGTATCTGCAATTATTGCTGACCAGCATGGTGCAACATAATACCTGAGCCACTGCATTCAAATGACCTTCTCCATCATATTTACATATAGTAATTCTTGAAGCTCAAGTAGATGGCAAAACATTTCAAGCTGATGGCTTTGCAGACCATGTGAAGGCAATGCATGAAAAGATGGATAAAGGCTTTAAGAATGAATTTCAGGTAAGTTCGTTTATGTTATTCTCAAGTCAACAGCTATGGCATCTATCATTGTTGACACAACTGTGAATGTGAAGTCAATGAGGCTTAATTACTTATACACTGAATACTCTTTTCATTCTGGACCCAAAAACACAAAAATTGCAGAAAATTGTTGATGACCCAAATGGGTCACAGAACATTGCCAAAGCAAACCATTCCAAGAACAGATACCACAATATACACACATGTAAGTGTTTATTATCAGAATAGGATATATTTTGTACTATGTTTAAACTTAATTATGAGTGAACTCCAATTTCATTCAGTTGATCACTCTCGGGTGATCCTGTCAGTAGCAGATGGATGGGGAAGTGACTACATCAATGCCTCATACATTCATGTTAGTTCTATCTGTAAGGAGAAGGCAAACATCAAGCCAAGCTTTTCATGAGGTATGAATAAAATTAATGTGTATCTATGTTTGTGTTCTCTCTGCTTGGGTTGTACACAGGGTTCAAATGATGACATCTACATCGCATCACAAGGTACTGTATATAATGATAAATGGATGTAGTGTGCCTAAATTAAGGGTGTAAGAACTGTACTGCATGCATTAAGTCCCAGGCTTTCCATGTTAATTGGTGCATGCATGGGCAGAAGGACATCTTTTCTGCCCCCACTCTAGGAAAGGGTTATGCATGCATTACATTTGTGTGAATTCTGCTATGTATTATACATGTACCATTCATTCAGGTCCTACACCGGAAACTATCACCAATTTCTGGCAGATGATCTTGGATGCCCGACCAGCTGTGATTGTAATGCTGACCAAAGTGGATGAGAATGGAAAGGTATGAACAGGGAGAGAAATAAATGAGAGTTGTATTGCACTAATGAAAGATATTACGTTCATGTGAAGCACATACAAGTTTGATACAATGAAACTATTCATGTTTAGTATGTGAAATATTATTATTTTATGTAAGAGCAATCTATCCAGTTGCAATATTATTCCTAAGAAATTGTAAAGTGAACTTCAGATTGTTTTCATTACAAATTTTCAAAGCATAAATGTGAGCAGTACTGGAGTGATGAGCCAGACAAGCCTTTTTTCAATGCTGGCATTGGTATCTCTGTGGTCACCAAGGGATACAGATGTTTTACTGACCATGTAATCAGGGACTTTACTCTCATGAGTGTAAGTTCATTCAACACCTATCACATGCACAATCAAATGTATGGCCATTGATATGATATCCATGGTATAGCATAGAAACTATTAACTGAAGCACAAGTGCAACTGTGTTATGCCCACACCACCATTTTTCTTCCTTGCAGCACTCTGCAGAGCCCCTCTGTGTGAGGCAGTTCCAATACACTGCTTGGCCAGACCATGGAGTCCCTCTTCAGCCATCCTCTGTGGTCAGGTTCATCCAGCAAGTGAGGAAGGAGTTTGAGGGGGCAGATGCACCCATTGTGGTGCATTGCAGGTTAGAATAAACTGAAATGTAATGAAGGGGACTTGATGGGGTTTAATTGGGGTATGGTGAGAGTTACACTGCTGCAGTGTTTTCGCAGCTAGGCCATTTATACATCAGGGAAAGAGGATATAATTATAATTATGTTATATTATACACTGCATGTTCTTATTGCCGATGGTTGCTAATCGGTTAATATAATCACAGAGAGATTTGTTCTGGAGGTAACTGCTGAATGTCAACTGTCCCGTGTACTGCTACATAGTGCTGGTGTGGGACGTACTGGCACCTTCATTACTATTGATGCAATGATGGAGAGACTGAAGAAGAGAGATGACCTCAACATCTTTGGGTTTGTCACTGAAATGAGAACCAGGAGAATGAAAATGGTGCAGACACTGGTCAGTTGAACACATGGACGCATGTGCAGATTATCATATTTCCCTTTGACTAGTTTACTGTACTCTCTTAATGTCTATAGGGTTTGCTATTGAATTCTCTTCTTTCCTACATACTTATTTAGGACCAGTATGTGTTCATCCATGATGCCCTCTGTGACTACATCACTTGTGGAGACACAAGTGTGCCTGCCCATGAGCTGAGGATTGTCATTGCCAAATTACAGAGAGTTGACCAACACACCAAGAGCACCAACCTTCAGGAACAGTTTGCTGTGAGTTATTATGAGTATGCTGTGAGTACTATAACATTAATCATGATGCAATAACTGTTTAATTATTGTTCAATATATATATATTAGAATCTGAAAACTATGACCAATAAAATTAATTATATATATTTAAGAACTAATATTACTGAACTGCTATAGATGCTCCAGAAACTGAGCAGGTCTCCGTGCTCTGAAGATGTTAAATTTTCCAACAGTATGGTGGTTGCTAAACGGAATAGGTACAAGGACAGGATCCCATGTGAGTGAGAAGTGATAATCATACACTGTATATTGCTGGGAGATTCTCTCTTCCAGTGCTAGTGTTTATATACTGAGGGGGGCATGCTCTTCAGTTTCAATCATGTACCTACATATTATAGTAATGTAACAGATCTTCTATCATTATTCTGTGCACATGTGATATAGATTCCACCAACTTCTTGCGGCTTCCACACAGCTCTGCAAGCAATGGAACTGACTACATCAATGCAACATTTCTTAATGTAATTGCCAGCCATGCCAAACTGTTGGTGATAAAGTGGTAATGCAGCACTAATGGTGTCACTGATAACCACTAATGGTGTTGTACCTCTATTACAGAGCTACTCCAGTAAACGTGCCTTCATAGCTGCTCAATCTCCAGTGGCTCATACGAGGAATGACATCTGGGAACTAATCTGGCAGTTTAGGACATCCACAGTTGTGCTCCTCTGTGACTTCAATGAGGACAATCAAGTAACTTCAAATGGGAATATTACTGGCTGTAGGCTATGTCAGATACGTGAAGCTAAAAATGGAAGTATATTATAACTGTTGCTAAAATACTATACAAATTCAACCCCCTATTACATTGCGTATGTTAACACAATGCACTGCATGTTCTCTGCATGTGATAGGAAACTTGCAACCAGTTCTGGCCAGATGAGAAGATGAAAACAATTGATTACACCCTAGTCAAGGTCGACTACAATGGCACCCTTCCCATGAAGGACTGCAGCAAGATTCTGTTGAATGTTTTCAACAGTGCAAAGGTTGGTCTGCTGTAACATAACGGTAATGTACGTCCAATTGCTCATTAAACCCGTTTGGAATTTGTGGTAATTAACGTGTATTCACATGCATGCAGCTCTCCAGTGCACCAATGGAAATGGTCCTGTACCACTTCAGAGGTTGGACCACAACCAGCCCACCTCCTGCTGCCTCCCTGCTGAAGGTGATGGGAGAAGTGGCAGACACCCAGAGAGAGAAAGACAGGCCTGTTCTGGTCATGTGCGAGTGAGTCGATGTAGTTTCATGTAATATAGTCTTTGATGTGGATAGTTAAGCTTGACGATAACATACATTCACAGCAGTTGCATGATGATTGCTATGTGGCCACATATATTATTGCAAACATAAGCTTTACTAACGATGCACTGTCATGTATATAAAATGAATTATTACAAATTCAGTATATAATTATATACTTCGTTGTTTACTTTGTGATAAATGGCTACCTGTGTTTGATTTGTTACACAGCTGCAGGAAATAATTGCATCTTCTAATATTGTCCCTCTATGCAGCGACGGTATGTCTCGCAGTGGTGTGTTCATTACTTGTATGTCTGAAATTGAGAGAATCAAAGTTGAAGGAAGAGTGGACATCTTCCAGACAGTCAAGGCAGCAAGAGCACAGAGACCACACATGGTCTACACCAGTGTGAGCTGATGAAAAAGTGCATCCAGGCATGAATGAGCATAGTGTGCATTTTTGCCAAGAAAAATGCACAGCAGTGACAGCCTACAAAATCATAAATGTATATATATGTTACGCGCATACTATACACGAGATTTTGTTAGGCCAATAATTATGTGTACATGCACTACATAATTTTTGAATAGCCATTTCACTTTCACAATGACTGCAGGACCAGTACAAGTTATGCTTTGACATCCTCCAGTCCTACTTGGACTCATTTGATACCTACGCCAACTTCAAGGATATCTGAGTGGGATAGCTAAGTACACATGTACAACTGTTTGATTTCAGTGCGTATTTTGATCATCTTGTACTTCAATTTCTTTGCTCCCATATAACTGTAATTTAGTAATTACAATGATGAAACATGATGCAGTTACTTAACATTTATTCAGAAATGCATCAGTGGTGCAAGGAAGAGAAATACAATGCTAACCTGCACAACAGAAATCTTCTGAAGCTTTAAGACAACACAAATTTACAGTATTGAAAATTAACCAGATTCATGTAGCAACAGGGAACAATAATTTATGGTAAGATGTTTTGACCACAAAGATCTTCAAAGTGTTGTTCTCATTGTTAACTAGCAGACAACCCTCAGTGGTACCCGTACATGGTTTCACTGGGCTAGCTGTGCTTACATGGAACATGCATGACAAACCTCTCTGCAAACCACATGGACAAGTAAATAGATTATATATTTGGAGTGTTAGAGTCATGGTGACTGACTGTTACAATGTACGTAGTACAAGCTTAAGACATTGGGTTGTTACTATTATTATCAATGTCTTACTATAGCTGTGCCATTTTGCTATTACTAATGGTGTTTATAGAACATATGGACAGACTGATAATACTAATGGTCAATCTTTACTTAACGTGCTGCATGATGTCACTATTAACACATTCCTTACTATTATCTGCTTTCTTGTGATACTCACTTCGGTGAGAATAAACTTGAATCTGAATAGGTGTGTTACAACTGTATGTGTGCATGCACTTTCAAAAGGTGAATGATTTAATATGTATTGTTTCATGTACAGGAAGGGAGGGAGCAATGGAGGGAAGGAGCAATGGAGGGAGGAAGGGAGGGAGGAAGGAAGGGTGGGAGGGAGGAAGGAAGGGAGGGAGGGAGGCAGGGAGGGAGGCAGAGAGGAAGTGACGGAGGGAGGGAGGGAGGAAGTGACGGAGGGAGGAAGGAAGTGACGGAGGGAGGGAGGGAGGGAGGAAGTGACGGAGGGAGGGAGGGAGGAAGTGACGGAGGGAGGGAGGAAAGTGACGGAGGGAGGGAGGGAGGGAGGGAGGAAGTGACGGAGGGAAGGAGGGAGGAGGGAAGGAGGGAGAGAGGGATGAAGGAAGTGACGGAGGAAGGGAAGGAGTGAGGGACAGAGGGAGGGAGGGAGGGAGAGAGAAGCATATGGGAGTAACGCAAATTGCATTGTTTCCATTACCTCAGAAATAAACATGATAGTATATCTTTAATGATCTGAATGGTTGGAAGGGGAGTCTGACAGTGTGTCGACTGCTTGCTGATAGCATGTACAAATGATGTGGTGGAAATTTGGTGCAACATATGTCACCATGTTCACCTATTCATTAGTCTTAATTCTGAATTAGAAAGGTGTAGTTTGGTTTCTTAAGTGGACAATTCAAAATCAACATAAACAATGATATAATTGAAAACAGTGGAATTTAGAAGCTGAGGTAGGTAGTACAAGTGACCAAGCACATGATGTGCATATTTGTTTCATGGATAAGGAGCTAATGTACCAAATTTGCTATGACATCGTTACAGCTGTGTTGGGTAATCCATTAGGGATGTAGGTGGGGTCACTGCATAGCCACACTGAAAACATTGATTAGCTGATAAATCTGCCACAGCTTCATACCTAATGTCACCATACTCCTAATACAGCTGCAAGTCTTACAAAGGACAGATACCTATGTATAAAGCTCTCTCACATTTCTCCCTGATAGTGTAACATAGTCCATAATGACAGACATGTGGTGGAGGTGTATAATCGTGGTTCAGTCACTACTGCTGACAGGTAATTATATATTAGTTGTTGGATTAGGTAGCTGTGTGAATGACTATTGTTCATCTTCCCTTGCATTGTAGCTACTCTCTTAGGCACATGTGAGGACATTCCTGGTAATATCACCATATCAAGAACACAGAATGGCTCTGCACTTACCAGTCCAGTGGTGTTTAGTGTTAACCAGAATGTCAGCATTTGGTGCCGAGCAGAGAACGTCAATGGATCCCAAACGTTGCAAGGCCTTTTCTGGCGAGACAATAATGGATCTCGCATACGCAGTGAGGGACATCCCTACAATTCTCACCCTGATGTGTACAGTGAGCGTATTGCTGGCAACATAATAGATAACTTCACTTCTACTTGGATTAGAGCTCTCCATTTAAGTAGAGTACAGCCTTCTTATGCTGGTACCTACAAGTGCACTGCCAACTACAACAAGCATTTCATGAATGAAACTGTGGAAGTACGAATTACAGGTTGGTGCAGATCGGTATATACGTAGCTATGCTGACTACGTATATGAACATGTTTGCTTCACATTAATAGTTAACAAATGAATTCACTGGTCTGGTGGTAGCCAGTTCAGTATTTACCAGATAGTCAGTGTAGAGCAGAAGGCAAAATTTAATGCTGAATGGACCCCATACATTGCAACCCCTGAAATGGAGAGCAGAGCTAGTGACCATGGTGCATACGGGGAACAATTTACCAGTGGAAATTGTCTATACACCTATTTGGTGCGTAGCCAGTAGAATACAGCCTTCTTGTGATGGGGTGGATAGTTGTGTTATATACCAGGTGAACATAATTAGTATAATAGTCTTGTAACACTCCAAAGATATATTATTGAAATTATAGTGATATGTATCTGTGACAGGTAGTGAATCTCACAAGAGATAACTAATGTTCACTACTGCTGTTGGACACGACAAAGTTGTTATAAAATACAGCAGATATGTATATATGGGACACATATGGGTCTCACCCACTGCTGAAGTATCAGAACATACCATTGCATAGTATAATAAAAGTTCCAAAGAAACAAAAAGAAAAACTAATGTAACAACTTAAATCAATGTCAAGAGTGTGGTGAGAAGTAGAAAAGCATTCTTCTTTTGGATTGGACACCTGTCTCTCTCCAAGTTTGCTAACTCCAGATTTGATATGACTTTTCCACACCAGTCATTTTCATGCCAATGTCAGTTTTGATGCCTTTCTGTGTGCACTGGCTAGAATAGACTAATCCAAAGAAGCTGTTGAAGCTGCTGCAGTAGAGAAAACCTCTTGAATTGTGAGTAGGTATTGAGCTACTAATGTCCTACTCGCATTCAGCATGCCAGTGGAGCTGTACATCCATTCAGCATTGGCATGTACAGTGGTTAGAATTGTAGCTTGAGTGGCAATGAACTCTCTACCTGGCAGCCAGTTTTCTATCTTCTCTTCAGCCATCGACTGTGGTGATCCTGGTAATCCCACAAATGGTCAACGCACTCTCTCCAGTACAATCTACAACTCTGTAGTGACCTATACCTGTGATGTAGGCTACACACTACAGGGATCAAACAGTAGAACCTGCCAGTCCAATGGACAGTGGAGTGGGAGTTTACCACACTGCAGACGTGAGTTCATTAAAATTGCTACTCCCATATTATGCAATGTACATAATGAAAATGCAGAATACATTCAATTATTCAATACTCTGCATTATAATATACAGCAAATCCGAATTAAGGATGGAATTTATCCATCATAATTATATAGCTTCTAGGTTTTTACATTATAGGGTAAGTTATGTATTTTGGAGATTTAATGAAGCAATAATTACTTGCATAAGCTTGCACTCATGCTGTTCATTGTATCTTAAGCGATGCAGGGCACGTCACCAGCTGTATAGTCTAGTCATCATCATCTATTCCCACTAATATGGCTTACTAATGACTCTCTGGTTGAATGCACATATAATTATGTGTATAATATGTACGTATTATACATTATATAGTGGTCAGTGTGCATGTTCGAAGCTGCATTCGTGAGATGAATCAAACAGTGTACATCAGCTATACATCAGTCAGTTTTTTCAGCTTGTGAGCAACAATTTAATGCAGTGCACCATATCATCTCTAGAGTTCTGATTCATCCTATGTATATCGAAACACCTTCCTCTATGGTATACCTTCAATACACAAAGTTTTCATTGAACATCTCTGATTGTCAGGTAACTGTTAGATGCATTACAAATGGTAGCACACAAAGATGAGCATCTCTCGTGCTGTTGCTCTCTATCACAAGGGCGAGGTGCAAGATAGCTAGTGATCATCCTCATAATTGACAATGTGATTTCTGTCTCTGCTTTATTGTGTTTGCGCATACTACCGAAATTCATGTTTATATTGGTCTAATTCCTAATAATTATTATAACAGAACAGAAAGCCTGGGACACACCAAGGGTGGAGGCCACCTACAGGTCCCTTCTTGATTCTGCCACTGACAGCCAGACCAGAGCTTGTCTCTTGGCTGTCAAGTGTAGGGAGACCGGCGCATGGCTCAGTGCTCTCATAGTGGCCTCCCTTGGTCTCCAATTGGATGATGAGGCAGTCCACATTGTGGTGGGACTTCGCCTGGGCCTGCTTCTCTGCCGACCACACCAGTGTGTGCATTGTGGATCCCTAGTGGATGAGCTGGGCACACATGGATTGAGCTGCCAATTCAGCAAGGGCCGGCACCCTCGTCATGCAGGTGTCAATGATGTGATTAAGAGGTCCCTGGATGCGGCGCAAATTCCATCTCACCTGGAGCCCACTGGCCTTTATCGGTCAGATGGGAAGCGCCCAGATGGTGCCTCGGTTGTGCCTTGGAAAGGGGGAATGCACTAGTATGGGATGCAACCTGCCCAGATACCTGGCCCACTCCTACCAACAGATCTCCACTAGAGAAGCTGGGGCAGTGGCAGCAGAAGCTGAAAGGCGCAAGAAGCTAAAGTATGCGAACCTCGGTTCCAGCTACTTCTTTGCACCTGTGGCAGTAGAGACTCTAGGTGTGATCGGTCCAGACTCACACACTTTCCTCAGGGATCTGGCAGGTAGGGTCCGAGGAGCCACAAGGGAGTCCTTGGCTCACTGATACATGCTGCAGCGTCTGTCAGTAACATTCCAGCGAGGGAATGCCTTGGCCATCCTGGGCATGGCTGAGCAGGAGCCCTGTGAAGAGTTCCCCTGCCTTTGAATTGCTTAGTAGTGTCAGTAGATTCCTAGATATAGTCGTTAGTATTATTTAATGCATTATCTAAATTATTTTAATTCCTGTAACTTATAATTGATTGTCATTATATTTTATATTCAATTTTATTATTCATTATTATAATATTTTGCCTTAAGGATTCTTTTGTCACTTGATTATACCATAATTATTCAGATTCATCAAGGAATACTGAAAATAACTACTGTACATAATTATAGTTCATGCACTGTTGTTGTGCATTATATAGGCAATGCAAATGACCCCCAACCAATGTTCTGTACTTATGTGTCTCCTTGGCTGGAGCTCATTGCACTAAGCATAATTGCATGCACGAGAAAATATGCTGTAACAAAAATTCATTGTCCCCACTGCAGTAAACCCTGCCATCATAACAACTATCAATATGACATTGACAGCTACTCTGTTCTGGGACCTTGAAGCTGGCTATGGTGCCACCTTCACAGTGTGGTACTCAACAGACAGTCATGAGAGTGACCCCTCCACTCCACCCCAGGGAGCTCTAGCGGTGTCTGGACTAAACTCCACATCAGTTACAATCACTCTACCAGACACAGACAACTCATGCAAGCCCTATTATGTGTGGATATCTGCCATCACTCCAAATGAACAGCAAAGCCCTTACAGTAAGAGAAAGCAGGTGGAGGTGTGCAGGAGTGGGGCAGGTGAGGAGTGCACTCTGTATGGCATGATGTAGGTACCATACTGATTATCACTTTATGTATGTCCCTTAATGTCTGTATCCTTTAAAAAATCAGCGACAGCAGCTGAGTCAACT
The DNA here is from genome assembly GCA_964019415.1 of Ianthella basta. Classification (NCBI taxonomy): domain Eukaryota; kingdom Metazoa; phylum Porifera; class Demospongiae; order Verongiida; family Ianthellidae; genus Ianthella; species Ianthella basta. The sequence continues at coordinate 6,757,497 of OZ025873.1, read as the reverse complement.
ACCACTGCTTTAGTAGGTACTTCAGTGAGTGGAGTGGTGGCTGGTGTTGTTGCTGCTCTACTTGTTGTGGGGATCCTGTATGGCAGTTGGAAGTTGAAGCACTCATGTACAAAGAGCTTCATAGGGAAATATGAAGGAGAGAGGTGAGATTCAATGAATCCACAAAGTTTCCAATGTTGAGTACCAAGATTGGTAATTTGGTATTTGAACTCTGACCAAATGCAAAAGAACACATTGGCATTTGTAGCTATGGATTTCTTTGTCCACTCCATCCCCTCTTCTTCTAGGGGGGACACATACAACTCTGTAGTAGTGAAATCTACTGCAATGAGTTACTCTGCCACCCTGCTGGCCAACCCTGCTTATGTTATGCACTAGAAAGAAGTAAAATCATTCAGACAAGTGTGTGTAAGTGACGTTCATTATTTCGTTACTTCTGTAGCTCCTTTGCAACAAACTATTTCTGTGCACTAGTTGGGAAGTTTAGTGTAAATGTACGGCATAGCTTGATAGGATTAAATTACATTACATATACCCAGTAGTACTCAGTATATATTTTGTGTTTTGCAAATGGATGGATTGAATACTAATTTTTATGGTATGTACTGTATAGGCATTAGTGCCTTATGTATTTTGATGTAATGACTTACAAGACGTAGAGGTGGGTGCTTTAATGTATTTCTTCCATTGCAGCACACTTGACTGAGTGGTTGCTTAGCAAGACATAGGTGTCCTTCAATTTAAGCAGCTAGACATACCGCATGTGTGTGTGTGTGTGTGTGTGTGTGTGTGTGTGTGTGTGTGTGTGTGTGTGTGTGTGTGTGTGTGTGTGTGTGTGTGTTGTGTGTTGTCCTTCAATTTAAGCGTGTGCAGCTAGACATACCGCATGTGTGTGTGTGTGTGTGTGTGTGTGTGTGTGTGTGTGTGTGTGTGTGTGTGTGTGTGTAAGTCAGCGTGTTTGTGTGCCTGTCTGTGCCTCTGTGTGCAAATCTGCGTGTGTTAATGTCAAGCTGTATGTGCTGTCTGATAGCACTAATGGTGTTTATTTACACTTCATAATAGTCACTGACAGATACTGGTAATGGTCAACCTTCACTTAGTGTGTTATATGATGGCACCATTAGCACGCTCTTTACTATTAGCTGCTATCTTGTCCTATACATTTGCATGGTGAGTATACACTTGAAACTGAACAGATGTGTTATCACTATGTGTATGCACTTTCATAAGGTCAAACATAACATGATTTGCTGCATGTACACATGCTGGAACGGAGGTAGGGAAGGATGGACATGGCATAATTGTAAACTACATTGCTTCCCAGTACTTCAGGTATGATCATTATTTAGAATACTTTGAATAGTTGGAATTGCATGGGAGTGGGCAGACTGGTTTGCTGATGCCACATATCACATGGAGGAAATTTAATTGGCCCAACATGACATAAAACCAAGTACTCCAAGTACAATAAGTGCATAATTATGATGAAGATATTATATTTAGACAAGTTGAAAAACATGATACCAGGTAACAGTTAAAATAATAGAGTTGTGAAGCCAAGGCAGCTCATGTGTACAGACCATGAAAACATGAACTTCAGAAGAGAGTCTTTCACTGTATGACCTACCCTTCAGGTATAGAAATATATCTGCTGGAGCAACCGCTCAAATTAATAGCTAGCAATACTGCAACAGCTAAGTATCTTACAGTTGTACCATAATTATGGTGTGAAGAATTCATTCCAGCTGGTGACGGCATTGACAGACAGCACATACAATGTAATTTACTCTCATGCAAAGGATGAATTTTTACACACAATATATTTAATGACTCACACAGCCGGCTAGCAAATCATTGTCACACATGCATCAGGTGTTATTTACTATTACACTTCAAAACATATCATATAATGACTAATGATTATGTGCATTTGATGACGTGAAAGTTCAGATTGACATGCACCAATGCATTGCTGACAGCAGCAGCACCTGTAGTGGACGTTACTATCAAATTGAACAAGATCTACATTCACCCCCCAGAACAAGATCACCCTATTAAATGAATACGCATTGCAAGCCAATTCTTGGCTGTGTAAGTAGGTATATACCAGGTACAAGTGTATGTGTGTTGCACCCTTGTTTGTTTGTGTGTGTGCTCGCATGTGTGTGTGTGTGCGTGTGTGTATGTGTGTGTGTGTGTGTGTGTGTGTGTGTGTGTGTGTGCGTGTGCGTGTGTGCATGTGTGTGTGTGTGTGTGTGTGTGTGTGTGTGTGTGTGTGTGTGTGTGTGTGCAAGTGTGCATGACTGTGCATTTGTCCAGACAATATAGTGCTTTGAAGAACAATCATGATCACTGTAAATACAGTCCAGAACCATACACTGTGGAATGATTATGTAGTGGCCTAGGGGAATGCAGCATTCGATCACCCATTTGGGGAGGTTGTATTTATACGTATATTTGGGTGTGTAGACTATTAGGTTTAGAGTAGTAAACTTCCTGTATACTTGTATGAATAGGGTGTATAATATATGGACTGTTACAATGTAGTACAAACTTAAGACAAGGGGCTGTTACCATTACTACTAATGTCTTACTTGCCGTGCTGCTTGACATTACTATAATGGTGTTTAGAGAACATTATAGACAGACTGATAATGCTAATGGTCAATCTTCACTTTAGTGTGCCGTATGATATGGCACTATTAGCACACTCCTTACCATTTTCTGCTATTTTGTGACACTCACTTAGGTGAGAATGGATTTGAAATTGAGCAGGTGTGTTATTACCATGTGCCTGCATATTCTGAAGGTGAATGATATAACATGCATAAAAAATATTTTTTGTTGCATGTACAGGAAGGGAGGGAGTGAGAGAGGGAGGGAGGGAGAGAGGGAGGAGGGAGAGAGGGAGGGAGGGAGAGAGGGAGGGAGGGAGAGAGGGAGGGAGGGAGAGAGGGAGGGAGGGAGTGAGAGAGGGAAGGAGTGATGGAGAGATGGAGGGAGGGAGGGAGGGAGTGACAGATCTAGAGGGAAGTAGGGAGGGAGGGTTCTAGAGAGAAGCACATTAGAGTAATGCAAATTACATTGTTTCTATTGCCTTAGATAAGATCATGATATTTTATCTTGAATAATCTGAATGCTTGGAAGTGGGAGTCTGACAGTGTGTTGACTGCTTGCCACTGGTATGTACGAATGATGTGGCAGAAATTTGGTCCAACATATGTCAGCTATTCAAAGTATAATAAGTACAATGATGAAGGCTTTTGAGTTAGGTTATGGACATACAGTCTTAATCCTGAATTAGGAAGGTGTAGTTTAATTACAATTCAAAATAAGCACATGTAATGCACTAGTTCAAAATATCAGAATTTTGAAGCTGAGGTAAGTGTACAAATGCATGATGTGCATAATTATGCACTTGCTTCAAAGTCATGGGGCTAATGTATATAGCAAGTTTGCTATGACATTGTAACAACTGTGTTGGGAGATCCGTTAGGAGCTAGGTCACTGCATGGACACACTGAGGGGATGTGTTTGTACTTTGATGACTTGAAAGAAGCCTGATCTCGAGTCCTTTGATCTGTTAGGCATAATGGATGTTATATAATAACAACCTTCATTCAATAGATTCCACAATGTATAGCTATAGGTAATGTCTGCATCGATCCCTCTTGGGAAGCCATGGCAATGTCACATGGCTAACAGCTAAAACATTACCTAGCTGATAATCTGCCACTCTTTCATGCCTAATGCCTAATCGTATTCCTAATACATACAGCTGCAAGTCTTACAAAGGACAGATACCTGGCTCTCTCACACTTCTCCCTGATAGTGTAACATAGTCCACAGTGGCAGACATGTGGTGGAGGTGCATAATTGTGGTTCAGTCACTACTGCTGACAGGTAATTATAATTAGATGTTGAATTAGGTAGCTGTGTGAATGATGATTGTTCATCATCTCTTGCATTGTAGCTACTCTCTTAGGCACATGTGAGGACATTCCTGGCAATATCACCATATCAAGAACACAGAACGGGTCTGCACTCACTGGTCCAGTGGTGTTTGGTGTTAACCAGAATGTCAGCATTTGGTGCCAGGCAGAGAACATCAATGGATCCCAAACGTTGCAAGGTCTCTTCTGGCGAGACAATAATGGATCTCGTGTATACAACCTGGGAAATACCAACAATTCTAATCCTGATGTGTACAGTGAGCGTATTGCTGGTAGCGTAGGTAACTTCACTCCTACTTGGATTAGAGCTCTGCATTTCAGCAGAGTACAGCCTTCTTATGCTGGTGTCTACTGGTGCACCGCCAACTACAACAAGCATTTCATGAATGAAACTGTGGAAGTACAAATTGCAGGTTGGTGCCAATAGGTAGCTATGGTGACTAGCCGTACACATTCAATATGCTTTGCTTCACATTAATAGTTAATAAATGAATTCACTGGTTCAGTGGTAGCCAGTTTAATATTTACCAGATGATCAGTATTTAGTGTAGAGCAGAGAGCGCTGAATAGATCCAATACCTTGCAAGCTCTGAACTGGAGAGTAGAGCTACCATGGTGTGTAGAGATAATAGTATACACTAAATATTTCTATAACCTATAATTAATCCAGTTGATTTGCTGTGGCTTATAAAGCATCAAGAGACTCTATTTAACAATAAGCATATTCCTTACCAACTTATTCAGGTAATAATTGTACAGATCCAGGTTCTCTCACAAATGGTCAACATGCTCTCTCTAATAAAACCTACAAGTCTGTAGTGAACTACACCTGTGATGTAGGCTACACACTACAGGGACCAAACAGTAGAACCTGCCTGGCCAATGGAAACTGGAGTGGGAGTGTGCCTCAGTGCAATGGTATGTTATATGGTGGCTGCATGGTGTCGACTGCTGTGCATAATTGGATTGAGGTATGCTTCTGTCAGCCTTCCTAAATAAAAATTTGTATACTCCTATCCAAAATTCATCCTACCATTAGTACAAACATTGCCACGTACCTGTGATTATCTTCCTTTCCTACTTCTCCAGCCACTGTCTGTGGTGATCCTGGTACTCCCACAAATGGTCAACGCACTCTCTCCAGTACAACCTACAACTCTGTAGTGACCTACACCTGTGATGTAGGCTACACACTACAAGGATCAAACAATAGGACCTGCCAGTCCAATGGACAGTGGAATGGGAGTGCACCTCAGTGTAATGGTATGTTAAATGGTGGCTGGTGTCGACTGCTGTGTGAAATTGGATCAAGGTATGCTTCTATCAGCCTTTCCAAATGAAATTTTGTATACTCCCTTCTAATCTTCTTCCTTTCATAAATAGTCTTCTGCATATGTCAATCCATGCAAGCTTCAACACATCTGCTTTGGATGAGCAGCAGTTGAATGTTGTGTATATAAACTGCTGTTGTACTAATTGTGACATAGGTGTAGCAGTACAGTGAAGACTGGTTGCAATTAATAGCTGTATTTAGATAGCTGAGTTGACTCATATGTTATTATGTAATACATTATGGAGTGTAGTAGTGTATGTGCACATGATGTGATTCTGTGCATAACTTGTTGTTGATATGAGTTCTCCTGCCGTGCGGTGAGCATCCTTGAATTGCTTTGCATTGTGTTGTTTGCATGTGCATGTACTGAGCAGTTATCATAGCAATATTTCTCATGATGTACATGTGGTACTTAATGAGTCACAGAAACACACCTGATAATTGATATAAGGCATTGTGACTTTGCGATTATGTTCCATGCCTGCTTCTGCAGCTACCGACTGTGGTGATCCTGGTACTCTCACAAGTGGACAGCGCAATCTCTCCAATACAACCTACAACTCTGTAGTGACCTATACCTGTGATGTAGGCTACACACTACAGGGATCAAACAGTAGCACCTGCCAGGCAAATGGACAGTGGACTGGGAGTGTACCTCAATGTAATGGTATGTTGATACTGAATTTGATAGATAACGGCATACTGAATTGAAAGGTAGATAGCACTGGCACAATTTGAAGCTAAGTATACATTGTAGACAAAGGTATGCAATAATGAATGACTAGTAAAGAATGTACATTAACAAATTATGTATATACAACTATAGGTTGTGGTAGCATGTGCAGACATTATCTATATACCAGGTTCCATAGTAATTTGTTCTTGTATGTATCATTATGCACCATTCAGTGCAGTTCCACTGTATAGTCCGGTACCTGATATATATGCATAATGTAGCAGTAATTGACAATTGCTAGAGGTAGTTGCTTGTAGTATTGAATATCCATGTGCCCACCATGCCCTCAGTATTTCTAGCTCCCTATGCAATAATTAATGCATGTAATGCATGACTACGAAGTCATGAGTTCCACATAGTTTACTTTGTATGTACGCAGTTCACTTGTTACTGCTACAATGGTCAACTCAGTATTTATATAGCTGTCATATAAGCTAAGGTTAATAATAATGTCTGCAGCTGTAATCCTACTATATACAATCAAGTAACACATAATCTGCCTCTTACTTCATGATCAGTGGTACACCATCTTAAAATCAGCAATGAATAATAGAATAATTCTATCTATTTTGTTTACTGCTTTCTTATGTGTTTATATAACTGCTAACCAATTCAAGGTGTAGAATGTTTGCTACAGCTATGTTGCATCCATAACAATAAACTAGTCTAGTTGTAGTTATTTTTGTTATCTTGCAGTGGGCATCCCCACAATGCAGTGGGAGGCAAAGTTTGAACCTATTTCATGACATTTCCTACTGTGCTTTGTTTGCTGGAATGTAAACTCTTCTTGTATTAACACCTTAACTTGTCAAGTAGGGAAGGTTAGCGTGCAGATGAAGCTAGCTGGTGTTGTATTGACTATGTGCAGAAGCATAAATTGGAAGGATTACAATCATGCAAAATATTTATTGTGAAAAACCCTCAGCCAAATATGACATGATATGCAAAATGCAGAACACTGATGTCAGTTTAAATTGGGTTTCTTATACAACCCAGTAATGCACAATGCACTTACATAATATGCTTTACTTTATTCTTCCATTCTGTAATATGTTCCCAGTCAGCAGTAGTGCATTATATACAAACAACAATGCAACCAACAGTACATCTGTGATGACCAGTGATACAACCACTGGTACAACCACTGTTGCAATCAATGGTAAAACCACTGACGCAATCACTGGTACAACCACTGGTACAACCACTGGTACAACCACTGGTGCAATTACTGGTGCAACTACTGGTACAACCACTGGTACAACCACTGGTACAACCACTGGTGCAATTACTGGTGCAACTACTGGTACAACCACTGGTACAACCACTGGTACAACCACTGGTACAACCATTGGTGCAATCACTGGTACAACCACTGGTGCAACCATTGTTACAACCACAGGTACAAGCAGTGGTACACCTCCCACAAGCAGTGTTGCAAGCAGTGATATACACCTCACAAACAATGGTACATCTCAGAAAAATGACAATGAAGACTCTAAAGGTAGAGTAATATACATCCTCTGCATATTCTACCCACAATAACTGTATAATTATATCCCTAGTTGATTAACAATGTCATAGCTCCAATAAAGATTCGCGATCATAAATTGTAGAATTCACTACCCTTGATTTATCCTCTCTGCGTTCACTTGACCTTAGGACCATTTCCTACAGCTGCCATAGTCGGAGTAGTCATTGCCGTACTGCTGTCCCTGGGATTTGTTTTAGTGATAGCAGTTGTGGCTGTGATTTTCAAGTAAGTTTTAGTAGGACAAATAAGACCTAGTCATCATCACTACACATTCACTCGATGCACTATATCTATTCAATCCCACCAATAATTCATCTTCCAACATAGAAAGAGACACTCAGGGAAAACATTCTATCCTGAAGTGTTATATGATGTAGCTGGCATGGAATGTGCCCCACTCAGTGCCAATAAAAGGGGCGTTCTATTTGCAGATAGCACTACTAATGAATTCAGGAATCCAAGGAACAAAAATTGGCATGATGTTACTGTCACCAAGGATACAGGTGGGTGGGTTTAATATTTCAATGTGTTTTATATTAGTTTATATCAAGTAATAATTGTATGCATTTGCAAAATGATAGTGTTTCTAAGCTTAAGAGTACTGACCATTACCAAGGGAATACCATGAAAATACCAGAAATGATAATTACTATTGTATCATTATAATATTATCATGAAGACAATTTTTCCACAAATGAAGGAGAAGCAGAGGTGGCCATTGTAGCTGAAGCTGACACTACTCAAGTCAGTCAAGCACAGTTTGAAGTACAGGATGAGGCACAACCGGCAGGCACTGGAGTCAATGTACAAGGTGCATACTGCAAATAATGGAATTCCTGTGGCATGCATTTGTATGTTTTATGGTTTTACCAAACCGCTGCTCATGACATAATGGATTATTTTAAATTTCACTACCCAAAATGACATTTGCTGTCAAGTGGCTCTCGGGAAAGACACCAGTACCTTAAACATTAATCAGTTTGTAGAACATGTCAAGAGAATGCACGTCAAGCGAGATAAAGGTTTTGAAGAAGAGTTTAAGGTACACACATCTTTCAGTATTATCATAATTATAGAGTCGTATATAAAGAGGTTAATGTACATAGATGACATTTTCATATGAAGAAATTAGTTAAGTTGTACACTTATTAACTGTAAATTCATCATTATAATATTCTCTGACATAACTGAACAAATGCAGAGAATTGTTGATGATCCCAATGGAGTGCAGGATATTGCCAAAGCCAACCATTCCAAAAACAGATACCACAACATACACACATGTAAGTATGACTGTTTGTTCCTCATATCAGTAGACATAATTGATGTACACGACGCTTATATGTATGTACTTACATTCAGTTGACCATTCTCGAGTGGTTCTGTCAGTACCAGATGGATGGGGAAGTGACTACATCAATGCCTCTTACATCAATGTAAGTAATAATATAGCAAAGTGCTAGTAATACCAAATTCTATGACAACATAAAGCTCATGTTTTTCTGTAAAATATACAGGGTAAAGATGGAGAGGTCTACATTGCATCGCAAGGTTCAGAGTCATAATTTGCCCTGAGCACACTTGACATATGAATCTTCCTTCATTGCAGTTCACTCTCTGCCACTTGCAGGTCCCACTCCTGAGACAATCACTGATTTCTGGCAGATGATCTGGGATGTGAGACCAGCTGTGATTGTCATGCTGACCAAAGCGAAAGAGAACGGGAAAGTGAGTACAAAGGATTGTATATGCAGCTGGACAAGTGTTTGTGTGTATTATGCATGCTATGTATTAAATATTATAATAATTTTATAATAATAATGGCACTCAGAATTCCACATTGTGATTGCACCAAACTTTTAATGTAACAGCGTAAATGTGAAAAGTATTGGAATGACGACGTAGACCAGCCCTACAATGCAGGAGGGGGCTTCACAGTGGTCACAACTGGATACAAAGGATTCGCAGACTATGTGATCAGAGACTTGACCATCTCTAGTGTGAGTCTGTCTAGCAGCAAGAATGATTTTGAAACATATCCATGTACAACATAGGCTACATACAACTAAACTGTACAACTGTACTTCCCTGCTTATAGGCCTCTAGCAGGCCTCACTGTGTGAAACAGTTCCAGTACACTAGTTGGCCAGATCACGGAGTGCCTCTGCAGCCTTCATCTGTAGTTAAGTTCATCCACCAGGTCAGGAAGGAGTTTGAGGGAACAGATTTGCCCATTGTGGTACACTGCAGGTGAGGGCTTCGGTTTGAATGGTGGATTCTACAGTGCTGATTAGGAGAGTAAATTAAGAGATATAGCTTAAGAATTTAATTATATAGATGCTACTTGGTAATCAAAAAAATAACCTAGTTTACGTCACGAAATACTGTACATTTCTATATAATTCTATCATCACAATAATTATTAAAAGATACAATGTATATATATATATATAACATATGTATGCACATGTGTCTTATAGTACGTATATTAATTATAATGTGGAGAACATAATTATAAAGGCACACATATTAGTAAATAACAATTACATACATGAACTAACACAGACATGTGTGTATAACCATACAATGACATGTGTAAGGAACAAAGAAGCAAATTCTAAACATGTTGCGCATATTACACAAGCAGGCAAATCATTGCAATAAACAACAGTACACCCTAGTGTTGTAACTACATGTGGCATACATGGTCATTGGGAATAAATTAAATAGAAGTCATCTGGTGAAAAAGTGCTCAGCACCGCTGCTGCATTCACTCATGGCACTGCCATCAAAATTCTTTACAGCAGATACTGGTGGGATAGGGGCTCACATGGCTCGTCCTTGGTCATAAAACTATTTGATTATGTCAGATTCATGCAGTTATAACTGAAGCTTTTTATCAGGTGATTTGTGAGACTGTTGATGAAAGCAAACTCCCTCATGCTATGCTATCCTATGTAGTGCTGGTGTGGGTCGTACTGGCACTTTCATCACACTTGATGTAATGATGGAGAGATTGAAGGAGAGCAAGGCCATTGACATCTTTGAGTTTGTCACTGGAATGAGGACCAGGAGGACAAAGATGGTGCAGACATTGGTCAGTTGAATACCTGCGTTTAAGTTTGTTTTAACAGTCTGTAAAAGTTATACTCTGCAGTGCTGACAGGCAAGATTTTGTAATCAAATTCTCTTTCCTATTTACGTAGGACCAGTATGTGTTCATCCATGATGCCCTCTGTGACTACATCACTTGTGGAGACACAAGTGTGCCTGCCCATGAGCTGAGGGCTGCAATTGCTACTTATGAGAAAGTTGACCAGAGCACTGGGAGGACTGGCTTTCAGGAACAATTTGCAGTGAGGAACAGTGATGATGCAATGTTAGAATTTTTGAATTGTGTACATTATATGGATAGATTCAACTCATGATACTGCAACAGATGTTGGAGAAACTGTGTAAGTCTCCATGTTCTGAAGACATTGCCTTTGCCAAGAAGAGGATGGTTGCCAAAAGAAATAGGTACAAGGACAAATTCCCATGTGAGTATACATGTATATCAGCACATTTACTTTTTAGCGGCTTCTGCAGACAACCCCTATAAATATTGCTTTTGTTTTGACATTTTGTCGTATGCATATAGTACGCTTGAGTAAGCAATTCATTTGTATTCATAAGCTGTACATGTACAGATCTGTTCATAAATTTGGTAGCTGCTATTGATAAAACAGCAGTGACTGGACAGAGCAAGTATTTTGAGTTGGGGCACCCTCCCCACGAGTATTCTAACTTATAATACTTCAGGTTATTCGTATGTAGCTATGATTGCTTTCTAATCATTCTTGCTATCATGTTGTTGTGTAGATTGCACCAACTTCCTGAGGCTACCATACAGCTCTGCAAGCAATGGAACTGATTACATCAATGCTACTTTCTTAAATGTAAGGTGTACTGCTTTTGTGAGTTTAGAAATCCTGGTGATGTTTGCGAGTGCAGTCGTCCAGTCACTCATTACCACCTGATACTAGTGATGTTGTACAATCAATCATACAGAGCTACTCCAACAAGAGTGCTTTCATAGCTGCTCAGTCTCCAATGGAACATACAATGAATGATATCTGGGAACTGATCTGGCAGTTCAGGACATCCACAATCGTGCTCCTCTGTGACTTCATGGAGGGAAGTCAAGTAAGATCTGTCACCAGTGTACATTCTTTCATATGTGGCATGCATCATGTCATGGCATTGTAATATAGTTTTATGTAGTACATGTAATAATAATATTGCTGCAATGTAAAATAATGCATTGCATGATTTTGCGTGTGCATTGAATTTCTTGTTGCATATGCATTTTAGGAAACATGCTACCAGTTCTGGCCAGATGAGAGCACTGGAACGGCTGACTTCAAGCTTGTCAAAGTCAACTACATTGACACATTTCCCATGAAGAACTGTGACAAAATCGTACTTGATGTCTTTAGCACTGCAAAGGTTGGTCCGATCAATGAATTATAGAATGTAACTCTAAGTTTACATTTTAAGTGGGTGTAAGAAAAGCAATCTGTGGGAGAATGCAACTTGCAGCATGCTTACAATATGAATTATTATGCAGCTCACTAGCCCCCCAATGGAGGCAGTCCTGTACCACTTCAGAGGTTGGACCACAACCAGCCCACCTCCTGCTGCCTCCCTGCTGAAGGTGATGGGAGAAGTGGCTGACGTACAGAAAGCAGACAGACCTGTTTTGGTCATGTGCGAGTGAGTTCAATGTAGCAGATAAGTTAAGGTGCAATGCAGGGCCAATGAAAGACTTAGTGCTAATCTCATCAGTGCCACATGGAATCTTAGCCGATACTGTAATAATATTGTGCTGAGAGATTTGTACGAATCTATTAAATTTGTCACATAATTGTATGTTATTTACAATAATTTGTTCTATTATATTGGGCTGTGAAGTCATGCATGTGTTCTACACAGAGCAAAGATTAATACCAATTTGAGCTTTGTTTGTTGGCAATTTTGTGACACTATCTATATAAATATAAGTAATATATCATGTATGTAGCATGCCATTACGTGTATTAATATGTAGTGCACAGTGTAGCTGTGGCTTAGTTTATCAATTGGCCATAATATTTATTCTTATAGTATACAAGCTTACATTTCATCAATGAACATATCTATTGCTCCTCCAGTGATGGTATGTCTCACAGTGGTGTGTTCATTACTTGTATGTCTGAAATTGAGAGAGTCAAAGTTGAAGGAGGAGTGGACATCTTCCAGACAGTAAAGGCAGCAAGAGCACAGAGACCACACATGGTCTACACTAGTGTGAGTTACGGATGTGTATACTAGCACCATTTCATAATTTTAGCATAATACTTATAACAAATTGAATCCTATTCCATGACAATACAGCCGATAATAGCCCATGCACATATAAATAAATATCTCTAATAACTCACTGGTTATGCCCAGCTCATCATGATATGTAATGTATGTATGTAATTTAATAATATTATGTGTGTTCACTGTCATTCTCCCTGTAACTGTGTGTTGATAAATTTCTGTTCTTAATCAGGACCAGTACAAGTTGTGCTTTGAGATCCTCCAGTCCTATTTGGAATCATTTGATACCTATGCCAACTTCAAGGATATTTGAGTGTGATTGCATGACATTGTGTTAACGTAACCCCATTTTCTGTGCAATAACTATTGTGAACAACTTAAATATTAATTTCAGTACTTTCAATTGCTCTGTACCTCATGTTTCTAAAGGATATTTCTTGCCAGCCTTATTAGTGCATAATGCCTGAAATATCATGGACCAGGTCTATTATGCTTTGTTTCACTCTACCTTCATGCCAACATGTCTGTAGCACGCATATAATTATTATACATAGCTAAATTGACTGTAAGTATTCACGGCATGCATGCCACCAGAAGGCATGCATTATATATAAACCGTATGGTTGGATATGTTGGTGGGAATTAAGTGTAATGAATCGCGAAAATTATTATGTTTATATGGTTGGAGGTATGCGCGTAACATATATATAATATAATACAGTGTGTGCAAAGTTCGTGTGAAAGACAGAAATTCAGCACTATACTAAACACTTGTCCACTTATGACCAGGGCAATTAATCCTGCATGGAAAATATACCTTAAACTGCATGAAGCCACTACTAATTAAAACACAATTATACTATAGTTATAGCCAGCTATACACGCAATTTTATTCTGCTGATCGATGAGACCAAAATTTTCAATGCACAACATCTTGAAAATCGCAAAATATTTGGTTGCCACTGATGAAATTTGTATTCTGAAAGGTAATATATAAACGTAGCATTACAGAACGTTTCTCAATTCTGCAGTGCTTGTTATGGGATCATGTGGGAGATGTACCTCCTTGTTTTCTCGCTCAGTTTGACATTCCTTCCAGGTATATATGATCTGTTAACTATAGCTAGACCGCCTAAACTGACTATTTAAGAGGAATGGTGAGCGTAATCACTGCAGGCGTTCGATGGAAGGCACTGCGGTCCGACCGATCGAAGGCATCAATTGGTTCGTTAGCGTTTGTGGAAATTTGGAACGGCAAAGGGCTAGAAAGAAAGGTGGCGCCACCAGGATTCGAAACCAAGGCCTCTGACTTAAGCTGACAGTACTTAACCCCTGAGCAGGTAGCCCATCAACGTTTTAGGTGCACTGACTGCTACGGTCCGGATCGTGTCTGCGATTAGACACGTTCACCCTCGTTTTCTGCACCGTATAGTCCCATCCGTCGGATCGATACCTGCTGCGATATGCTCACGATTCCTCCCACACATTGACTTTGTACACAGTCACAGTGATTTCTACGAACAAGCCACCAGCTACAGCCGTTACAACAAGAACTGAGGACGGCAATGTAATCACAGGTCCGGTAGTGTTTGGCGTTAATCAGACTGTCAGCATTTGGTGCATAGCAGAGAACACGGCAGCTGCGAGTAGCAGGAATTTGCAAGGCCATTTCTGGCGATCTCCGAACGGTACTCGTCTACCCGCAGTGAACATAGGAGAGCAGAGTGACCATGATATATATGTGGAGCGTCTTACTGGTAACAGATCTGTCTACAGTACTCCTTGGATTAGAGTAGCCCATTTTCAAGGAATACAAGCTTCTTCAGGAGGAATCTATACGTGCTTCGCCAATTACAACAAGATTTACTTGAATCAAAGCGTGGAAGTACAAGTTTCAAGTGAGTGAAATATTGCAAAATTATTGGAATTCGCTAGTGCACAAACAAAACTTATACAATCAGATTACCATGAATATCATTGAATACTGATAGCTTTAATATTATTTCTATGTACTTAATCTATAGTAACATATAGGTGCATGGTTATGGTTATAATTATGTAAATTATAAGCATGGGCATATTTCATTGGATCAACACCACAAGCTTCAACTCCGCAAGCCCTTTATTTGCATTTTATGGCTTTGCAAGAGATGCCATGTCTTCTCCCCTTGGTCAACAGTAAAGTAGTACTGAAGACATTTTGTAAATCATACATACTAATCTTAGCCCTCCACTTTGACCACACATAACTACATCTATAGTCAATATATGTGTGTAACATATATAACACCTAAGTACATATAGGCATGCATGAAAGGGATATACATATATTGAACATGCAAATTAAAGCAACTTGCAGAAACCATATATACTGATTACTACTTTCAAATTGATACTTGCAGATCACAAGGCCACCTTGCACAAGTTGCTTTAGGCTATTTAACATAGTCCATTTCAGCAATTTGGATCAACAGTAATATATTTGCCATTGTGTGCCATACAGACAGCTGCAGTAAGTGCAAACTTAAACAATACATAGTGTACTATGTATAATAATGAAGAAAATTTGCAGTCAATGGTGTCAAAATGTTTTTGAAAGATTGTCATTATTTTGTTGTTAAGGAAGATTCCACTTTTTCTTTGTTCACAGCTTTCAACTGTGGTAACCCTGGTTTAGCTACGAATGGTCAAAGAAGTCTTTACAATCTTACCACAGTTAACTACACTTGTGATCCAGGCTATGCACTACATGGAGATAGCATTAGACTGTGTACTACCAATGGACCGTGGACTGGGAGTGTGCCTCAATGCAATCGTAAGTTTATCTAGAAATTTGAGTATCGCAGTGAGAGCATGCAAACTTGAACTCCATAACAGTTATGCTCAAATAGTGCAATAAAGAGTGTAAATATCAAACTTCACCAGTTCTGCATGTCCAGCTAAATGCAGGAGCATTCTGATTTTGTGGTTTTCCTACTATGCCTATATATGCTCAGCAATTTGTATCCACCCCTGTGAAAACGGAGGGAACTGCACTGCTCCTGACACTTGCACCTGTGATGTAGGGTGGACAGGAACAGAGTGTGAATCTGGTGTGTGAACGGTTGCACAGGAGAGGTTATTATGGCAGCAGGAGTATTCTTAATAAACCTATATATCCTAAATATTATATTTTGGTGGTGTCTGGATCAACACATTAATCGTAACAGTCCCTTTTTTCCTGCTATATATGTATATATCAATCCAGTTTTCAATTGCAGTAATATCACTATATACTTGTGAACGTTTGTATCTAACCACTCCAGCTGTTGACTGTGGTGATCCTGGTACTCCCACAAATGGTCACCGCAATCTCTCCAGCACAACCTACAGCTCTGTAGTGACCTACACCTGTGATGTAGGCTACACACTACACGGAACAAACTCAAGAACCTGCCAGTCCAATGGACAGTGGAAAAGCCGTATACCTAGTTGCAAGCGTATGCTTTGGGACTGAATCATTGTGCAGTGTTGATTTGTATAGTATTTACCATAATACTATCCCTTTTATAGCTATTTGCATAGATCTGTGTCAAAATGGTGGGACCTGCACAGCTCCTAACACTTGCACTTGTGCTGAAGGATGGCTTGGACTTCAGTGTGAAGCAGGTATGTGAAAGGCTCCTAACATGTATGAGTAAAGAAGCATATGAGAGATGAGTAACTCTGTATGTGTGATAGTTGTAACATTATGCCTACATTGTGCCACAAGGTGATTGGCTCATGATTATTTAGTTTGCTTCTAAACCATGAACCATTCATGCTTGAGACTGTGCATGCATATGCCGATGGCAACATGTACAAACTAAGTACAGACTTATAGCTGCTCACACATGCATTTTAACTATATGGTACGTACTACACACGATTCTTAGTTCACCTTTTTATGTGCATAGCACAGCTCTCTGTAGCTCCATGTCTTATCACCAATGTTAAGGTATCTGAAGCCATCTTATTGACCATAAACATACAGCAGTAATTGTATGACCTTATATGGTCACACTGTGCTGTTTTTGCTACTTGCGCTCCATTTTCGATGTGCACTGACAGTGTTTGTTATCTAGCCATTTCAAGCCAAACAATGCCCAAACTACTTATGAATGACACTTACTCAAGCAGCCACGCAAGGTCATAGCTATAGTAAGGACTCATACCTATAAATCTCAGACAAACATTGATTACTTATACACTATATGTAAGAGTAGGTTAGGTTAGTTAGGTTGTTGCTTTTATGTGGGTCCTATAAGGTAGCTAAGCCCATGATCAGTGTTAATAATCAAATTTGTATGCAACTGCCAATCTTATAATAATATAATATGCATATTGTGTTAAAAATGATATAATATGAAGGTAAACATCTGAGAAATGTACAATCATATCAATTTAATTTGCATCTTCATTGCAGTCGTCGATTGTGGTCAACCACCTGGTCCCCCTCCAAACGGACAACGTAGTGGATCTGATACAACCTTTGGATCTTCATTGTACTACAGCTGTAATATAGGCTACAACCTGCAAGGATCAAGCAGACTGGAATGCATGGCCAATGGACAATGGAGTAGGAGTAGACCTAGCTGCAGTTGTGAGCTACTAATGATTTAGTATGTCTCCAATGCTCTATTGTTGACTCGCAAAGATGGACAGTCTGCAGGGCAAGGTCGATACTTGTCTTAAGTGCTATTGTAGACCTTTTATGTCTTCCCACCCCAGTAATTGACTGTGGTGATCCTGGTACTCCCACAAATGGTCAACGTACTCTCGACAAGACAACCTACAGCTCTGCAGTGACCTACACCTGTGATGTAGGCTACACAGCGCAGGGAACAAACAGTAGAACCTGCCAGTCCAATGGGCAGTGGAGTGGGAGTGTACCTCAGTGTGAACGTATGTTCTGCATTATCTGCATTAGCATTATTTTATGGGTAATCATCATCCCATCTTCTCTGCACAACTTTACATGTACATAGCTATTTGCAACTATACCTGTCAAAATGGTGGGACTTGTACAGCTCCGAACACCTGCACATGTGGTGTGGGGTGATTGGGACTACAGTGTGAAACAGGTAAGTAAAGGCTGTTGCAACTCGGTATTACATAGTTATGCATTGGAGCCTGTCTAAGATAGTCACTGCATGTGTAAGGCAGCCACCTCTCTAAAGCAGCCAGCCTCCTAGTCCCAATTAGCACTAAAGTATTGCAATCTTCCTAGGTACCTCTCCAAAAGGTCAATTAGAACAGGACCAAAGGCAATTGTCTTAGAGAGGCTTCAATGTAACAAAATATTCACTAACAATGTCATGATTTACATGGAATACTGCATGAATTACTAGAACTCATGCACAAAAGCATAAGCAAGCACGGTTTGTCTGGCATGGTTTGGAATGGTTCGGTTATCACTCACACGACAACTAGAAGCTAAACCAAACCGTGTCAGCATGGTTTTTAAAGCCCATGTGAACAAGATGCAAGAACCTGCGTTCAGTACAATTCCATGGTTATGCAACTAGGCAACCATATGGAACATATAATATACAATACAAAACCTCTCATGTTTGTTAGCAACAACACCTCTACTTAGACCTGCTCTGCTTGGTTAAGATATAAAGTGCATTTACTGTATGTTATCTAGTTGTTCTAAGCCATGGCCACCTAGTGCCAAAGCTACCAACAGCAGCTCTCAACATCTTAGATGCAGTAATGGCCTATAACTGTGAATGTTGGATTGTCACAAACATTGCAATTAATTATGCATAGTAAGGCTTTTGCATCCGTTGTCAGTGTAACCACAACACAGTGTGCATTCTTTAGTAATACTACTTGAGCTGCAGTATTCTTATGGTGGGTGGTGGGTGGTGGTGGTAGGTGTTCCTGGTGGGATTTGAGTTTGTACAACCAAATGCCAAGGCTCCATTGTAATTATTACATGCTTTTCATTCTGATTGTGCATTGAATACCAATTAAGGATTATGGGATAGTGCTCACTAGCGACTATAGTGTACATTGATTACAAAGACTGTGCCTTTTTTGTTTTTACATATCTTCATTACCTACTTCCCCAGCCATTGACTGTGGTGATCCTGGTACTCCCACAAATGGTCAGCGCACTCTCTCCAATACAACCTACAGCTCTGTAGTGACCTACACCTGTGATGTAGGCTACACACTACAGGGAGGAATCAGTAGAACCTGCCAGTCCAATGGACAGTGGACCACGAGTGTGCCTCAGTGTAATGGTAATAAGTGTGTGTGTGTGTGTGTGTGTGTGTGTGTGTGTGTGTGTGTTTGTATGCACATGGGCTTGCACCAAGTGTTTTAATGGCAGAAGCTGTATGAGTATGCCAGAAGGATGGCAAAATGACGTCAACTGGCAGTAGGAAAGATGAAAATTGGTTTGCTTGGTTGCTAGTTATACCTGTGCACCATATATCACTGGGGAGATTGTAGAAACTTGAATAATTCTCTCTTAAGTGCTACTATCCAGTGTTTAATATGTACCGTGCATCTTATGCTAGCCACCAGGCAATTACCATGTGTAGGTGGAGAATTCTATAGCTAGGAACCCAGGATGGATACTTGGATGCTGTCAGTCGAGGCAGTACCCTTCCTCTCTCATCTCATGAGTCTTGCAAGTCTACAGAAGAGTGTCCCTACTGCAATTTGTGTATTACATGTGTGTATATTCTGTGGCAAGCCAATTAATGTACTTCATTTTGCGTTTGCTATAACATTGAGCACTATAGTTATAAAGACACATGATCTAGGCTTATATAACTATATACCTTGTTTCTGCATATAAGTAGCTACCAAATTATGGTTGTCATTGTATGTGTACATAATGGCATTGTACCATTTCTGATTCAGCCATTGACTGTGGTGATCCAGGTACTCCAACAAATGGTCAACGTACTCTCTCCAGTACAACCTACAACTCTGTAGTGACCTACACCTGTGTTGTAGGCTACACACTACCAGGAACAAACAATAGAACCTGCCAGTCCAATGGACAGTGGAGTGGAAGTGTACCACAGTGTGAACGTATGTTCTGCACTAAAATTAGTGTTTAGCACTATTTTATGGGTCATCATCATCCCCTCTTCTCTGCACAACTATAATGTACATAGCTATTTGCAACTATACCTGTCAAAATGGTGGGACTTGTACAGCTCCGAACACCTGCACATGTGGTGTGGGGTGATTGGGACTACAGTGTGAAACAGGTAAGTAAAGGCTGTTGCAACTCGGTGTTACATAGTTATGCATTGGAGCCTGTCTAAGATAGTCACTGCATGTGTAAGGCAGCCACCTCTCTAAAACAGCCAGCCTCCTAGTCCCAATTAGCACTAAAGTATTGCAATCTTCCTTGGTACCTCTCCAAAAGGTCAATTAGAACAGGACCAAAGGCAATTGTCTTAGAGAGGCTTCAATGTAACAAAATATTCACTAACAATGTCATGATTTACATGGAATACTGCATGAATTACTAGAACTCATGCACAAAAGCATAAGCAAGCACGGTTTGTCTGGCATGGTTCGGAAAGGTTCAGTTATCACTCACATGACAGCTAGACACTGAACCGAAGCATGTCAGCATGGTATTCAATGCCAGGGTGAACAAGGTCCAAGAACCTGTGTTCAGTGCAATTCCATGGTTATGCAACTAGGCAACCATATGGAACATATAATATACATACAAACCTCTCATGTTTGTTAGCAACAACACCTCTACTTACACCTGCTCTGCTTGGTTAAGATATAAGCGCATTTACTGTATGTTATCTAATTGTTCTAAGCCATGGCCACCTAATGCCAAAGCTACAAACAGCAGCTCTCAACATCTTAGATGCAGTAATGGCCCATAACTGTGAATGTTAGTTTGTCACAAACATTGCAATTAATTATGCATAGTAAGGCTTTTGCATTCGTTGTCAGTGTATAATCACAACACAGTGTGCATTCTTTAGTAATACTACTTGAGCTGAATTATTCTTATGCTGGGTGGTGGTGGTAGGTGTTCCTGGTGGGGTTTGAGTTTGTACAACCAAATGTCAAGGCTCCACCTTACATTTCATTCTCACTGTGCATTGAGTACCAATTAAGGATTATGGGATAGTGCTCACTAGCGACTATAGTGTACATGGGTTACAAAGACTGTGCCTTTTTGTACATATCTTCCTTTCCTACTTCCTTAGCCATTGACTGTGGTGATCCTGGTACTCCCACTAATGGTCAACGTACTCTCTCCAGTACAACCTACAGCTCTGTAGTGACCTACACCTGTGATGTAGGCTACACACTGCAGGGATCAATCAGTAGAACCTGCCAGGACAATGGGCAGTGGAGTGGGAGTGTGTCTCAGTGTAAAGGTAATAAGTGTGTGTGTGTGTGTGTGTGTGTGTGTGTGTGTGTGTGTGTGTGTGTGTGTGTGTGTGTGTGTGTGTGTGTGTGTGTGTGTGTGTGTGTGTGTGTGTGTGTGTGTGCGTGTGCGTGTGCGTGTGTGTGTGTGTGTGCGCATGGGCTTCACTAAGTGTTTTAATGGCAAAAGCTGTATGAATGTGCCAGAAGGATAGCAAATGACGTCAACTGGCAGTAGGAAGGATGTAAAGTTGGCATGCTTGGTTGCAGGTCTAGTTATACCCGTCCACCATATATCACTGGGGAGATTGTAGAAACTTGAATAATTCTCTCTTAGGGGGTGCTACTATCCAGTGTTTCATATGTACCGTGCATCTTATGCTAGCCACCAAGCAATTACTAGGCACAGGTGGAGAATTCTATAGCTAGGAGCCTAGGATGGACACTTGGATGCTGTCAGTCGAGGCAGTACCCCTCCTCTCTCATCTCATGAGTCTTGCAAGTCTACAGAAGAGTGTCCCTACTGCAATTTGTGTATTACATGTGTGCATATTCTGTGGCAAGCCAATTAATGTACTTCATTTTGCGTTTGCTATAACATTGAGCACTATAGTTATAAAGACACATGACCTAGGCTTATATTACTATATACCTTGTTTCTGCATATAAGCAGCTACCAAATTATGGTTGTCATTGTATGTGTACATAATGGCATTGTACCATTTCTGATTCAGCTGTTGACTGCAGTGATCCTGGTACTCCCACAAATGGTCAACGTACTCTCTCCAGTACAACCTACAACTCTGTAGTGACCTACACCTGTGATGTAGGCTACACACTACAGGGAGCAAACAATAGAACCTGCCAGTCCAATGGACAGTGGAGTGGAAGTGTACCACAGTGTGAACGTATGTTCTGCACTAAAATTAGTGTTTAGCACTATTTTATGGGTCATCATCATCCCCTCTTCTCTGCACAACTATAATGTACATAGCTATTTGCAACTATACCTGTCAAAATGGTGGGACTTGTACAGCTCCGAACACCTGCACATGTGGTGTGGGGTGGTTGGGACTACAGTGTGAAACAGGTAAGTAAAGGCTGTTGCAACTCGGTATTACATAGTTATGCATTGGAGCCTGTCTAAGATAGTCACTGCATGTGTAAGGCAGCCACCTCTCTAAAGCAGCCAGCCTCCTAGTCCCAATTAGCACTAAAGTATTACAATCTTCCACATTAGTGTAGTCACCTCTCCAAAAGGTCAATTAGAACAGGACTCGAGGCATTTGTCTTAGAGTGGGTCAATGTAACAAAATATTCACTAACAATGTTATGATTTACATGGAATACTGCATGAGTTACTCAAACTCATGCACAAAAGCATTAAAAAACGAGCACAGTTTGTCTGGCATGGTTCAAAATGTGCATGCCAGACAAATGTATGGTTCGGTTATCACTCACATGACAACCAGATACTGAACCAAACCGTGTCAGCATGGTTTTTAATGCCTGTGTGAACAAGATCCAAGAATGTAGGCGAATACATAGTTTTGTGGGCAAAACGTAGCAGATTATTCAACAACTGAATGCAGGAACTGCGTTTTGAAAAACTGAGTTTTTTACGAGGCTGACGAAGGCCTTTGGGCTGAAACATCCTGCATTCAGTTGTTGAATAATCTGCTACGTATTGCCCACAAACTACGTATTCGCCTACATTGAACAACATAGCAATGAGCCTCTTCTTTTACATTACAAGATCCAAGAACCTGCGCTCAATGCAACTTCATGGTTATGCAACCGGGCAACGATATGGAACAATACAATACAAAACCTCTCATGTTTGTTAGCAACAACCACCTCTACTTACACGTGCTCTGCTTGGTTAAGATATAAAGTGCATTTACTGTATGCTATAGTTGTTTTAAGCCATGGCCACCTAGTGCCAAAGCTACCAACAGCAGCTCTCAACATCATAGATGCAGTAATGGCCTATAACTGTGAATGTTAGATTGTCACAAACATTGCAATTAATTATGCATAGTAAGGCTTTTGCATCCGTTGTCAGTGTGACCACAACACAGTGTGCATTCTTTAGTAATACTACTTGAGCTGCATTATTCTTATGGTGGGTGGTGGTGGTAGGTGTTCCTGGTGGGGTTTGAGTTTGTACAACCAAATGCCAAGGCTCCATTGTAATTATTACATGCTTTTCATTCTGATTGTGCATTGAATACCAATTAAGGATTATGGGATAGTGCTCACTAGCGACTATAGTGTACATGGGTTACAAAGACTGTGCCTTTTTTTTTTACATATCTTCATTACCTACTTCCCCAGCTGTTGACTGCGGTGATCCTGGTACTCCTGCAAATGGTCAACACACTCTCTCCAGTACAACCTACAACTCTGTAGTGACCTACACCTGTGATGTAGGCTACACACTACAGGGATCAAACAGTAGAACCTGCCAGGACAATGGACAGTGGAGTGGGAGTGTACCACAGTGTAATGGTATAAGTGTGTGTGTGTGTGTGTGTGTGTGTGTGTGTGTGTGTGTGTGTGCACATGGGCTTGCACCAAGTGTTTTAATGGCATAAGCTGTATGAGTATGCCAGAAGGATAGCAAATGACGTCAACTGGCAGTAGGAAGGATGAAAATTTGACTTGTTTGGTTGCATGTCTAGTCATACCTGTGCACCATATATCGCTAGGGAGATTGTAGAAACTTGAATAATTCTCTCTTAAGTGTTACTATCCAGTGTTAAATATGTACTGGGCATCCAGCAAGCCACCAAGCAATTACCATGCATAGATGGAGAATTCTATAGCTAGGAGCCCAGGATGGATACTTGGATGCTGTCACTCAAGCAGTACCCCTCCTCACTCATCTCATGAGTCTTGCAAGTCTACAGAAGAGTGTACCTACTGCAGTTTGCGTATTACATGTGTGCATATTCTGTGGCAAGCCAATTAATGTACTTCATTTTGCGTTTGCTATAACATTGAGCACTATGGTTATAAAGACACATGATCTAGGCTTATATTACTATATGCCATGTTCCTGCATATAAACACCTACCAAATTATGGTTGTCATTGTACGTGTACAGAATGGCATTGTACCATTTCTGATTCAGCCATTGACTGTGGTGATCCTGGTACTCCCACAAATGGTCAACACACTCTCTCCAGTACAACCTACAGCTCTGTAGTGACCTACACCTGTGATGTAGGCTACACACTACAGGGACCAAACAGCAGAGCCTGCCAGTCCAATGGACAGTGGAATGGGAGTATACCTCAGTGTAATGGTGTGTTTTACGATTGATCCTATGTAGTGCTGATGTAGTGAGGAACATATTGGATTAAATCAGGATTAAAGTAGTTCTTGGCTCCGAGTTAATGTATGTTACCTATACAGCTTAGGAACACATTGAGTGTGTTCCTCATGTAAAGTTGTATTACTTTTTGGGTGCTTTAGGCTGGAGTTTATACTAGTATGCTGCTTTGAATTTATATAAATGTATGATTGTCTATAAAATGCTATAGTGCACATTCACGCATAATATGTTTAATAAAATATTAATTTATGCATTAAGTAAAGAGTGATTTGGCTTTAATGAAATACAGGACAAACTGTGCATGCAACTACAAAATACAAAGATTGAGTATACTGTGGTGTTTACTCCATACTACCTCTCAACTGCAGTCATCACCTGTGGGTTCCCTCCTGCTGCTCCTGCAAATGGTCAGCGCAGTGGCTCTGGTATAACATTTGGATCTATGGTGACCTACAGTTGTGATGCCGGATATACCCTACAAGGAATTGGCAGCATAAACTGCATGGCCAACAGGAAATGGAGTGGGAGTGCACCTCATTGCAATGGTGAGCAGCTTTGTAAATGAAAGTTTTTTCTAAGTAATTTTGCAGGGTATGTAAACAGAAATGCATTTTACTTCCATTCTCAAAAGTTGGAGCTTTTAACTAATAGCCTAATCTTAATATCCTGCCTAATTTCAATGCTCTCTTTTGGCACTGCGATAGGCCTACTAGAATATTGCATACATACCTGCATGTCGTCTATCAGTTGTCGCCAAAAGCACATTTAAATAGTTGCATGGAATTATATGCACAGTCATAATAATTGAGATCTAGCATAATATTACATTACTGGTCAATGTCTGTTACTGTAGCTGTATAGATGTTGATTGCTTTACAGACCAATGGATGTACGGTTGTTCACAGCAGCAGTGCAATAATGTAAACCATATCCATTTCTGCAGTCATAGACTGTGGTGGTCCTGGTACTCCCACATATGGCATGAGCAATCTCTCCAGTACAACCTACAACTCTGTAGTGACCTACACCTGTGATGTAGGCTACACACTACAGGGATCAAACAGTAGCACCTGCCAGTCCAATGGACAGTGGAGTGGGAGTTTACCTCAGTGCCAATGTAAGTTTGAATGTGTGTTGAGAGTGAGTTTGAATTAGAGAATTGTATAGAGTGCATACATACAGTATTATAAATATTCGTTTGCACTATGTGCATGCCTATTCATTAATAATACAATTGAGAGACGCAGTGATGTGAAATCAGATTGACATTAGATTAGATAGATTAAATTGACCCATGCACCCACCCTAATATTCAAGATTATAAGTTGAATGTCTCAGTACCAGTGTAATGGTTCCTCTCTTTGACTGCTATCTTAAATTTATGGGATTAATGAACAGTTGAGGTGTGTAACAAATCATGTGATGATGGAAAAATTACTTAAATTATATTTGATCATCAATATAGTTTAATGCATTGCATGCAAGTTTCACATTTATTGTCTTTGCAGTGAGAGCTGATAACGGAGTTGTAACAAGCCTCAATTCATCTTTTCCATTGTCGCTCACCCTTTCTTGGGGCACAAAAGCTCACGATGGCACTACCTTCACAGTGTGGTACTCAACAGACAGTCATGAGAGTGACCCCTCCACTCCACCCCAGGGAGCTGTAGTGGTGTCTGGACTAACCTCCACATCAGTTACAATCACTCTACCAGACACAGACAACTCATGCAAGCCCTATTATGTGTGGATATCTGCCATCACTCCAAATGGACAGCAAAGTCCTTACAGCAGGAGAAGGCAGGTGGAGGTGTGTAGGAGTAGGGCAGGTGAGGTGTGCATACGAAAAAGACCTACTACAGAATCTGATACATTGGTACCTATAACTGGTAATATTCTGACATGCATGATATTTTGCAAAATGATTTATTCTTTCAACATACGTATTGTAAATGTCCACTCAGGGCAGCCAGTGACCGGAGCTGAGTCAGCAAGTGCCTTGATAGGTACTGGCTCTTCTGTGGGTGGAGTGGTGGCTGGTGTTGTTGCTGCTCTACTTGTTGAGGGAATCCTGTATGGTTGTTGGAAGTTGAAGCACTTTAGTGGAAAGAGCTCCAATGTAAAAAGTGAAGAGAAGTGAGATTCAGTGTTTTTACTGGAGATTGTAGTTTGAATGGGTGCATAGACTTGCAGAGTAGAATTGACCATGGTATAACAATTTGTTAACATGACAATATTGTCACCAATGGATTGAATAACATGACCCCTCTCCCTTCCCTGCAGGGAAAACACCTATGACACTGTAGGACTGAATATAACTACTGTAGTGGATGATTATGTTGCCATGGAAACCAACCCTGCCTATGGGGGTATTCACTAACAAGCGGTGAAACTTAAAGAAAATACCTGTTTGTGGGTGTGTTGTGTTTTTTAGTCGGATTTGCCATGAGATAATACTAGTAGCTTCCTTCACCACATTATTCTTTGTAACTTCATGTAGGTTTTACCAATGTAAAAGCAAATCACTATTGTATTACACAATATTTTCAGCTGAAATGAACACTGTTTTGGGTAGGCAATGGCTAGTCATTTGTTGTTGTATGTAAGTTGAATTGTTGGATATTATATTGTGGCTGGGTGCATGGCCAAGTTGGCTCGGGTGGTTTGACTGTATATTGTGAGGGTACATTGTACTAACACTGTTCCTGATGTATTAAAATTCAGCTGCATCTATTGAAAGTGATCATGCTAAGTTTGTATAAGTATGATTAATTTGTGGAGTTCTGTGTGGTGGTTTGCTGGTGTTTAGTCTGCTGTTTGCAGATGACACGGCGTTGTTGGTCGAGGATATGAGGAGGAGCCTGCAGTGTCTACAATCTTGGTGTGAGGAATGGTCCGCGAAGGTAAATGTGGAGAAGAGTGCTATGATGCACATGAGGAAGAAGAGAGTGGACAGATGTACATGCAGGGTGCGGTGAGTCAGTTGGAGAGGTGAATGGCAGGTCCTTTCTACAACTGTTACAGACTTCGGTGGAATTTGTGTTAATGTATGGAATTGTGGTTTCGGGGCTGCCACCACAAGCTAGTGGGATTGAGCCAGATCCAGCTACCGGCTCTGTGCATCTTTTCGGTGTGGGTCTATGTCACCCTAAGGCATCGTTGCTGATGGAAGCAGATGCTGTGCCACATGCTTGGCCAGCAAGGGTCAGATGTGCTGCATTTTGGTTTAGAATACTGTATATGTCTAACCCATTGTATGAAGGCAGGATTTTCAGAGGAGCTGCAGTAGAAGCTATGGAATGCGGAAGGTCATGGATGATGAAACTGCAGGAGTGTCTTAAGTCATTTGGGTGGGATGGTGTTGGAGCTGAGGAGGTACGGGGCCTATCCAGTGTAGAAATCAAAGTTATGTTTGAGACTTGTGCAAAGAGATTGATTGAGTATGAATGGACGTGTGAGCTTATCACCAAACCTAAGTTGGCAGCTTCACAGCTACTAAAAGAATACTATAGGGTAGTGAATCAGGATACTTGAATGTAGCTAGTAAGACTCTGAGATGAATGATGATGATGCTGAGAGGTGGGGCAGCCCCCCTTATGATTGAGAGTGGATGACGTTGAGGGCTGCCGAGGAAGGACAGAAGGTGTAGGGAGTGTGATTGGGGAAGATTGAGGATGTTGGAGTGTGATGCGTAAGGCACAGAATGACAAACTCTCTTGCAGTACATGAAGCAAATAATCAATGATTTTGATAGTCTCGGAGATGACGACAAGCTGATCTGCACATGGACAAGGGATGCCATCACACGTTAGTATTGAAAGCCATTAGGAAGATGCGGACTGCTCAATTATAGTAGCTAATGCCCCCTCTTCAAGTACTTGGCTTGACTGATTGGTGATGCTTACTTTGACTTGTTGTTCCTTTTTCGCCTCACAGGGCAGTTTGTCCCTAGTGACTGAGGGCATGTGGCATATATTCAGTGGCTCATCACAAAGAGTGTGCATTGTGCAGATTGTATGTACATGTCCAGCTTTAGACTGCAGAGCATAAGTTTGTACAAACATACTCAATACATGTCCATTGCTATATTTATTCATTTATCAGCAAGAGTGTTGTATGTTGCGTAAAAGGCTCTCTAGTGGTATGGTAAGTGTTTCTCTTGAGATCTGCTTTGGTGTGTGCATGTAGATGTTGTGTGTGCGTGTTTGTATGTGTTAGTGTGCATGTGCAGTGTGTGTATGTGTGTCGGTGAATGTGTGTGTGTGTGTGTGTGTGTGTGTGTGTGTGTGTGTGTGTGTGTGTGTGTGTGTGTGTGTGTGTGTGTGTACGTCAGCGTGCATGTTTGTGTGCCTGTCTGTGCCTCTGCGTTCATATCTGCGTGTGTTATTGTAAACAACTGTCTGATAGCACTAATGGTGCTTATTAAAACTTCATATAGTCACTGACAGATACTGGTAATGGTCAACCTTCACCTAGTGTGTTATATGATGTCCCCATTAGCATGCTCCTAACTTTTAGCTGCTATCTTGTCCTATACACTTTGGTGAGAATAGTCTTGAAACTGAACAGATGTGTTATCACTATGTGTATGCACTTTCATAAGGTCAAAGACAACATGGTTGGCTGCATGTACACATGCATGCTGGAACGGAAGTAGGGAAGGATGGACATGGCATAATTGTAAACTACTTTGCTTCCCAGTACTTCAGGTATGATCATTATTTAGAATACGTTGAATAGTTGGAATTGCATGGGAGTGGGCGGACTGGTTTGCTGATGCCACATATCACATGGAGGAAATTTAATTGGCCCAACATGACATAAAACCAAGTACTCCAAGTACAATAAGTACAATAATAAGATGAAGATATTATATTTAGACAAGTTGAAAAACGTGATACCAGGTAACAGTTAAAATAATAGAGTTGTGAAGCTAAGGCAGCTCATGTGCACAGACCATGAATACATGAACAGACTTCAGAAGAGAGTCTTTCACTGAATGACTTACACTTCAGGTATATAAATGTATTTGCTGGAGCAGCCGCTCAAATTCATAGCTAGCAATACTGCAACAGCTAAGTATCTTACAGTTGTATCATATGGTGTGAAGAATTCATTCCAGCTGGTGACGGCATTGACAGACAGCACAATCATACAATGTAATTTACTCTCATGCAAAGGATGAATTTTACACACAATATATTTAATGACTCACACAACCAGCTAGCAAATCATTGGCACACATGCATCAGGTGTTATTTACTATTACACTTCAAAACATATCATATCATGACAAATGATCATGTGCATTTGATGACGTGAAAGTTCAGATTGACATGCACCAATACATTGCTGACAGCAGCAGCACCTGTAGTGGATGTTACTATCAAACAAGATCTACATTCATCCCTCAGAACAAGATCACCCCATTTAATGAATATCCATTGCATGCCAATTCTTGGCTGTGTAAGTAGGTATATACCAGGTACAAGTGTATGTGTGTTGCACCCTTGTTTGTGTGTGTGTGCGTGTGCGAGCGTGTGTGTGCGTGTGCGCGCGTGCGTGTGTGTGTGTGCGTGTGTGTGTGTGTGTGTGTGTGTGTGTGTGTGTGCATGTGTGTGTGCAAGTGTGCATGACTATGCATTTGTCCAGACAATATAGTGCTTTGGAGAACAATCATAATCACTGTAACTACAGTCCAGAACCATACACTGTGGAATGATTGTATAGAGGCCTAGAGGAATGCAGCATGTGATCACCCATTTGGGGAGGTTGTAGTTATACATATATTTGGGTGTGTAGACTATTAGGTTTGGAGTAGTAAACTTCCTGTATACTTGTATGAATAGGGTGTATAATATATGGTCTGTTACAATGTAGTACAAACTTAAGACAAGGGGCTGTTACCATTACTACTAATGTCTTACTTGCCGTGCTGCTTGACATTACTATAATGTTGTTTATAGAACATTATAGACACACTGATAATGCTAATGGTCAATCTTCACTTTAGTGTGCTGTATGATATAATGGCACTATTAGCACACTCCTTACCATTTTCTGCTATCTTGTGACACTCACTTAGGTGAGAATTAATTTGAAATTGAGCAGGTGAGTTATTACTATGTGCCTGCATATTCTGAAGGTGAATGATATAAGATGCATAAAAATTATGTTTTGTTGCATGTACAGGAAGGGAGGGAGTGAGAGAGGGAGGGAAGGAGTGATGGAGAGAGGGAGGGAGGGAGGGAGGGAGTGACAGATCTAGAGGGAAGGAGGGAGGGAGGGTTCTAGAGAGAAGCACATTAGAGTAATGCAAATTACATTGTTTCTATTTCCTTAGATAGGATCATGATATTTTATCTTGAATAATCTGAATGCGTGGAAGTGGGAGTCTGACAGTGTGTTGACTGCTTGCTACTGGTATGTATGAATGATGTGGCAGGAATGTGGTCCAACATATGTCACCATAGTCAG
Organism: Ianthella basta; assembly: GCA_964019415.1. Classification (NCBI taxonomy): domain Eukaryota; kingdom Metazoa; phylum Porifera; class Demospongiae; order Verongiida; family Ianthellidae; genus Ianthella; species Ianthella basta. The sequence continues at coordinate 6,726,390 of OZ025873.1, read as the reverse complement.
CTATTCAAAGTGTAATAAGTACAATGATGAAGGCTTTTTAGTTAAGTTATGGACATACAGTCTTAATTCTGAATAAGGAAGGTGTAGTTTAATTACAATTCAAAATGAGCACATGTAATGCACTTGTTCAAAATATCAGAATTTTGAAGCTGAGGTAAAATGTCCAAATGAATGATGTGCATACTTGTGCACTTGCTTCAAAGTCATGGGGCTAATGTAGTAAGTTAGCTATGACATTATGACAACTGTGTTGGGAGATCTGTTAGGAGCTAGGTCACTACATGGACACACTGAAGGGATGGGTTTGTACTTTGATGACTTGAAACACGCCTGGGTCCTTTGATATGACAGGCATAATGGATGTTATATAATAACACAGTTCATACAATAGATTCCACAATGTATAGTTAGGTAATGTCTGCATCGATTCCTCTTGGGAAGCCCTGGCAATGTCACGGGGCTAACAGCTAAAATATTACCTAGCTGATAATCTTTTCATGCCTAATGCCAAGTATTCCTAATACATACAGCTGCAAGTCTTACAAAGGACAGATACCTGGCTCTCTCGCTCACACTTCACCCTGATAGTGTAACATAGTCCATAATGACAGACATGTGGTGGAGGTGCATAATCGTGGTTCAGTCACTACTGCTGACAGGTAATTATAATTAGATGTTGAATTTGGTAGCTGTATGTGTGAATGATGATTGTTCATCTTCCCTTGCATTGTAGCTACACTCTTAGGCACAAGTGAGGTCATTCCTGGTAATATCACCATATCAAGAACTAAGAATGACTCTGCACTCACCGGTCCTGTGGTGTTTGGTGTTAACCAGAATGTCAGCATTTGGTGCCTAGCAGAGAACATCAATGGATCCCAAACGTTGCAAGGCCTTTTCTGGCGAGACTACAATGGATCTCGCGTTTACAGCATGGGACATACCAACAATTCTAATCCTGATGTGTACAGCGAGCGTATTGCTGGTAACGTAGGTAACTTCACTCCTACTTGGATTAGAGCTCTTCATTTCAGCAGAGTACAGCCTTCTTATGCTGGTACCTACAAGTGCACTGCCAACTACAACAAGCTTTACATGAATGAAACTGTGGAAGTACAAATTGCAGGTTGGTGCAAATTGGTAGATATGCTGACTAGCAGTACACACTCAATATGCTTTGCTCCATATTAATAGTTAATAAATGAATTCACTGGTTCAGTGGTAGCCAGTTCAATATTTACCAGATGATCAGTATTTAGTGTAGAGCAGAGAGCGCTGAATAGATCACATACCTTGCAAGCTCTGAACTGGAGAGTAGAGCTACCATGGTGTGTACAGAGAATAGTATACACTAAATATTTCTATAATCGTTAATTAATCCAGTTGATTTGCTTTGGCTTATAAAGCATCAAGAGACTCTATTTAACAATAAGCATATTCCTTACCAACTTATTCAGGTAACAATTGTACAGATCCAGGTTCTCCCACAAATGGTCAACGTGCTCTCTCTAATACAACCTACAACTCTGTAGTGACCTACACCTGTGATGTAGGCTACACACTACAGGGATCAAACAGTAGCACCTGCCTGGCCAATGGAAACTGGAGTGGGAGTGTACCTCAGTGCAATGGTATGTTATATGGTGGCTGCATAGTGTTGCCTGCTGTGCAAAATTGGATTGAGGTATGCTTCTGTCTGCCTTCCTAAATAAAAATTTTGTATACTCCTTTCCAAAATTCATTCTTCCATTAGTACAAACATTGCCACTTGTGATTATCTTCCTTTCCTGCTTCTCCAGTCACTGACTGTGGCAATCTTGATGATCCCAAAAATGGACAGCACACTCTCTCCAGTACAACCTACAACTCTGTAGTGACCTACACCTGTGATGAAGGCTACACACTACAGGGATCAAACCATAGGACCTGCCAGTCCAATGGACAGTGGAATGGGAGTGCACCTCAGTGTAATGGTATGTTAAATGGTGGCTGGTGCTGGCGGCTGTGTGAAATTGGATTGAGGTATGCTTCTATCAGCCTTTCCAAATGAAATTTTGTATACTCCCTTCTAATCTTCTTCCTTCTGTAAGTAGTCTTCTGCATATGTCAATTCAAGGCTTCAACACATCTGTTTTGGTTGAGCAGCAGTTGAATGTAGAGTGAACTGCTGTTGTACTAATTGTGACATAGATGTAGCAGTACAGTGAAGACTGGTTGCAACAATGGCCATATTTAGAAAGCTAAATTTTGCATTTGTAGTGACTTATATGTTACTATGTAATTAATGCATTATGGAATGTAGTAGCGTATGTGTGCGTGATGTGATTCTGTGCATAACCTGTTGTTGATACTGACATTTTTGGGTTGGTTGTCCACATCGGGCACCGGGTACCGGACGAAATCATGGTATTATATACATAAACATAAGCAGTATTGCTGTATAAAATCTCTAGCTCACAATTTATGTCAACACTAGATTTTGCAATTATACTGTAAGTATATGTATGAATCCATATAATATTGTGCGAGCGTTTCCCGGATACCGGTGCATGGTGTGGACAAGCAATTCAAAAAGGTCTGTATGAGTTCTCCTGCCATGTAGTGAGCATCCTTGAATTGTTTGCATTGTGTTGTTTGCATGATTGCACATGAACTGAACAGTTATTACAGCAAAATTTCTCAAGATGTAAAAGTGGTACTTAATGAGTCACAGAGTCACACGATTCACAGCATTCCTAAAAAATGGATACGAAGCATTGCCACTTTGTGATTATGTTCTATGCCTGCTTCTGCAGCTATTGACTGTGGTGATCCTGGTAATCTCACAAATGGTCAGCGCAGTCTCTCGAGGACAACCTATTCCAATGTAGTGACCTACACCTGTGATGTAGGCTACACACTAGAGGGATCAAACAGTAGAACCTGCAAGTCCAATGGACAATGGAGTGGGAGTGTGCCTCAGTGTAATGGTATGCTAAATGGTGGCTGGTGTCGACTGCTGTGTGAAATTGAATCTAGGTATGCTTCCATCAGCCTTTCTGAATAAAATTTTGTATACTCCCTTCTAACCTTTATCCTTCTATAAGTAGTCTTTTGCATATGTCAATTCAAGGCTTCAACACATTGATTTTTTGGTTGACCAGCAGTTAAATGTTTTGTGAGCTGCTGTAGTACTACGTAACTGTGACATAGGTGTTAGTAGCAGTACAGTGAAGACTGGTTGCAACATAGCTATATAATTATTTAGAAAGCTGGATTTTGTAATTGTAGTGGCTACATAATTTGTGTTACCTTGTGTGTAATGAATTATGGGATGTAGTAGTGTATGTGTGCATGATGTGATTCTGTGTGTAACTTGTTGCTGATTTGAGTTCTCCTGCCATGCAGTGAGCATTCTTGAACTGCCTTGCATTGTGTTGTTTGCATGATTGGGCATGAACAGAGCAGTTATCACAGCATTATTTCTTAAGATGTACATGTGGCATATACTAAATGAGTCACAGAGTCACACAATTAACAGCATTCCTAATAATGGATACGAGGCATTGCCACTTTGTGATTATGTTCCTTGCCTGCTTCTGCAGCTATCAACTGTGGTGATCCCGGTACTCCCACAAATGGTCAACGCACTCTCTCTAGTAAAGCCTACAAGTCTGTAGTGACCTACACCTGTGATGCAGGCTACACACTACAGGGATCAAACAGCAGAACCTGCCGGTCCAATGGGCAGTGGAGTGGGAGTGTACCTCAGTGTAATGGTATGAAAATACTGATTTGATTGATAGATAGATAGCATTTGTGCAATAAGTAGCTATACATTGTAGACAAATGTATGCAATAATGAATGACTATAGTAATGAGTGTACATTAACAATTTGTTTTGCATATATATAATATACACAACTATATAGGTTGTGGTAGCATGAGCAGGTATTATCTACCAGGTTCTATGGTAAGTTGTTCCTGTATGTATCATTATGCACTGTTCGTAGTGCACTACCTCTGTATATAGTCCAGTGCATGATATACTTGCATGGTATGTAGCAGTAATTAATGGTGACTAGAGGTAGTTGTCTGTAGTATTGAATATCTGTGTGCCCATAATGGTGAGCTGCTCACAAGAAGCAAGTGGAATCTCCCAATCTGAAAAGTGGTCATTATTGACAGATATGTACGCAATAGTCAGTGTGTGTGTTTGTAATGCCTGCAGCATTTCTATTTTTTGTTAATATTATTAAAATGTGTGTACTGCATGACTGAGTTCCACATACTTACTTTATATTTATGCAGTTCACCTGTTACTGCTGCAATCGTCAACTCAGTATATGTAATTATGGCTGTAGATCTTGTGTAAACTCTAAGGTTATTAATAATGTCTTCAGCTGTAATCCCACTATATACAACCATAAGCACATAGTCTGCCCCTAACTTCATGATAAGTGGTACGGTACGGTGCATAGAAAACATGATGATAATTCCGTTTGTCGGTTAACTCTTTTCGTCGTTATCACTCCTTTATCCGTGAATATTTTTGATTACCTGTTAGCGTTTAACCGGTAACAGTCAACGGAAAACCGTTAATCGTAATAAAATGGCCTTCAGCCGCGAACGAAAAACCGGAAATTGAAGGATATCTCTTCAAGAACTGCAAGACGGGCGATGTCAACCCATGGAGAACACTTCTGGAGCCCACTTTATAGTCCCTGAGAGTGTAGTGGCGCCCTGTGCAGTAGTTTTGCCCGAATCACGACTGAACTCTTCGGAGACGCTTGGATACGTTGTCATTCGTGGATTGGACACCTGTAAAGACGGTACCATTCGGAGCTGTTTGAATAGACTTGGAGGAGCTTGGATCAGTACGCAACCTTTCGGAGAACCTTGCGAAGACGCTGCTTCTCGGAATCTATTGCAGAGACACGGCCACTATTATCATCAGATGTGAAGACAACGGCTTAGTGCGCTACGACGGAACCAGTCTCCTTCGCGAACACTGGAAACTGCTCCTGCGCACCTACGTATACCGTCGCCCTTTAGTAGGGGTAAAATCGCTACCAGTTAACAATTAAACGTTACTAGATACCGATTAACGTTTCACCGTTCGCTGTTTGCTAACGATAACCGACGATAACTATTACCAGTTTTCCGTTGACGTCATGTTTTCTATGCACCGTACCGTACACCATCTTAAAAACAGCACTGACTCATTGATTTAATTCTATCTATTTTCTTTACTGTTTTCTTATGGCTATTATAATATATTTCTGCTAACCAATTCAAGGGGTAGAATGTTTGCTATAGCAATGTTGCACAACAATAAACCATGCAGTCTAGCTGAGCTTTTCCCATTATTTTGTGAACTTACAGTGGGCATCCCCACAATTCAGTGGAAGGCAAAGTTTGAACCCATTTGACATTTCCAACTGTGTTTTTTGCCAAAATGTAAAACCTTCTTGTACTAACACCTTTTTTGTCATGTTACTGTAGGTAGCTTAGTAGCTTATAACCCTGTAATGCAGTGCACAACACAATGCATTTATGCTATTCTGTATTCTTTCTTTCTGTAAATATGTTAGGAATGGTCCCAGGAAGCAAAGTTACATCCCCTACAAGCAGTAGCACATCCAACACAAACAGTGGTGCAACCAACAGTACATCTGCAACAACCAGTGGTACACCCACCTCAAACAGTGCAGCAAATGGAACCAGACAATCAACAGGTACTGTTCTGTACATCCTCTGTAAAATTATGCTACCCATATGTAGTACATTCTCAACCCAACATTGGAATAGACCCAACGAGCATAATCGTGACCAATCAATGATTTTTTACATTCTTCAGCTTTGATTTGTCCTCTCTGTGTTGTTCTCATAAGAACCCCTTGTACAGCTGCCATAGATAGGGTAGCCATTGTTGTATGCATACATTTTATTGCGTGTTCATGAAAACTATGGCATTCATTAGTATTAGCAATTAGATGTGGTAGATATATGTATGGGGTGCTATTATAATGTACAACCACACCTGTACTTTATGATGTAATGTGCTTTGCTGTATTTTTCTCTTTCCACTTTTTATACGATAAACATGGCCACAACAAGCAGTATTATATACCCTACGAGCAGTAGTACGTACACACACCATAAACAATGTTAATACCAGTACATCTGTAACAACTACTGGTACAACCACGATAGTACAACCACTGGCATGAGCAGTGGTACACCTCCCACAAGCAGCATTGCAAGCAGTGATATAGCCCTCATAAACAATGGTACAGTAGATTTCAGAATGGTTGGCCAAAATGGAGAATGGGCAGAATGGACAAATGGCGTGACGTCACTATTGCACTGCTTACTGCTGACTTACTGCTTGTCACACCTACTGTCCAGTATTGCCATTTGCTTCGACATCATACCATTTGCCAGTTATCTTTTAGACAACCAGTGGCAATGGAGATTTAAAAGGTAGTGTCAAATCATCTTCTGCCTATGCCACCCTGCAAAACTGCATCCCCAATTGACCAACAGTGTCATAGCTCCAATGTGCATTCACCTTCATACGTATATTGTATATTAATTCATTAGCTATGATTTGTCCTCCCTGTATTCACTTGAAAATTGGACCACTTCCTACAGCTGCCATAGTCGGAGTAGTCATTGTAGTACTGCTCCTCCTGGGATGTGTGCTAGTGATAGCACTTGTGGCTGTGATCTACAGGTAAGTGCTAGTTGGACAGATAATACCTCGTCATCATCACTACACATTCGCTCAATGCCCTACATCTATTTAATCCCACCAATATTTCATCTTTCCAACATAGAAAGAGACACTCAGGGAAAACATTCCATCCTGAAGTATTGTATGATGTAGCTGGCATGAAATGTATCCCACTGGGCTCCACGAAGGAGGCTGTGGTGCTTGCAGATGGCACTGCTAATGAATTCAGGAATTTAAGAAGCAACAATCGGCATGATTTTCCAATCACCAAGGAGACAGGTGGGCGGGTCTTAATTTTTCAATGTGTTTTTATATTGGTCTATTATATTTAATAATTGCATGCATTTGTGAAATGATAGTGTTTCTAAGCTTAAGAGTAACAACCAATACTAAGGGGATATCATGAAAGTATCAGTATAATATTGCATCATGATACTAGTATTAAGAAGATAATTTATTCCACAAATGAAGGAGAAGCAGAGGTGGCTATTGTAGCTGAAGCTGACACTACTCAAGTCAGTCAAGCACAGTTTGAAGTACAGGATGAGGCACAACCTGGAACTGGAGTCAATGTACAAGGTGAATACTGTGGAAATCCTGTGGTATGCATTTGTGTATTTTATGACTTTACCATTCTGCTGTTCATGAAATATGACATAATTGGTTATATTAACTTTAACAACCCAAAATGAATTTTGCAGTCACAGTGGCTCTCGGGAAAGACATCAGTGCCTTGAACATTAATCAGTTTGTAGAACATGTCAAGAGAATGCATGTCAAGCGAGATAAAGGTTTTGAAGAGGAGTTTAAGGTACACAGTTCTTTTAGTAAACATAAAGATCCATAAAGAATTTAATGTACATACGTAGCCAATATTATCAGTATATATAAAGAATTATTAGTTGTAAGTTCATATTCACTATGCTATTCTCTAACATAACTAAACAAATGCAGAAAATTATTGATGATCCAAATGGAGTGCAGGATATTGCAAAAGCCAACCATTCCAAGAATAGATACCACAATATACACACATGTAAGTAAATCTAGTCCTTATATCAGTAGACATAATTTATGTACTTGACTCTTTATGTATGTAAGTATCTATGTGTGGTCTACTTACATTCAGTTGACCACTCTCGAGTGGTTCTTTCAGTACCAGATGGATGGGGAAGTGACTACATCAATGCCTCATACATCAATGTAAGTTATATCAAGATGTGAGCAATGCCAATTGACTGTATTCCAACATATAGCTCATGCTTCTCTGCACATCATACAGGGTAAAGGTGGAGAGGTCTACATTGCATCGCAAGGTTCAGAGTCAAAGTTTGCCCTGAGTGTATACGTGACATATGAATCTTCCTTCATTGCAGTTCCTCTCTGCCACCTGCAGGTCCCACTCCTGAGACAATCACTGATTTCTGGCAGATGATCTGGGATGTGAGGCCAGCTGTGATTGTCATGCTGACCAAAGTGAAAGAGAATGGGAAAGTGAGTGCAAGGGAGTGTATATGCAGCTGGGCATTATGATGGACAAGTGTCTGTGTGTATCATAGGAAAATAATTTTATATAAATTTTGTCTTCTTAAATAATAATGACACTCAGAATTCTACATTATGTTTTTACCAATCTCATTACTCTAACAGCGTAAATGTGAAAAGTATTGGACTGATGATCTAGACAAGCCCTACAATGCAGGAGGGGGCTTCACTGTGGTCACCACGGGATGCAGAGGCTTCGCAGACTATGTGATCAGAGACTTGACCATCTCCATTGTGAGACTGATTAGCAGCACGAATGCTTTTGAAACATAATACAGCTTGCACACATAGGCTACGTACAACCAAACTGTACAACTGTCCTTCCCTACACATAGGCCTCTAACAGACCTCACTGTGTGAAACAGTTCCAGTACACTAGTTGGCCAGATCATGGAGTGCCACTTCAAACTTCGTCATTGGTCAAGTTCATCCAGCAGGCCAGGAAGGAGTTTGTAGGGACAGATTTGCCCATTGTAGTACACTGCAGGTGAGGGGCTTGAGTGTGAATGGTGGCTTCTGGAGTGCTGATTTAGAGTGTTAATTAAGAGATATAACTTAAGTACATTATATAGATACAACTTGCTGATCCAAAACTAAACTATAGTTTGCTTCATGAAATTGTCCCCATTACATGCAGTTATATAACTGAATGACCTTTGTCAAATGATTAAAGTGAATTCTCTCATACCATGCTCATATAGTGCTGGTGTGGGGCGTACTGGCACTTTCATCACACTTGATGTGATGATGGAGAGACTGAAGGAGGGGAAGGACATTGACATATTTGAGTTTGTCACTGGAATGAGGACCAGGAGGACAAAAATGGTGCAGACGTTGGTCAGTTGAGTACTTGCATTTTGAATTACTAACCAGAAAAGATTTTCTGCAATGCTTCCAAAAACTTACTCTCTTTTCTAAAATTCTAGGACCAGTATGCGTTCATCCATGATGCTCTCTGTGACTACATCACTTGTGGAGACACAAGTGTGCCTGCCCATGAGCTGAGGGCTGTCATTGCTACTTTTGAGAAAATTGACCAGAGCACTGGGAGGACTGGCTTTCAGGAACAGAACAAACTTGTCAAAGTCAACTACATTGACACATTTCCCATGAAGAACTGTGACAAAATTGTACTTGATGTCTTTAGCACTGCAAAGGTTTGTCTAAACAATAACTAAAGAGTAGAACTCTAATTTTGCAGATTATGTGGGTGAAAAGCAATCAGTGGGAGAATGTAACTTGCAACATGCTTACAATATGAATTATTATGCAGCTCACTAGTCCTCCAATGGAGGTGGTCCTGTATCACTTCAGAGGTTGGACCACAACCAGCCCACCTCCTGCTGCCTCCCTGCTGAAGGTGATGGAAGAAGTGGCAGACAGTCAGAGAGCGGACCGACCTGTTTTGGTCATGTGCGAGTGAGTTCAATGTAGCTGACAAGTCAAGGTGTGATACAGGGCAAATGAAGTGTGTCGATCTCATAACTGCAACTGAGAATCCTACTGATATGATATATAATTAACAAGCAGAGTGTTCTGTACCTGAATATTAAATTTTGCCACATCACATTATCCACGTGCGTTGCAGGTTATAAAATAATATTCTGACTGTGCTAACGGGTCATACATGTGGTACACAACGAGCTATAGATAACAGTTCAAGCCGGTTGTCTGTGATTTTGCGAAACTTGTTTAAGTAGAGTATTACCACTGTAGAGTGCCATTATGCATTTATTGTCATGTAGTTAACAGTAGAACTATAGCTAGGCTATATATACCAGCTATTTTTTAGCTTGTCTATTATGTCTACCTCCAGCGATGGCATGTCTCGCAGTGGTGTGTTCATTACTTGTATGTCTGAAATTGAGAGAGTCAAAGTTGAAGGAGGAGTGGACATCTTCCAGACAGTCAAGGCAGCAAGAACACAGAGACCACACATGGTCTACACCAGTGTGAGTTAATGATGTGTTGTTAGAGTAAATTCATGATTTCAATACTAGTATAATAACAGACGTATTTATTGTCAATAGCATAACCCATGCATATACATACTTATGTTTGGTAAAATTCTAGTTAAAAGTTACATACTAGAACCTGTGCCCATGGGATCATTACACACTAAGTCTTAATTATTATCTGCTCACTGTAATTCTCCCGACAACTGTGTGTTCATTTGCTTCCCTTCAGGACCAGTACAAGATGTGCTTTGAGATCCTCCAGTCCTATTTAGACTCATTTGATACCTACGCCAACTTCAAAGCTGTCTGAGTGTGACTGCATGCTGCTAATAAAATATACCTGTTTGTTGGAATGCTCATTAAACGCCAATTCATTACTTTATTACAGTAAACAACTTTACTACAAATATTTGTCCTTTCAGTTGCTCTGTACCTGTTCCTTAAGATTATGTGCCAATCATAATACTGTATATTGCTCAGAAAGTCATGGTCTACATTATTCTCATGATTGCCAATCCACCAGAAAACATTCCTGGCCAAATTTCGGGCCATATATCCTATGTGTACAAATGTTTGAGGGACACCTTTTCTGCAAAATGCACAAGTTAGGGAATGTACACAAAACGTAATGCATGATTTGTCTATGCATGATGTGATATGTGCACTGGGCCCATAGGGGAGCCGGTTAACAAGCATTTCCCTAGTACAGAAGACGATCAAATGTTACTTTAACACTGAAGACATTGTTCTGTCTGCGTTATCACAATCAGTTATCAAGAAGACAGTGGAACTCTTAGAAGTTGCTGCTAAGTGCTCTGACAGAACTTCAAAGTGAGTACCAGATGCCGTGCTGAACATTGCCAAGAGCGACGCAACACGTACATGTTGCTTGTGCTGGTTTGAGTAGCGGTGCTTTCCTCATGCCTAGGTTAATCAGGAAGCACTGCTCCTGAACACTGTTTGCACACATGTCACAATCATGTCCATGTATTATAGCGCATCACATGAGCTGTCCACTATATACAGTAGAAGCAACTTAATAAATCATTAAGTATTAGTTATAACACCTCCTTGAGGGATGTCTCTGATTTATAAGCACGAGGCCCGAGGGCGCGAAGCGCCCGAGGGGGGAGTCCTTATAAATCAGCGGCATCCCGAAAAGGAGGTGTTATAAGTGATTTATTTGCCGAACAAAGGGAAGCGTGGGTGAATGTTAATTGGTTTCTTACCAAATAAGGAAAGCAGGCGAATCCAATGCATTTTCATTCTTTAGGAGAGCTAACTAGCGAGGAGCCAAGCGAATCAGGCAGAAACGTCGGTACGCTACACCTTCGGAAACCTCTTTCTCTATGGAGGAGACTTCTTGCCCCGTTCCTGCAACGCGAGCGGAGGCGCAAACAAGACTTGGTTGGTGAATCGTGCGTCGGCGGAAGGTTAGTCCGTCGGCATTGGAGGCGGAGGGAGCCAAGCTAGCTCAGAGGAATCTGACGGCGGGACAGGACGGTGGATCGGTGATGCAGCTGCGGCGAAATGACCGTAATCTGAGTCTCTGTTCGTTCGGTAGCTAGCTAGCTACTTGAGATGTGTTTCCGCCGTGACCGGGTCCTCTCGTGCGGAAGAATCGGCCACCATCGACGCACAAATTTTGACGGCTGCAGTACGGTAGAACGGCAGTAATCAGTTTGCACAGTTCTTCCAATAGGATGAAGCTTTTTGCGCCCTTTTCCGTGACTGAAACTACAGGGGCACCATAGATATTCAAAACCCAACCATATTAATAGTTGGGTAGTGTACGAGTTACTGTATGCTTCATTGAACTGTTCTTGTGTTTCATCTGAATGCAAGCACTTGCATGTGAAGTGTTGTTGCTATTGATTGAATCACAGTGAACCCGATTAGATATTTTCTTGAACCCGATTAGATATTCTTGCTCTCCAATAAGATATAATCGCTCTCCTATAAGATATAATCGCTCTCCATTAAGATATATTCGCTGTCTGATAACAAATTGTCACCTCTCACTGCAAGTAGCACTTTTATAGTCACTCAATAAACATAGCAACCACCTAGCAACGGCAAATAAGTAATATATAATTATGGAGGTATGCGTGTAACATGTTACGCGCATATATACGTAATTGCGTCAGAGCATTCTTCCAAGCAACTCCCGAGTCTCACGAAGGAAGAAACATTCTCACACTTCTGCCTGGCAGCTACCATTCTGACAGTTCTCCCCGACAGCTAGCGTCGAACTGTCAATGTAGACATGTGGCTGTGGGTTTCGTACATGGTCTTGATCTTAGTACTGTCGCTGCCAGGTAAGAGCTGTTTTAAGAGATTAGCAACAGGAGCGACTAGCAATTGATCACGGTCTGCTGTATTCATGTACTTTAGGCACTCATGAGGCCGACCCTAGCAATCCCGCTATATCAAGAACTCAGAACGGCTCTGCACTCACCGGTCCAGTTGTCTTTGATGCTAACCAGACGGTCAGCCTTTGGTGCAGAGCGAATAACACTGCGATCGACAGTCCCAGGAAATTGCAAGCTCTTCTCTGGAGGTACCCTAACGGCACTCGTGTACCCAAGGTTTACAGTGGAGAGCTAAGTGACCATGATGTATACAGAGAGCGGTGCTCTGGTAACAGGAACACCTACAGTGATACGTGGTGGTGCCCTCTTCATTTCAATAGGATACAGCCTGATTATGCTGGAATGTATACATGTACAGCCAACTACAACAAGCTTTTCAAGCATGGATTGGTGGAAGTACAAGTTACAGGTGAGTGGTTTGTAACTAGCAACCATACGTACATACAAACACTCCTATTACCTCATGTAATAATGTAAGGCTTACACAACACGGTTTCTGCTTGGTATAGATAGCTAAGTGGTGCCAGATCATTCCTAATGACCACTTTACAGTATCTACTGCATTGGAACAGCTGAATAGGTAGTTTACGTCACAATGGCGGGACCTGTACAGCTCCTAACATCTGCACCTGTGATGTGGGGTGGTTGGGACTATAGTGTGAAACAGGTAAGTGAGGCTGTGTTACAAGAGGGAGTCTTGGAGCCTAAGATTTGTTAATCAGTGTGATTTGTTAAGACTGTACATGTGTTAAGCGGTCACCTCTAAAACAGCCAGCCACCCTGGCCCCAAATAGCACTAAAGCATTGCAATCTACCTTTGTAAAGTTTTATATAGATACATTAAGGCCTATGCGCTCCTGGTATGGTATGTACACATGCACGTGGCGATTAATGCAAAAAATGACCGACTGCAGTAAAGTTGAGCATCAGCTTGGGGACCACTTTAGGCCTCACTCCTGGCCACTATCTGATAGATAGCATTTTTTCAGATGTTTTAACCATTGGCTTTGCCTGTAGAGGACATTGTATGCCAAGGAGACACGATCTAAAAGCATGAACTGTATCCCATCTAGTTGTACTATAAGCCACCATAGCCAAAGCTACAACCACCAGCTGTCAACATACATCATAGATGCAGTAATGGTCTGTAGTTATGGAGGCTAGATTGTCACAAGCATTAATTACAATTGCACCAGTTATACATAGTAAGGCAATGCAACTGTGCATTGCATCCGTGGTCAGTGTGAACACAACACAATGTACATTCTTTAGTAATACTACTATTCCTTTGATGTGTGATGGTGGGGTGGGTGCTCTTGGTGGGATTTGAGTTTGACAACCAAAAGCCAAAGCTCCATTATAATCCATTATATTAAGTTTTTCTCATGCTGCATTGTGTACCAGAGGTTATGGGATAGTGCCCACCAGAGATAGTGTGCATAGGATGACTGTTTACCTACTACACTGACTGATCGATCATATCCCAGTACTCCTCCCATGAATGGTCAACGCACTCTCTCTATTACAACCTACAACTCTGTAGTGACCTACACTTGTGATGTAGGCTACACACTACACGGAACAAACCGTAGAACCTGCCAGGACTATAGACAGTGAAGTGGGAGTGTACCTCAGTGTAGTAGTAAGATTGCTTCCAATGTGCACCAGATCAAAGAGCAAATTGCATGCAATATATATATATATATGCATAATCACAATGAGCACATGTTCATGCATAGCAGCCGAACGTAGTGAAGTGTAATAATTATATATAACATGATTCTAGCACACTCAGCACTAGGATTATTTTGTAATGTCTCACTGCTTAGTGCTAAGATGAGGCACATTAGGGAGCTTGCAAATGGATTATATTATTGTATCACTGCAACATGTGACCATTTATGGTCAAGGTACTGAGATGGGTCCTTGGCTACAGGAATTGTGTGTGGATAAGAATGGCTTCACCATTTACACATATCCTTTGGGAATTGCATGTGTGTGTGTGTGTGTGTGTGTGTGTGTGTGTGTGTGTGTGTGTGTGACGTCATCGCCAAAATGGCTGCCGCGAGGTATGGAGTGTTGGAAGACAGTCAGTTTCGCTAGAAGTTTGTGCCTAAAAGACGCCCAGTCTGTGCCTACAACTTCAGAACGGTCGTTTAGGCAGCACTGGAAGAGAAAGTCTGAGCCTCACAAAGGACGAAGCGGAGAATGGCAACCCGTCCGAGGTGCGAACTTTTGGCTATCTATCGTTATGGCGAACGGCCTCCTCGACGATCACTGGAACAGGTGACTATCACAACGCACCGGTCTGTCAGGCGTACCATAACCCTGACTCGGAGCTGGCAGGGCCCCAACAGGCAAATGAGGGACGCGAGTGTCCCCACCGGCTGGCGGTTGGAAGGGAATCATCCCCAACGGCCCCCTGCTACTACCACACGGCAGAATGAACTGGCCATGGAGAGCAGAGCTGAAGCAGTGCTACCATGATTGGTAAGATGGTCTGGCTCAAAAGTCCCAGCAACAGCAGCACAGTGGATCTGTCAGTGACACACAACCATGGAACAGCACCTCAAGATCAAGAAGCTTATGTCTCACCAGTTGACACTGTCACATGCACACAGACACACACTACTCATTATTCCATATGCATACACATACATACACCGTCCATATGCATACAGACAACCCACCCCTCATATGCATACACACAACCTCCATATACACATACACAACCTCCATATGCATACACACAACCCATGCCTCATATGCATACACACAACCTCCATATGCATACACTCTTGCTACTACTAAAAACCCAACCAAGAGTCATTTAACAGTTTTAATTTGTGCCATGTGTCCCTCAACATGTAGACAATAACTGTTATTCCAATGACTCCATTTCCTTATTTTTGTACTGTTGTCTTATAATAAGGAGATGTTTTGCTCCGTGTGTGTGTGTGTGTGTGTGTGTGTGTGTTACACACATATCCTTTGGGAATTGTGTGTGTGTGTGTGTGTGTTACACACATATCCTTTGGGAATTGTGTGTGTGTGTGTGTGTGATCGCAGGAGGAAATTTAGATGGGTAACTGTGCGCGCTTTAGCTTTAAACGCTATAGATCTAGACTGTTAGTTTGCGCACAGAATTTGTGAGACTCACCAAGTTCTACGTTGCTCCTGAAACTTATCTGAGACAGGGAACTTAAGTCCTTCAACTAGGCGGCCATGATTGATAACGTGTGAACCAAGTCGCTCGAACTGCTGGATGCTACCTCGCTGCTTTCTGTACGTCTTCAGACCAGAGGTGATACATGTGGTTGCATGTTCTACAACTTTCGAAAGCACAAGACGCCTATGCTTCCCCACATACCGACATACCACTGGAAGCAGGACAGGAGGCCATGCAACAAAATGTCAAAACCCCTAAAAATTGTACACACATTAAATAACATTAAATAACATTTGAGCACTATGGCTATATTGACGCATGGCCTAGCTATAGACATTATAGGATTTATATACCATGTTCCTACAAATATATGCAGCCAACAAATTATAGTTGTCAGTGTATGTGCATGTAACTGCATTGTATCACTTTTCATTCAGCCGTTGACTGTGGTGATCCTGGTACTCCCACAAATGGTCAATGTACTCTCTCCAGTACAACCTACAACTCTGTAGTTACCTACACTTGTGATGTAGGCTACACACTACAGGGATCAAACAGTAGAACCTGCCAGTCCAATGGACAGTGGAGTGGGAGTGTACCACAGTGTAATGGTAAGACTTTCTCCCAATGTGTACCAGATCAAGAGCCAAATGCTATTTAAGTATATAATCACAGCTAGTGTGCACATGTTCACACAAAGCAGGCAAACATAGTGAAGTTCAGTATAACATGATCCTATCACACCAAGTACCTAGGATTACTTTGTAATGTGTCAGTGCTATCTATAAGTGCTAAGATGAGGCATATTAAGGAGCTTGCAAATGGACTATATTATTGTATCACTGCAGCATGTGACCATTTATGGGCAAGGTACTAAAATGGGGTTCATGGGTACAGGAAATGTGTGTGGATAAAATTAACGGCTTCACCATTTACACACTAAAGCCTTTGGCACTTGTGCTTGTGTGTTTGTGTGTGTGTGTGTATTACTGCAAGTCTCCAAGAACTAAAGTGCTATGGAAGAAGCTATTTGTCAAGGACCTTTCATTGTGGAGTGATTGTATGGTGGCCCAGGGGTAGGTAGCATGTATGCTATGTGTATGTAACAGGGGTTTATAGACTGTTTCTGAGTCACTGCATGTGCTAGAATGTATAATTGCATTACAATATGGACGGTTACAGTGTGTCGTATGTAAGTGCTTAGTGCATGAGAGATGGCATTGGGTTGTTACTACCATTGCCAATTTCATGATGTCAAACTGTGCTGTCTAATAGCACTAATGATGTTTAGCAAACTTGATCTAGTCACTGACTGGTACACTGGTAATGGGCAAACTTCATTTAGTGTGCAGTATGATGGAACAATTAGCACACTCATATACTATTAGCTGCTACCTTGCAATTGTCCTATTCACTTTGGTGAGAATAGAATGTGCATGCACTGTCATAATTAAGTAAATGTAAATGCGTGTGCGCATGTGCATGTGTGTGCACTCAGCGTTTAAATGGCAGAAGCTTTGTGAGTATACATATGGCAAATGGATGGCAAAATACTGTCACCATGTCTGGTATTAGGAAGGGTGGAAATTTGGTTTGCTTGGTTATGTCCAGAAGCTCAAGATGGATACTTGGATGCCGTAACTCAAAGCCATAGCCCACTTCTCTCATCTCACGAGTCTTGAAAGCCTACAGAATTAAGAGTGCCCCTATATATATTGCAAATGTTTTGTGATGCATTTGTGGACATATTGTGTTTGAGTTAACAATCCAATATTAATATCAATCTGTGTTTAGTAGAATTTGGGAACAGGAACACCCATTTCACTTAATAGATGAGTGACACAGAATTTCAATTAATCAATTTATAATTCATTGACAACAACAATGGCACTTTATCATACCAGTGGAAAAGTAAAGTCAATGAGCTATTCTCTGGTCTACCATGTTTCAGACTTGCAGGATTAGCAGTATATGTGTATTAGCAGTACCATATTACATACAGTAGATCACATGACATTATGTGAATAATAGTTTTTGTGATGCACATGCATACATACATCGTGCATTTTGCCACCAAGAGTCAGGTAGTTAATAATTAATCATTCAAGAATAATGATGTTTGGATGCATGTTCTATTACATTTCACCACCCCATGGCCAACCTCTCCTATGTATTAATGCTCCCTATGCTATCTCATGTTAAACTATTACATCAATGATCTACATAGTACTGTATAAATTTCTGGTGTCTAATTTTGACTTAGTATAGAAGCTTGATAGTTGCAGTACATATAATTAAGCGTATAAGTGGAGTGCATGAGATTCTGTACAACATTCAGACATTACATTTAAAGCCTTATATAGCAGTGTAAATTCTCCCTAAGCGATGCTTCATCCATACATGTTTATTATGAATTATACATCCAGAGAATCTGCATACAGATTACTGCCTTTGACCACACTGTTGCTATTTGTGTGTAGTATAATTTACCTATTGCATCTATTTTAACAGGTTAAGCCTATAAAATTATTATAATTATAGTTGTGGTGTCTCCAAACACTAACATTCAAATCTGCCTATCCTCACAGCCATTGACTGTGGTGATCCTGGTACTCCCACAAATGGTCAACGTACTCTCTCCAGTACAACCTACAGCTATGTAGTGACCTACACCTGTGATGTAGGCTACACAATGCAGGGATTAAACAGCAGAGCCTGCCAGTCCAATGGAAACTGGACTGGGAGTGTACCTCAGTGCAATCGTAAGCATGACATGTACATCCTTGCCTGTATCACAACACAACCTTTCACACAGATCACAAATGATCTGTTGACTGGATTATTTCAAGTGCTAATCTCCATGGTTGATTCCTCACTAATTTTCTGCTTGCTCTAGCTCTCTCGAAAACGCTTTGACTACTATAGTGTACTACCATGCTCCTGCCATATACCATTATTATATATGCCATATATGCCATTGTTGCATGTTATGTCATTGCAATGACCATTGCAATTGCTTAGTTATAATTATCTTTAATGTATAGTAGGGAGACGCCACCTAAGAGTGCCTCTAGTGTAGCTAAGACAGCGACTGAAGCAAAATTGCAAACTCTCCCTGCAATATTAGACATGTAATGTTAATAATAAAGATGATAGGAAGTACGGTGATAGCACACAATATTTAGATATTGATTGATTGCTTTACAGACCAATGGATGTATGGTTGATCACTGCAGCAGTGCAATAATGTAAGCCATATCCATTTCTGCAGTCATAGACTGTGGTGGTCCTGGTACTCCCACATATGGCTTGAGCAATCACTCCAGTACAACCTACAACTCTGTAGTGACCTACACCTGTGATGTAGGCTACACACTACAGGGATCAAACAGTAGCACCTGCCAGTCCAATGGAGAGTGGAGTGGGAGTGTACCTCAGTGCCAATGTAAGTGTGAATTAATATATAGAGAATTGTATAGAGTTGCATACATACAGTATTAAAATATTTGTTTTGCACTATGTGCATGCCTAATTATTAGTAAAAGAGGCACAGTGATGTGAAAACAGACATTAGATTAATAGATTAATTTGATGTCTTATCAATAATTGACCTACTCACCTTAATATTCATGATTATATGTTGAATGTCTCAGTACCTTTGTAATGGTTCCTCTCTTTGACTGCTATTTTCAATTTCTGGGATTAATGAACAGTTGAAGTGTGTAGCAAATTATGTGATGATGGAAAAATCTCTTCAATCATTGGATTATCAATATAGATTAATGCCTTGCATGCAAGTTTCACATTTATTGTCTTTGCAGTGAGAGCTGATGACGGAGTAGTAACAAGCCTCAATTCATCCTTTCCATTGTCGCTCACACTTTCTTGGGACACAAAAGCTCACAGTGGCACCACCTTCACAGTGTGGTACTCAACAGACAGTCATGAGAGTGACCCCTCCACTCCACCCCAGGGAGCTCTAGTGGTGTCTGGACTAAACTCTACATCAGTTACAATCACTCTACCAGACACAGACAACTCATGCAAGCCCTATTATGTGTGGATATCTGGCATCACTCCAAATGGACAGCAAAGTCCTTACAGCAAGAGAAGGCAGGTGGAGGTGTGCAGGAGTGGGGCAGGTGAGGAGTGCTCACTGAAAGACCTACTACAGATACGTAGGTACCTATAACTGGTAATATTCTGACATGCACAGTATTTTGCAAAACTTATTTATTCTTTTAACATACTTATTGTAAATGTCCCCTCAGGGCAGCCAGTGACTGGTGCTGAGCCAGCAAGTGCCTTGATAGGTGCAGGCTCTTTCCTGGGTGGAGTGGTGGCTGGTGTTGTTGCTGCTCTACTTGTTGTGGGGATACTGTATGGCAGTTGGAAGTTGAAGCACTCTAGTGGAAAGAGCACCAATGTGAAAAGTGAAGAGAAGTGAGACTCAGTATTTTCACTGGAGATTGTAGTTTTGAATGGGTGCATAGACTTGCATAGTAGAATTGACCATAGTATAACAATTTGTTAACATGACAATATTGTCACCAATGGATTGAATAACATGACCCCTCTCCCTTCCCTGCAGGGAAAACACCTATGACATTGTAGGACTGAATATAACTACTGTAGTAGATGATCACGTTGCCATGGAAACCAACCCTGCCTATGGGGGTATTCACTAACAAGCGGTGACATTTACAGAATATACCTGTTTGTGGGTGTGTTGTGTGTTTTAGTCGGATTTGACATGAAATATTACTAGTAGCTTTCCTTCACCACATTATTCTTTGTAAGCTCATGTAGGTTTTACCAATGTAAAAGCAAATCACCACTGTTTTGCACAATATTTTCAGCTGAAATGAACACTTTTTTGGATAGGCAATGGCTAGTCATTTGTTGTTGTATGTAAGTTGAATTGCTGGATATTATATTGTGGCCGGGTGCATGGCCACGTTGGCTCAGGTGGTTTGACTGTATTATAGTAGCTAATGCCCCCTCTTCAAGTAATTGGCTTGACTGATTGTTGATGCTAACTTTGACTTGTTGTTCCTGTTTTGCCTCACAGGGCAGTTTGTCCCAAGTGCCTGAGAGCATGTGGCATATATTCAATGGCTCATCACAAAGAGTGTGCATTGTGCAGATTGTATGTAAATGTCCAGCTTTAGACTGCAGAGCATAAGTTTGTACAAACATACTAGATACATGTCCATTGCTATATTATTTCATTTATCAGCAAGAGTGTCGTATGTTGCGTAAAAGGCTCTCTAGTGGTATGGTAAGTGTTTCTCTCGAGATCTGCTTTGGTTTGTGCATGTAAGTGTTGTGTGTGCGTGTGGCATGTGCTTGTGTGTACAGTGTGTGTGTGTGTGTCAGTGTCAGTGTGTGTGTGTGTGTTTGTGTGTGTGTGTGTGTGTGTGTGTGTGTGTGTGTGTGTGTGTGTGTGCGTGTGTGTTTGTGTGTGCATATGCGTGTGTGTATGTGAGTGTGGGTGGGTGGGTGTGATCAAGTGCAGTCTTGCTCAAGTACTTGTATCATTGTAACTATGTTGGGGAGTGTGTGAAGATGTCCATATGTATAGTGTTCATTGGTGCATATTGCTTTTGCTAATGTCAATAGAGTTCATATGTATTATACTGGCATATATTGAGAGTGCATGCTGCACATACGTACGCTATATATTATGCAATTAAACAGTAAATTATTGGGAGAAATACAAGTAAAAGTAACTGTGTTCAACTGTCACTCAACTGCAGGCATAGCTAAATCTGATAGAGACACCACAATCAAGACACCTGCTAATAGTAATGAACTAATGGCATGGACATTCTGGCAGCATATGACTCTGTCAACAAACGAGTGTATATGTATGTTACCCACAAACCTCCAACTCGTGGCTACGTGACCGGAAGGGGGTTTCTTTTATATACCAATACAGCATTACCAGTTTTCAGTGAGAATAATATATGAGAGGTATAGGTAATGGAGCAGTCAATTGAAGCCATATCCAAGGCTTTAATTACTGTTTGTTTTGACTCTTGATGAAACCCATACATTGCTACAAAAGGGATGTGTTTAAACTACATAATGCCCATTTCAGTGTACTAGCCATACTAAGTTATATGCATTAATCAAAGCATTAAGCTAATGAGCAGCCTGTAAATGTTGTTGTAACAACACATCAAAGTCCTGTTAGTCATGCCTACAACTAATGAGTGATGTTTGGGCAACTCCCGATGGGGGAATGCCATAACAATGAATATCAGATAACATGACGTCAAAGTTGACGTCAGAGCATTCTTTTCCCAGCCTCACGAAGGCAGCAATATTCTCACAGCTCACCCCGACAGCCAGTGTCAAACTGTCAGTAGACATGTGGCCGTGGGTTTCGTACATGGTCTTGTTCTTTGTATTGTCGCTGCCAGGTAAGAGCAATTAAGGAGATAGCTACGGGAGCGACTAGGAATTGATCACCGTCTGCTGTATTTATGTACTTTAGGCACTCATGAGGCCGAGCCTAGTAATCCCGCTATTTCAAGAACTCAGAACGGCTCTGCACTGACCGGTCCAGTTGTCTTTACTGCTAACCAGACGGTCAGCCTTTGGTGCAGAGCGAACAACACTGCGATCGACAGTCCCAAGAAATTGCAAGGTCTTTTCTGGAGGTTCCCTAACGGCACTCGAGTACCAAGGGTTGACAGTGGAGAGCTGAGTGACTATGATGTGTACAGAGAGCGGTACCCTGTCGACAAAGGCAATTACACTGATCCGTGGTGGGCCGCTCTTCATTTCAATAGGATACAGCCTGATTATGCTGGAATGTATACATGTACGGCCAACTACAACAAGGTTTTCAAGAATGGATTGGTGGAAGTACATGTTCCAGGTGAGTGCATGATTTATAACCATGTACGTACAAAGTTAACACTCCTATTACCCCGTGTAGGTCTTGTGCATGCACAGCACGGTTTCGAATCTGCTTGGTAGCTAAGTGGTGTGAGATCATGAGCTCCTGAATACTGTATGCCAACTAGCTAGCTATTGCTTTGAACAGCTTAATATAATAGGTAGTTATGCAGCTAGTTACTACTAGTACCAGTGTTCCTGATGGAAGTTGTGGACTTTGCATGCATGTTCACATACATAATTGTAACTATGTGTATATGTGCATTGCCCTAAAGCATTATAGTGAACAAAAGAATTTCTAGTTTACTAGCTAGTTAGTTACCTAGCTATTATATAGGTGATTCAGCTGAAGCCTCATTCCACATGCTGTCTGTGTAGTGTGGAGGCTGTAAGTGATTGTATGTATGAGCTGTCAGAGCTGTCAGGTGAGATTAGTTCTAAGAGAATAACCACGTGCAGGAACTATTGCTCTGTTGCTGTAATCAAGTACGAGACAACCATTGTTAAAATCCAATTATGACAGCTATCCAGGATAGCATTTTAACTATCGTACCAGTCAAGTAGGTGGTGAATGTCAGACAGAAGCATTTAGTGCAGGTTCTGCACAACTGAGACCAATTAAATCATTATTATGCCATTGTCTAGCTGATGAGATAATGAAGACATTCATCAGATTCTATGTTTCCAGAATTATTGCATCTAGCAATCCACCATCTGCACTGGGTGTGAAAAAATCTGTGTATGCACTGCCACTTCAAGGAGAGTTCTCTGTGCATTGTATTAGACTGCTGCATGCTTTATTTGCTTGATCTAGAAATTAATGCAAATGTGATGCCAGTTATATTTATGTACAATGGGATATTCAAGTATAATTATAATCATGAATACGTAATACGCATGAATGAACTGTATGATTACTCATATAATTATTAATATTAATTGTTTATTAATCTAATGTCAATGTGGCTTCACCTATGTTAATTGCATACCTGCTTTCACAGTCGCTGACTGTGGTGATCCTGGTACTCCTGCAAATGGTCAGCACACTCTCTCGAGGACAACCTACTCCGATGTAGTGACCTACACCTGTGATGTAGGCTACACACTAGAGGGATCAAACAGTAGGACCTGCCAGTCCAATGGACAGTGGAATGGGAGTGTGCCTCAGTGTAACCGTAAGCTGGTGACATGGAGGCACTAGCTAGTTGTCACACAATTCAATGTGCCTTATAGACTGTGGATTCAAGGAACACTGTACAGCTGTATGCCTTTACTCTGGCTCTGCAGCTACTGACTGTGGTGATCCTGGTACTCCCACAAATGGTCAACGCACTCTCTCCAGTACAACCTACAGCTTTACAGTGACCTACACCTGCAATAAGGGCTACACAATACAGGGATTAAACAGTAGAACCTGCCAGTCCAATGGACAGTGGACTGGTCGTGTACCTATGTGCAGATGTAAGCTGGTTAATTTCATATTATGTCTGGTAAAGCTAATGTTTCAAGAAACAGTGCAGCATTGGTTGCACAGTTGTAGCTACCCTTGGAAATTCCATTAATCACTCGAGTTGTTCAATGTCATATGCATGTTTTGAGTGCTGTCTTCGTTCCTCTTGTGATCTAGTGGGAAGTACCAGCTATCCTAGCATTGATGCATCCCCTGCAAGCAATGTTGCATCCCCAACAAGACATGGCACATCTCCAAAGAGCAGTGTTGAATTCCCAGAAAGCAGTGTGGCCACTTCTCAAGCAGACATTGGAGCTACTTCAACAAGCCTTCATACATCTGTGAAAAACATTTTTGCATTGCCAACTAGCAGTGTTGTTTCCCCAACAAGCACTGGTACAATGGAAAGTACTGTTGGGTCCAGTGAAGGTAATTATATAAAAATGAATGGTTAGAGAGTATGGTTGCAATGAAACGTCAGTAATACGCATAATGAATGTATTACATATCAAGTATAAATGTAACACTACAGTGCTGTGTTACTGTGTTTGTGCACGTGAGCATATGACGTTATATGATGTAACTGGTTGTAATAATACAGTCTCCACCACGTGTACGTGAAGAGAAGTGCGTTGCATGATGGCAGATCGACTGTGGTCGTATGCATGGTAGTAACACCCGCGGGTCGCGACGAGACTACTAACCACCTTCTAACTACATTGGTAGTTACATTTGGCGAGCCTGGCAGGATCGTCCGCAGCGCGGGGAGCGAGGATTAGGACGATTCCTGGATGAGCCATCGAGAGCTCCGTGCACTGGGAGACGTCGAGTGCTGTGATAGCCGACTACGCTCCGGGCAGGACGCGAGAGAACCACTGAGCATGGCCGGTGAGGGAAGCGAGGAGATTCGGCAGCTGCGGGAGCAATTGGCGGCAGCTAGGACTGAGGCTCAGACGCTCCAAGGGGAATTAGCGTCGGCGCGAGAGTCGGTCACGGATCTTGAAGCCCAACTTCGGACAGTCAGGTTGGAGGCTGAGGTGGAGAAGCTACGCGCGATGGAGCAAGTGAGGCAGCAAAGTGACCAAGTGAGACAGTTGTTGCGCATGGATAAAGACAAGGAATGCCAGAGGCTTACTGAGCAGAATGACCAGCTGCAGAGTGTGAACCAGGGGCTAAGACGCGAGATCGAGAGCCTGGAAGAATGTCTGCAAGAAGCACCATCCGAACCTGGGTCCCACATTGCTGAGCAAGATGACAGACAGCTGGTGAGTCATGCATCTCCTCACAGTGCCGATAATTCAGTGCATGTTGGCTCACAGACAGTTGGAGAGGGGGTGAGAGTGCGCCCAGCCCTCTACCAGTTACGCTTGCAGAGGAGCAGACAGCTGATGCACCTATTGTGGGTGGTCAGCCGCCCATGATTGGCCCCATGGATGGTCAGAACATGAGGGAGAGCCCTACATCAGTGGTATCTGTTGAAGGATCCGATGGTCACCCAACATCACCGAGCATGCTCCAACAAGTGACACAACTTCTACAGGCACAGAGGGATATGATGGCCGCCCAGATTGAAGCCATAGCTACCAACTCAGTACCGCCGCTTCATCTGTTCAGTGGGGATGATGTCCACATGGAGGATGGTAGTTTTGACCGATGGCTGGAGCAGTTCGAGGACAGGGCAAAGGCAGCCAATTGGAATGACAACCAGAAGTTGTTTCAACTGAAATCCCACTTGGAGAAGACTGCCGCTCATGTTGTACGAATGATGCCAAGTGAGGAGCGAGCCAAGTACACCTTCGTTGTTTCGACGTTGAGGAAGAGATTCCAATCACTAGATATCGAGGAGCTGAAGGGACTGGAGTTCCACCAACTGATGCAAGACAAGCAGTCGGTTGAAGAACTTGGTGTGGTCCTTCAGAAGCTAGCTCGTAAGGCTTTTCCGGAGAGCGGAGCAAAGGAGTTTGACCGCATGCTGAAGGGGCGTTTCTACCAAGCACTCCTGCCGAAGTGGCAACGCAAACTTGGAGCCCCAAAAACTGATGAAAGCTTTGAAGACCTGTATGCAAGGGCAAGAGCTATCGAACGCCATGATCAGCAAATTGGGGCAGGAAGACAAGCAGATTTGAGGCCGCGCAAGCCCAGCACAGCCGATGAGTCGTCCAAGAAGACAGACACTGCAAGTGAGCCGAAGACAGGCAAGAATTGGCATGGTCAGCCACGCCGAGATGACAGGAACAGGAGCAGAGGTTGTTTCCACTGCGGAGAAGCGGGACACATACAGCGTAATTGTCCAAAGCTAGCACCAGAGGCACCTGGGAGATCCCGTGGCAAGGTATCATCATTGGTGGCACAGGATGCCAGTAAACACCTGGAGCAGTGTTCCACCGAAGAGCTGGAGAAGGCCCTAGCAGAGAGAAAAGCCGGAGCCGAACAATTACATTTAGCAGGGACTGCCAGTGTGGACGTGGTAATGGTGAGTGCTGTGGGAGCAAAGGGGTCATTGCTTCATGCTTGTGTCGAGATTGAAGGCTTACCAGTAGAGGCTGTGGTTGACATGGGAGCACAGTGTACCGTTATTTCCAGGGAACTCTTGAGGAACCTTGGTAGGCACATGAGGGAGCATAAGATGGAACTTCCTAAATGCACCCCACCTAGTGTAAAGCTTGTTGGCTGAGGTGGCAAAGGTGGTGACGAGTTAGCTATCACAGCAGAAGTTCCCTTTCATTTTGCCTTAGATGGGTGTAGTACTTATGCCCCAGTGTTTGTTCAACCAGATAGTGACATCCAGTGTCTGTTGGGAATGAATGTTATCCCTAGTCTTGGCATTCGGGTAAAGCGAGCCAATGGTGAATTGATGACAAAACCGACAGCCCCAGAGCCCCTAACTGAAGCCAAGGTGTATCTGATCCAGTCTACACGCGTTCAGGGTAGGAAGGGCACTGTTCTAGAAGCTAAGTTTGACTTACCGGTAGTACGGACCAGGGATAGTCTGTTGTTTGAACCAGACCAAGACTTCCTAGCATCCAGGGGTATGGTGTCAGTAGATGCCTTACTTCCAAGCCCCAAAGAGGGAAAAGTTCTAGTACCCCTTGAAAATCACTATTTCGTAGCTGCAGATTTGGAGGCAGGTACGTGTGTCGGGAATGTCACCGTCATAACCAGAGATCAGTCAGTGGAGGAGCTAGCAGAAACCATGACTTTCACTAAGGAGGAGAAGTCTAAGGATCCACAGGCAGTTGCAGAGATCAGCGAAGTCACTGCCTCAGACCGAGCAGACCAGGTGCTTGAACTCTTAGCACTAGAGCAGGGTGAACTGTCAAATGAACAGCTGGAACAATTGAAGCAGCTCGTTTGGAGAAATGCCGATGTCTTTGCATTGAATGAGGGCGAGTTGGGACACACCACCATAGTTGAGCATCACGTCGACACCGGAGATCATCTTCCCATCAAACAACCCTTTCGAAGAGTTCCATTTGTGCATCGAGATGTCATTGCTGGCATGGTGAAGTCAATGGAGCAACAGGGCGTGATCCGTCCCTCTACAAGTCCATGGGGAAGCCCGGTTGTCTTAGTTCCCAAGAAGGATGGGACCAAGAGGTTCTGTGTAGATTATCGCCGTTTGAACGCCATCACAAAGAAAGATGTGTACCCCCTGCCCAGAATCGACGACATACTTGACACCTTGGGAGGGAGCAAGTATTTCACCTCTTTAGATTTAGCCTCAGGCTATTGGCAGGTAGGCATGGATGACGAATCTGCCCCAAAGTCAGCCTTTGTGACACACTGTGGGCTCTTTGAGTTCGTGAGGATGCCCTTTGGAATGTGCAATGCGCCTGCGACGTTTCAGCGGCTGATTGAAGTTGTCCTTGCGGGATTGCTGTGGAAGGAGTGCTTTGCGTACATTGACGACGTGTTAGTCAGCTCGCCTGATTTTGAGAGTCATCTTTCTCATCTGCAGGAAGTTTTTGATCGACTTCGCAAAGCTGGGCTGAGGTTGAAGACGAAGAAATGTAGGTTCTTGAAATCTACTGTGTCCTACCTTGGACATCTTGTCACGAGTGAAGGTATCCAACCAGACCCAGAGAAGACCAGTCGAGTGACCAGTTATCCAGCACCCACTGACATCAACGAGGTCAGAAGCTTTTTGGGACTAGCAAGTTACTACCGCAGGTTTGTGCCAGGATTTTCACAGATTGCGGCACCTCTCCATTGCCTCTTGAAGAAAGAGGCCCATTTCTATTGGTCCATGGAATGCCAACGAGCCTTCGAGCAACTGAAGCAACTGCTCACAAGTGCCCCTGTTCTGGCGTACCCACGATTCAACTCTGAACACCCTTTTATTCTTGAGACAGATGCCAGCGCCAAAGGTCTTGGTGCTGTGTTGGCACAGCAACAGGAGGATGACAAGGTTCACCCCATCGCTTTCGCTTCCAGATCCCTCAACGCACAGGAAAAGAACTACGGGATCACCGAGATGGAGACGCTTGCTGTTGTGTGGGCTGCCAAGCTATTCCGACCCTATCTGTTGGGCCACCGGTGTGAAGTGATCACAGATCATGCGGCCTGCACATTATTGTTGTCTCAGAGGAACCCCTCGCCCAAGTTAGCCAGGTGGGCTATGTGCATTCAGGAGCTGGACCTCAAGATCCATCACAGACCAGGGAAAAGTAATCTGGTGGCAGAACAGCACTGTCCAGACACCCACTTCCAGTGGCGGATGTGTTACAAGTTGTAGCCAATACCAGGGTGGATCATGCACCTGAGAATGACATTGCCAAATTGCAGCAACATGATGATGAGCTTGCAACCATTTTCCAGTGGCTCAAGGGAGGAGGCCTGCCGGCAGACCCTCATCAAGCTCAGTACCTGAAGGCAGAACATTCCAATTTTGAGATCATCGATGGAGTGTTGTGTTACCACCACCCAAGTGCACCTGATGTTGTGCGCATCGTAGTCCCCAGCTGTCTGCGGCCCACCCTGCTGAAGGAAAGCCACAATGGGAAGTTTGCAGGGCACTTTGCCGAGCAGAAGATCTATGCAACCCTTCGAGAGCGGTACTGGTGGAGAGGTATGAGGAACGATGTTCGCTGCTATTGCAGAAGTTGCCTCGTGTGTGCTTCAAGGAAAGGGCCTGGACGGCGTCAACGCCCAAAGCTGCAGCCGATCCCGGTTGGTGGACCCTTCCACACTGTTGGTGTGGATGTGCTACAGCTACCTCGTTCCCTTGAAGGAAACCAGTATGCCATCGTGTTTGTTGATTACCTGACGAAATGGCCGGAGGTTTTTGCGGTGCCAGACCAGACAGCAGACACTATTGCACGACTCCTTGTTGAACAGATAATCACCCGACACGGAGTACCTGAACGACTTTTGTCAGATCGAGGACCCAACTTCCTATCTAGTCTGATTGAGAAAGTTTGCCAGCTGCTAGGTACCACTAAAGTCAACACATCTGGGTACCATCCACAATGCGACGGACTTGTGGAAAAGTTCAACAGCACGCTGATCAATATGCTGTCCAAAAGCGTTGGAAAGTTTGGAAACGACTGGGACAAACGTCTTCCGTATGTTTTGTTCGCCTATCGTGTTGCAGTGCAAGACTCCACTAAGTCATCTCTGTTTTACTTGCTGTATGGACGACATCCGCGAATACCAACGGATTCAGCATTGGACCATCCTCGTACTGTGTATCAGATTGACTTTGATGATTATGCCGAGGAGCTAGTTGCAAATCTCTCAGATGCATGGCAGCTAGCCCACGAGAACATCAGGAGGGCCCAAACCAAGCAGAAAGTGCAGTATGACAAGAGGAGTGCTTGTCAACCCTTGTCTATTGGAGATCGGGTCATGGTTCACATGCCAGGGCAAGTACAAGGCAAGGCCTGGAAGTTCGCCCGTCCCTACTTTGGACCATATGAGATTGTTGGACTCACCTCTACTAATGCTGAGGTTCAACTGTTGAATCACCCTACAGTCCCTACCATCTTTGTGTCTCTGGACCGTGTGCGCAAATGCTACGAAGAGATGTCTGACGATGTATGGATGGGTCATAGACAGATCGCCTCCAAGCGTGGCCAACCAAAGGTAACCCCAGCCAGTACCAAGGAGACCATCCCAGCGCCACCGTACACTGGACCGGTGACCAGATCCAGAAGCAAGCAGACCTAGGCTTTGTGGAAGAACTTTCATAGTTGGTAGTATTTGTTCTAAGCCAAGTAGATCTAGAACTCTGAACTCTGATGTGGTGTGGTAGTAATGTCTTCAGTCATGTGTGCTTGTTTGTTCGTGGACGAACACCTCTCTTAAGGAGGGGGATGTGTAACACTACAGTGCTGTGTTACTGTGTTTGTGCACGTGAGCATATGACGTTATATGATGTAACTGGTTGTAATAATACAGTCTCCACCACGTGTACGTGAAGAGAAGTGCGTTGCATGATGGCAGATCGACTGTGGTCGTATGCATGGTAGTAACACCCGCGGGTCGCGACGAGACTACTAACCACCTTCTAACTACATTGGTAGTTACATAAATACTGCAAAGAAATCTTTTAAGAGTGCCTTTTTATTTCATAATCTGCAGCCAGCACAATGCCAACGTTTCCTACAGCTGTCATAGTCAGTGTAATCCTTGTTGTACTCCTCCTCCTGGGATGTGTGCTAGTGATAGCACTCATACTTTTGATCTACAGGTAAGATGGACTGAAATATGTACAATAGTCATACAAAGGCGTGGTCAGTATATTATATTGTTACTGGTATTATTATGTTGCTAATTTCGATGTCCATTTTCCAATAAGAAAATACCCGTCTAAAAAGACATTCCATCCTGGAGAGGTTCATGATGCACCTGGATTGGAATGCGTCACACTAGGTAGCAAGAAGGAAGTAGTGATTGTGGGAGATGAAGCTACAAACGAATTCAGGTGGTCTTGTGGCATAATTGGGCATGACCTCAATGGCAACAAGGAGGCAGGTTGGTGGATTTACCTCCTTGTGTAGCATGTTACAGCTGGTCATGTAGGTCCTTTAATTCTGTGCATATCACAAATCTATCATCTCTAGAGCTTAAGGACAACCATTCAATACATGAAGCAGAAGCAGAAGTGGCTGTTAGCACATTCATTGATGTTAGCACCACTCAACCCAGTAAGGCAGAGCATGAAGTGCAGCCTGACACACCTGCTGATGAGCAAACTGGTGGTTGGGAAGGGCTATCGATGGGGCACACTTTTATTGTTCAAGACCCACTGCCAGTACTGGATGGAGATGCTGAAACAGCTGAAGGTTTGTTGGTGATTTTGACAATTCTGAATGTTACAAATGCTTTTCGTGGTCTTATATTGTTGTGTGTATCATAGTTTTGCATACTGTTGACGGCAATCAATGCATTTACATTGTACCCTATAACCTATATCCTGATTGTATTGCAGTGACACTGGGAGAAGACACCAGTGCCTTGCATGCAGATCAATTTGTGGTACATGTCAAGGAAATGCATGCAAGGAGGGATAAAGGTTTTGAGGAAGAGTTCCAGGTTAATAAACACACCATCACAGCATAATGTGTAATTAGATTAATAAACCATGCAGGGATTGTAATAATTGCTGCCATTTGCGACTACCTATTATGCATATTTGTTTTTGCAAGCATCTATATAGCAAATGCAGCTCAAGCTTATAGGTATATAATATGCAATATTGAAGGTTCTTGCTCTCTCTTCCTAATAACGAGCTCAGCAAATTGTTGATGATCCAACTGGGCTGCATGAAAATGCCAAAGCCAATCATTCCAAGAACAGATACCACAACATACACACATGTAAGTTTGTTTTGTCCATGGTCTTCATGAGAACATAAGCATAGTGCCACAGGTGATGGAATACTCCACTTTCATTCAGTTGACCACTCTCGGGTGGTCCTGTCAGTACCAGATGGATGGGGAAGCAACTACATCAATGCCTCTTACATCAATGTAAGTTGTATGCACAGCTATGGATGCAGCCTACATGTGCTATATACACTTCTGCTGTCAGTACGTTTGCTCTGGTATTTACATACAGGGTGAACATGGAGATGTCTACATTGCATCACAAGGTGTAGATTAGCTATAGATGTATATACCAGTGAATGTACATACTACATATTTTTTGGAATACTGCTGAGCGTGATGTTCATGTTGCACACTGAAATTTTGTATGAATTCTGTCCTGTTTGTCTCCAGGACCCACTCTCGGAACAATTACTGATTTCTGGCAGATGATCTCGGATGCCAGACCAGCTGTGATAGTCATGCTGACCAAAGTGGATGAGAAGGGAAAGGTAAGAGTACAAGAGAGATGTAGATCTGTATGTAGAGCATCAGTGTATGTTGCATTGCAGTAAACCGCTATATATAGTCTAGTCTCTAATGTAGCACATGGAGTAAAAAGGAAGCACTACATTTAATGGAAGAGCACATTAATAGTGATGTAGAGCAATGTTACCAAGTGAATGCTTCGCCCAAGCATCTAATGGAATATTATCCTCTATCATACATATAATGACAAAGAACCAAAATGAACAAACCTCACAGTTTTGTGAAATTCATTATGTATAGTAAATCAGTGTTTTATGTAATTTTTCTAACATACTACAGCGTAAATGTGAGCAGTATTGGCATGATCAGTTGGGTGAACCTTACAATGCTGGGAGGGGCTTGACTGTGGTCACAACGGGATTCAGTAACTTTGCTGATCATCTGGTCAGGGATGTCACTGTCAGCAGTGTGAGTCCATGCATAAAGATATTCTGCAATCACATGGACATGAAAAATCCATTCATTCCCATTCTCTCCAGCCCTCAGCTGAACCACTTTATGTGAAGCACTTCCAATATACTGGTTGGCCAGATCATGGAGTCCCTTTGCAGCCATCTTCTGTGGTAAGGTTCATTCAACAGGTCAGGAAAGAATTTGCTGGAAATGATACCCCTATTGTTGTGCACTGCAGGTGAGGAAGTGGGATATGATGGTATAAATGGCAGTGGTATAGGTGCACGTTGATGTATAATTATTATAGCTAATGTTACTTTGTTGCTGCTGTACTTTGTATGTGGTAATACAGGTGGATTGTTAGCACAAGTGCATATGCAAGATCTATTTCTAATTTTGTTAATGGTATTAACAATAGTGTGTGTGGGGGGGGGGGACGTATACACAATGTAGCTGTACCTGCATGCATGTGTGATTGGGAGGATTATTAACTGTACGTTTTGAGAGGTTTGTACTCTATAATTTGTTGTACTCTCCAGTGCTGGTGTGGGTCGTACTGGCACTTTCATCACACTTGATGTAATGATGGAGAGACTGAAGGAGGGGAAGGAAATAAACATCTTTGAGTTTGTAACTGGAATGAGGACTAGGAGGACAAAGATGGTTCAGACTTTCGTCAGTTAGCAACCATGCTTGAAGATTAATTAATGAGCTTCTCAAGTATTTATTATATAATATTACAACTTACCTATAGGACCAGTATGTGTTCATCCATGATGCCATCTGTGACTACATCACTTGTGGAGACACGAGTATTCCCGCCCATGAGCTGAAGGCTGCTGTTGCTACTTTTGGGAGAGTTGACCAAAATGCTAGGAAGACTGCCTTTCAGGAGCAATTTGCTGTGAGTGCACCTTTGATAATGCAGTATGAGGATATTTTAAAAATATTCATTTTCCCTACTTTAATAGATGCTGGAAATACTGAGTATGTCTCCATGCCCTGAAGACATTGAATTTGCCAAGAGTAAGGTGGTTGCTAAAAGAAACAGGTACAAGGACAAGTTCCCATGTGAGTTAGGAATGAATCATACTCATACAAATTTCCTTGTTTGCATGTGTATTTCGTATTTGACTACATCTGTTCAGTTAATATAACTTCAGATTTATAATTAGAAAATGAACATCAAAGCATAAGGTGCAATACTTCAGACGCATCACTTGAAGATCTGCTGACAAGTCAGAACTAGCTATTATATCAAAGTCCCATATAATTATGTATATATATATGTATATATATGTATTATATATATATATGTATATGCACACTACAGGGATCAAACACTAGAACCTGCCAGTCCAATGGACTGTGGAATGGGAGTGTGCCTCAGTGCAGGGGTAAGCATGAAATGTACATCCTTACCTGTACATCACAACACACCCATTCTGATCATGATTTCCAATGTTTCTACCAGCAATGGAGGCAGTACCTGCATGAAAATCTACCATATGAAGTAGATGCAGCACTACTGTTGACAAATAAAATATCTATCTATCTATCTATCTATCTATCTATCAGTATATATCAGCATATATAGTATGGTGATTGCGCAACTATAGAGATTTAAGCATTAGCAGGTGGTCCTATATATGTGATATAGACCTGAAAAGAGGTCTGATATCACAATATCAGGGCTCTGATTGCGCAAGAGGTCTGATATCAAGAAGGAATATAATGAATCCAGAGCCAAATGTGTGTACTGTCAGGCGAAGCTGCCTTACCATTTCACTGTGACCGTGACAATCAGTGCTGCGGAGGATCTTGACGCTCCAAGAAAAAACGCGACCGCTAAAAATCGTCGCACGAAGGTAAGTCGGTTAGACAAGATACCAATACATGCGTAAAGGGACGCATTCTAGGAACCGAGCACTGAGTCCGGCTCTGTTGCGCGAAACTGTGGCGTGGAAGATGCGCAGACAAGGTCCGTTGAGCGACTTCTGCAAATGACGAAAACAAAGTCCAGCTGGATATGGTCGAAAGCTCTTAAAAGTGATTAAAATTGCCCTCTCTAGTTCCGAGTCCGCAGCGAAGTCGGTGTTCTGCCAGAAAAGAAGCGTTTTCAAGACTCTCCGTGCAGCACCCAGTCACGGCCACAACAAAAACTGCTGACTGTGCATTATTTTGAATTCGGTTCCCTGTAATCTCATTGGTCAGCGTGCTGCCAAAAGGCGCGCAGTATTCTCATTGGTCAGCCTTGAAGCCTGTTGTGACGTCACGGAAGCGTCTATTGAATGCAACGGTGCCGTAGCCCGTTCCCGGAAAGAGCAATGACGTAATGCAGGCGCTTATCGAATACAAATGGCGTCGTCTCCGGAGAGGTCTGGCCTCGATATTGCTGAG
Organism: Ianthella basta; assembly: GCA_964019415.1. NCBI lineage: Eukaryota > Metazoa > Porifera > Demospongiae > Verongiida > Ianthellidae > Ianthella > Ianthella basta. The sequence goes on along the minus strand of OZ025873.1, from coordinate 6,691,119 downwards.
AAGGTTCTTCCTGTTGCGCACTCACCATACTATATAAGACATATAGTGTAATGCCTAGTTACACTATATACTGATGTCTTAATCTGGTGTTGCCATGACAGACCCATCTCTCTTTTTCTGTAATTATTGCTTTGACTGATGATATCATAATATTTAAATGTATAGAGAAGCCACCTGGGCTAAGAGTGCCTCTAGTATAGCTAAGACAGTGACTGAAGCAGAATTGCAAACTCTCCCTGCACTATTAGACATGATTGTACTGTTAATAATGAAGATGATGGGAAGTTAAGTGATAGCACACTATATAGATGTTGATTGCTTTACAGACCAATGGATGTATGGTTGTTCACAGCAGCAGTGCAATAATGTAAGCCATATCCATTTCTGCAGTCATAGACTGTGGTGATCCTGGTACTCCCACATATGGCATGAGCAATCTCTCCAGTACAACCTACAACTCTGTAGTGACCTACACCTGTGATGTAGGCTACACACTACAGGGAGCAAACAGTAGCACCTGCCAGTCCAATGGACAGTGGACTGGAAGTTTACCTCACTGCCAATGTAAGTTTGAATGTGAGTTGAGAGTGAGTTTGAATTAGAGAATTGTACAGAGTGCATACATACAGTATTATTAATATTTGTTTGCACTATGTGCATGCCTATTCATTAATAATACAATTGAGAGACGCAGTGATGTGAAATCAGATTGCCATTAGATTAGATAGTTTAAATTGACCTTAAAAAAACTTATAATCATGAATATTAGGGTGGGTGCCCTAATATTCATGATTATAAGTTGAATGTCTCAGTGCCAGTGTAATGGTTCCTCTCTTTGACTGCTATCTTAAATTTATGGGATTAATGAACAGTTGAGGTGTGTAGCCCATCATATGATGATGGAAAAGTCTCTTAAATCATTTGATTATCAATATAGTTTAATACATTGCATACAAATTTCACAATTATTGTCTTTGCAGTGAGAGCTGATAACGGAGTTGTAACAAGCCTCAATTCATCTTTTCCATTGGCACTCACACTTTCTTGGGGCACAAAAGCTCACGATGGCACTACCTTCACAGTGTGGTACTCAACAGACAGTCATGAGAGTGACCCCTCCACTCCACCCCAGGGAGCTCTAGTGGTGTCTGGACTAAACTCCACATCAGTTACAATCACTCTACCAGACACAGACAACTCATGCAAGCCTTATTATGTGTGGATCTCTGCCCTCACTCCAAATGGACAGCAAAGTCCTCACAGCAAGAGAAGGCAGGTGGAGGTATGCAGGAGTAGGGCAGGTGAGGAGTGCACACTGAATAAGACCTACTACAGATACGTAGGTACCTATAACATGCACGATATTTTGCAAAACTGATTTAAACTTTGAAAACATGTATTGTAAATGTTCCCCCAGGGCAGCCAGTGACTGGAGCTGAGTCAGCTAGTGTCTCTATAGGTGCAGGCTCTTTCCTGGGTGGAGTGGTGGCTGGTGTCGTTGCTGCTCTACTTGTTGTTGGGATCCTGTATGGCTGTTGGAAGTTGAAGCACTCTAGTGGAAAGAGCACCAATGTGAAATGTGAAGAGAAGTGAGACTCAGTATTTTCACTGGAGATTGTAGTTTTGAATGGGTGCATAGACTTGCATAGTAGAATTGACCATAGTATAACAATTTGTTAACATGACAATGTTGTCACCAATGGATTGAATAACATGGCCCCTCTCCCTTCCCTGCAGGGAAAACACCTATGACACTGTAGGACTGAATATAACTACTGTAGTGGATGATCATGTTACCATGGAAACCAACCCTGCCTATGGGGGTATTCACTAACAAGCGGTGACACTTACAGAATATACCTGTTTGTGGGTGTGTTGTGTGTTTTAGTCGGATTTGACATGAGATAATACTAGTAGCTTCCTTCACCACATTATTCTTTGTAACTTCATGTAGGCTTTACCAATGTAAAAGCAAATCACTATTGTTTTACACAATATTTTCAGCTGAAATGAACACTTTTTGGGGTAGGCAATGGCTAGTCATTTGTTGTTGCATGTAAGTTGAATTGCTGGATATTATATTGTGGCCGGGTGCATGGCCAAGTTGGCTCAGGTGGTTTGACTGTATTATAGTAGCTAATGCCCCCTCTTCAAGTACTTGGCTTGACTGATTGTTGATGCTTACTTTGACTTGTTGTTCCTTTTTCGCCTCACAGGGCAGTTTGTCCCTAGTGCCTGAGGGCATGTGGCATATATTCAATGGCTCATCACAAAGAGTGTGCATTGTGCAGATTGTATGTACATGTCCAGCTTTAGACTACAGAGCATAAGTTTGTACAAACATACTCGATACATGTCCATTGCTATATTATATCATGTATCAGCAAGAGTGTCGTATGTTGCGTAAAAGGCTCTCTAGTGGTATGGTAAGTGTTCTCTCAAGATCTGCTTTGGTGTGTGCATGTAGATGTTGTGTGTGCGTGTGTGTATGTGTTTGTGTGCATGTACAGTGTGTGTGTGTGTGTGTGTGTGTGTGTGTGTGTGTGTGTGTGTGTGTGTGTGTGTGTGTGCATATGCATGTGTATATGTGAGTGTGTGTGTGTGTTTGTGTTTGTGTGTGTGTGTTGTGTGTATGTGAGTGTTGGTGGGTGGGTTGGTGTGATCAAGTGCAATCTTGCTCAAGTATTTGTATCATTGTAACTATGTTGGGGAGTGTGTGAAGATGTCCATATTTATAGTGTTCATTGGTGCATATTGCTTTTGCTAATGTCAATAGAGTTCATATGTATTATACTGGCATATATTGAGAGTGCATGCTGCACATACGTACGCTATATATTATGCAATTAAACAGTAAATTATTGGGAGAAATACAAGTAAAAGTAACTGTGTTCAACTGTCACTCAACTGCAGGCATAGCTAAATCTGATAGAGACACCACAATCAAGACACCTGCTAATAGTAATGAACTAATGGCATGGACATTCTGGCAGCATATGACTCTGTCAGCAAACGAGTGTATACGTATGTTACCCACAAACCTCCAACTCGTGGCTACGTGACCGGAAGGGGGTTTCTTTTATATACCAATACAGCATTACCAGTTTTCAGTGAGAATAATATATGAGAGGTATAGGTAATGGAGCAGTCAATTGAAGCCATATCCAAGGCTTTAATTACTGTTTGTTTTGACTCTTGATGAAACCCATACATTGCTACAAAAGGGATGTGTTTAAACTACATAATGCCCATTTCAGTGTACTAGCCATACTAAGTTATATGCATTAATCAAAGCATTAAGCTAATGAGCAGCCTGTAAATGTTGTTGTAACAACACATCAAAGTCCTGTTAGTCGTGCCTACAACTAATGAGTGATGTTTGGGCAACTCCCGATGGGGGAATGCCATAACAATGAATATCAGATAACATGACGTCAAAGTTGACGTCAGAGCATTCTTTTCCCAGCCTCACGAAGGCAGTAATATTCTCACAGTTCACCCCGACAGCCAGTGTCAAACTGTCAGTAGACATGTGGCCGTGGGTTTCGTACATGGTCTTGATCTTTGTATTGTCGCTGCCAGGTAAGAGCAATTAAGGAGATAGCTACGGGAGCGACTAGGAATTGATCACCGTCTGCTGTATTTATGTACTTTAGGCACTCATGAGGCCGAGCCTAGTAATCCCGCTATTTCAAGAACTCAGAACGGCCCTGCACTAACCGGTTCAGTGGTGTTTGGTGCTAACCAGACGGTCAGCCTTTGGTGCAGAGCGAATAACACTGGGATCGACAGTCCAAGGAAATTGCGTGCTCTATTCTGGACGAATCCTAACGACACTCGTGTACCCAGGGTTGACAATGGAGAGCTGAGTAACTATGATGTGTACAGAGAGCGGTACCCTGTCGACAAAGACAATTACACTGATCCGTGGTGGGCCGCTCTTCATTTCAATAGGACAAAGCCTGATTATGCTGGAAACTATTCATGTATAGCCAACTACAACAACGATTTCAAGAGTGGAAGCGTGGAAGTACAAGTTTCAGGTGAGTGAATGGTTTATAATTAGCAACCATGTACGTACAAAATGAACACACTCCTGTTACCTCATGTAATTATGGTGCGGGTTATGTGCATGCACAGCATGGTTTCTGCTTGGTAGCTAAGTGGTGTGAGATCATGAGCTCCTGAATACTGTGCGCTAACTATAGCTAGCTATTGCTTGGAACAGCTTAAAATAATAGGTAGTTATGCAGCTAGTTACTACTAGTACCAGTGTTCCTGATGGAAGTTGTGGACTTTGCATGCATGTTCACATACATAATTGTAACTATGTGTATATGTGCATTACCCTAAAGCATTATATAGTGAACAAAAGAATTTCTAGTTTACTAGCTAGTTAGTTACCTAGCTATTCTATAGGTGATTCAGCTGAAGCCTCATTCCACATGCTGTCTGTGTAGTGTGGAGGCTGTAAGTGATTGTATGTATGAGCTGTCAGAGCTCTCAGGTGAGATTAGTTCTAAGAGAATAACCACGTGCAGGAACTATTGCTCTGTTGCTGTAATCAAGTACGAGACAACCATTGTTAAAATCCAATTATGACAGCTATTCAGGATAGCATTTTAACTTTCGTACCAGTCAAGTAGGTGGTGAATGTCAGACAGAAGCATTTAGTGCAGGTTCTGCACAACTGAGACCAATTAAATCATTATTATGCCATTGTCTAGCTGATGAGATAATGAAGACATTCATCAGATTCTATGTTTCCAGAATTATTGCATCTAGCAATCCACCATCTGCACTGGGTGTGAAAAAATCTGTGTATGCACTGCCACTTCAAGGAGAGTTCTCTGTGCATTGTATTAGACTGCTGCATGCTTTATTTGCTTGATCTAGAAATTAATGCAAATGTGATGCCAGTTATATTTATGTACAATGGGATATTCAAGTATAATTATAATCATGAATACGTAATACGCATGAATGAACTGTATGATTACTCATATAATTATTAATATTAATTGTTTATTAATCTAATGTCAATGTGGCTTCACCTATGTTAATTGCATACCTGCTTTCACAGTCGCTGACTGTGGTGATCCTGGTACTCCCGCAAATGGTCAGCACACTCTCTCGAGGACAACCTACTCCGATGTAGTGACCTACACCTGTGATGTAGGCTACACACTAGAGGGATCAAACAGTAGGACCTGCCAGTCCAATGGACAGTGGAATGGGAGTGTGCCTCAGTGTAACCGTAAGCTGGTGACATGGAGGCACTAGCTAGTTGTCACACAATTCAATGTGCCTTATAGACTGTGGATTCAAGGAACACCGTACAGCTGTATGCCTTTACTCTGGCTCTGCAGCTACTGACTGTGGTGATCCTGGTACTCCCACAAATGGTCAACGCACTCTCTCTAGGACAACCTACAGCTTTACAGTGACCTACACCTGCAATAAAGGCTACACAATACTGGGATTAAACAGTAGAACCTGCCAGTCCAATGGACAGTGGACTGGTCGCGTACCTATGTGCAGATGTAAGCTGGTTAATTTCATATTATGTCTGGTAAAGCTAATGTTTCAAGAAACAGTGCAGCATTGGTTGCACAGTTGTAGCTACCCTTGGAAATTCCATTAATCACTCGAGTCGTTCAATGTCATATGCATGTTTTGAGTGCTGTCTTCGTTCCTCTTGTGATCTAGTGGGAAGTACCAGCTATCCTAGCATCGATGCATCCCCTGCAAGCAATGTTGCATCCCCAACAAGACATGGCACATCTCCAAAGAGCAGTGTTGAATTCCCAGAAAGCAGTGTGGCCACTTCTCAAGCAGACATTGGAGCTACTTCAACAAGCCTTCATACATCTGTGAAAAAAATTTTTGCATTGCCAACTAGCAGTGTTGTTTCCCCAACAAGCACTGGTACAATGGAAAGTACTGTTGGGTCCAGTGAAGGTAATTATATAAAAATGAATAATTAGAGAGTATGGTTGCAATGAAACATCAGTAATATGCATAATGAATGTATTACATATTAAGTGCTAATATTGCAAAGAAATCTTTTAAGATTGCCTATTCATTTCATAATCTGCAGTCAGCACAATGCCAACGTTTCCTACAGCTGCCCTAGTCGGTGTAATCCTTGCTGTACTGCTCCTTCTGGGATGTGTGCTGGTGATAGCACTCATACTTTTGATCTACAGGTAAGATGGACTGAAATATGTACAATAGTCATACAAAGGCATGGTCAGTATATTATATTGTTACTGGTATTATTATGTTGCTAATTTCGACGTCCATTTTCCAATAAGAAAATACCCGTCTAAAAAGACATTCCATCCTGGAGAGGTGTATGATGCACCTGGATTGGAATGCATCACACTAGGTAGCAAGAAGGAAGTAGTGGCTGTGGGAGTTGAAGCTACAAATGAATTCAGGTGGTCTTGTGGCATAACTGGGAATGACCTCAATGACAACAAGGAGACAGGTTGGTGGATTTACCTCCCTGTGTAGCATGTTACAGCTGGTCATGTATGTCCTTTAATTCTGTGCATATCACAAATCTATCATCTCTAGAGCTTAAGGACAACCATTCCATACATGAAGCAGAAGCAGAAGTGGCTGTTAGCACATTCATTGATGTTAGCACTACTCAACCCGGTAAGGCAGAGCATGAAGTGCAGGCTGACACACCTGCTGATGAGCAAACTGGTGGTTGGGAAGGGCCATCGATGGGGCACACTTTTATTGTTCAAGACGCACTGCCAGTACTGGATGGAGATGCTAATACAGCTGAAGGTTTGTTGGTGATTTTGACAATTCTGAATGTTTTCAAATGCTTTTATGTGGTCTTATATTGTTGTGTGTATCATAGTTATGCACACTGTTGACAGCAATCAATGCATTTACATTGTACCCTATAACCTATACCCTGGTTGTACTGCAGTGGCACTTGGGGAAGACACCAGTGCCTTGCATGCAGATCAATTTGTGGTACATGTCAAGGAAATGCATGCAAGGAGGGATAAAGGTTTTGAGGAAGAGTTCCAGGTTAATAAACACACCATCACAGCATAATGTGTAATTAGATTAATAAACCATGCAGGGATTGTAATAATTGCTGCCATTTGCGGCTACCTATTATGCATATTTGTTTTTGCAAGCATCTATATAGCAAATGCAGCTAAAGCTTGTAGGTATATAACATGCAATATTGAAGGTTCTTGCTCTCTCTTCCTAATAATGAACTCAGCAAATTGTTGATGATCCAACTGGGCTGCATGAAAATGCCAAAGCCAACCATTCCAAGAACAGATACCACAATATTCACACATGTAAGTGTTTGTTACGTCCATGGTCTTCATGAGAACATAAGCATAGTGCCACAGGTGATGAAATACTCCACTTTCATTCAGTTGACCACTCTCGGGTGATCCTGTCAGTACCAGATGGATGGGGAAGTGACTACATCAATGCCTCTTACATCGATGTAAGTTGTATGCACAGCTATGGAAGCAGCCTTCATGTGATATATACACTTCTGCTGTCAGTACGTTTGCTCTTGTATTTACATACAGGGTGAACATGGAGATGTCTACATTGCATCACAAGGTGTAGATAAGCTATAGATGTATATACCAGTGAATGTACATACTACATATTTTAGAATACTGCTGAGCGTGATGTTCATGTTTCACACTGAAATTTTATATGAATTCTGTCCTGTTTGTCTCCAGGACCCACTCTCGGAACAATTACTGATTTCTGGCAGATGATCTTGGATGCCAGACCAGCTGTGATAGTCATGCTGACCAAAGTGGATGAGAAGGGAAAGGTGAGAGTATGAGAGAGATGTAGATCTGTATGTAGAGCATCAGTGTACGTTGCATTGCAGTAAACCGATATATATAGTCTAGTCTCTAATGTAGTACATGAAGTAAAAAGGAAGTACTACATTTAATGGAAGAGCACATTAATAGTGATGTAGAGCAATGTTACCAAGTGAATGCTTCGCCCAAGCACCTAATGGAATATTATCATAGATCATACATATAATGACAAAGAACCAAAATGAACAAACCTCACAGTTTTGTGAAATTCATTATGTATAGTAAATCAGTGTTTTATGTAATTTTTCTAACATACTACAGCGTAAATGTGAGCAGTATTGGCATGATCAGTTGGGTGAACCTTACAATGCTGGGAGGGGCTTGACTGTGGTCACAACGGGATTCAGTAACTTTGCTGATCATCTGGTCAGGGATGTCACTGTCAGCAGTGTGAGTCCATACATAAAGATATTCTGCAATCACATGGACATGAAAAATCCATTCATTCCCATTCTCTCCAGCCCTCAGCTGAACCACTTTATGTGAAGCACTTCCAATATACTGGTTGGCCAGATCATGGAGTCCCTTTGCAGCCATCTTCTGTGGTAAGGTTCATTCAACAGGTCAGGAAAGAATTTGCTGGAAATGATACCCCTATTGTTGTGCACTGCAGGTGAGGAAGTGGGATATGATGGTATAAATGGCAGTGGTATAGGTGCACGTTGATGTATAATTATTATAGCTAATGTTACTTTGTTGCTGCTGTACTTTGTATGTGGTAATACAGGTGGATTGTTAGCACAAGTGCATATGCAAGATCTATTTCTAATTTTGTTAATGGTATTAACAATAGTGTGTGTGTGGGGGGGGGGGGGGGGACTTATACACAATGTAGCTGTACCTGCATGCATGTGTGATTGGGAGGATTATTAACTGTACGTTTTGAGAGGTTTGTACTCTATAATTTGTTGTACTCTCCAGTGCTGGTGTGGGTCGTACTGGCACTTTCATCACACTTGATGTAATGATGGAGAGACTGAAGGAAGGGAAGGAAATAAACATCTTTGAGTTTGTAACTGGAATGAGGACCAGGAGGACAAAGATGGTTCAGACTTTCGTCAGTTAGCAACCATGCTTGAAGATTAATTAATGAACTTCTCAAGTATTTATTCTATAATATTACAACTTTCCTATAGGACCAGTATGTGTTCATCCATGATGCCATCTGTGACTACATCACTTGTGGAGACACGAGTATTCCCGCCCATGAGCTGAAGGCTGCTGTTGCTACTTTTGGGAGAGTTGACCAAAATGCTAGGAAGACTGCCTTTCAGGAGCAATTTGCTGTGAGTGCACCTTTGATAATGCAGTATGAGGACATTTTACAAATATTCATTTTCCCTACTTTAATAGATGCTGGAAATACTGAGTATGTCTCCATGCCCTGAAGACATTGAATTTGCCAAGAGTAAGGTGGTGGCTAAAAGAAACAGGTACAAGGACAAGTTCCCATGTGAGTTAGGAATGAATCATATACTCATACAAATTTCCTTGTTTGTGTGTGTATTATGTATTTGACTACATCTGTTCAGTTAATAAAACTTCTAATTATAATTATGAAATGAACATCAAAGCAAAAGGTGCAATACTTCAGATGCATCACTTGAAGGTCTGCTGATAATTTTTATGTCAGAAGTAGCTAATATATCAAAGACCTTAATAATTATATATAACCCCTAAAATACTCTGTCTCTGCCTCTATAGATATCATTGCTAGTAAGCAGCATTTTGCTGGCACATTCTATTACGCTGGGAACTACCCTATGGTCTAGTCTTTGAAGCTCCATGCTTATGTTTGTCTTTTGGATTCTTGCTATGTTGTAGATTCCACCAACTTCCTGAGGCTACCATACAGCTCTGCAAGCAATGGAACAGACTACATCAATGCATCATTTATCAATGTATGAATAATAATTATGGCATTGGACATACCTAGCTGAGAAGAATTGATTGCAGCAACTCAGTTCATGCATGACACAAGTTTATGTCATTTGCTTTCTAATCTCTATATTTTAGAGTTACTCCAAGAAGCATGCCTTCATAGCCGCTCAGTCTCCAATGGCAACAACAAGAAAGGACATCTGGGAACTAATCTGGCAGTTCAGGACATCCACAATTGTGCTTCTCTGTGACTTCAAAGAGGGAAATTGTGTATGTTTGCCAATGTAACTTTGTTAGAATTTTCCATATACTTAACGTCAAATCATAGCTACATGCTTTGTGGGGACTATTACTGCTATTTCACTGTGCATAATACCATGCATTATGCTCACTTAATGTTGTTATGTAGGAAATGTGTGTCCAGTTTTGGCCTGATCAAAAGACTGGAACTGTGAATTGCAAGCCTGTCAAAGTCAACTACAGTGACACCGTTCCAATGGAAGATTGTGACAAAGTTCTTCTTGATGTCTTGGACAGTGGGAAGGTTTGTTTAACTATTATTGTACCTACCTTTAATACTGCTAATTTAACACGTCCAAATTTGTGTGCTAGCCATGTTGTGAAAATGTGTGCCAGTTGATTCTGTACCAACAAGTCGTATGCACAAAAAGCTTGAAAATCGCTAAAGTATTACCCACCAATATTGCATGGACATCTCCAGACACCAATTACAGTTGCCACTAAAAATTGTAGCTTTAAGGTATAATATTATAGGTTTAAATTACAAAAGCTTAGGAAACCCAACCAGGTATGGAAAATGCAGTGTGGGTATCCATCTAAAACAATGCAGCTCTCCAGTCCTCCAATGGAAGTGGTCCTGTACCACTTCAGAGGTTGGACCACAACCAGCCCACCTCCTGCTGCCTCCCTGCTGAAGGTGATGGGAGAAGTGGCAGACATTCAGAAAGAAAAGGACAGACCTGTTCTGGTCATGTGCGAGTGAGTGATTCTAGTTAACCAGCAATAGGAAATATCTCTGTCTTTATGCAAGATAATTTATATTTAAGCACATAGAATGTATATTATATAGGCATTGTAACAATTAATCTGTTATGTACTGTACCATAAATAATTATTCTAATAATTGTAAGCTTTATCTGCATTTCAAATCTATGTAGCCTTTTGAAATTTTAGGAGGCAATATGATCTTCCTTGCTGTCTTCTTGCCATAATTAGAGCCTTCTTGCGAAATTAAAATGTGATCTGCTGCCATAGTTAGGAAGGCTCTGTACAGAAAATGGCTGCCGCTGGCACTTTCTTTGTAACATTATTGTGCGTTATTTGCAGATATCATGTCTACAAGGAGGTGTGGAAACACAAGTATTGGTGAAGTGTTCATGTTCATCAGGCATGAAGGTGAAATTAACAGCGATATAACCTTACCATTGCCAAAATTAGAGATGGCCAATAAATCGATTTTTTCAGCGGGCGGAGGCAAGATTACTGGAAGTTTGCGAACTTTAGATTTTTGATTATTTAGAATATTTACGGTAATGCATGGCAAGGGTGACCAGAGGCATTGCTCGTCAGCCATGTTACTGTCTATTTAATGATTATAACATGAGAACATTAATAGAGTGCGGAACTAATGGCGTTGAATGCTTGGTGAGGAGTGTACTGTGCAATGTTCCAATAACCATAATCAGGGATAGTGGTGGTTGTTTGTATGCTATAATACAAACAAAAAGTAGCACTACTCATGAACAGTAGTAACAACTGACACAAGAAACCGCTTACAAGGAAGGGAGACTGTACAGTATACAGAGATAAACTTACTTCCACGTGCACGCGCGCGCGCGCGCCGTTGCAAGAAAGCGCCGACACCTTTTTCCGTGTTTCTTCTTCTTTACCGTCAACTGCAGCGCACGAACAATAGGGAGTATGAGAATATTTTACCCACAATTCTACAGCGCTCTCGACGGGTAAGTGCCTTTTGTAGGTTAGATAACTCTGCAAGCATGTTCACAATTGGAGGTTTCCAGAAGTTAGGGAGGTGTTCCTGGGAGAAAGAAACCATTTTATGCTGACATCACCACACATTCTGGCCACTGTTATTCAGTTTCGATTCAATACTTTCGCAGTGTGGTCAGATGACTGTTCCAAGGTGAATACAAGACAAACTTTGACTGGCGTTCGTCTGTGTGCTGTTATCGAAGGTCATCTGCGGTCGTGCCATTTGACCGCTATTTGCAATTACTGTGCGGTTACTTCCGGCCAGCGCTTTAGCTAGCTGTCACTTCCAGTTCCACTCCACCCCTACATCAGGGGTGTAGGTATATATAGTGCAATTCTCTTGTATGTAGGGGCCATAGCTACATCCCCCTGTTCTGCCGCCTTAGCCTGCATCACAACTAACTCTCAGCCTATCCAAACATAGGTAATTGTAATATATCTTTGACCCACCTGCCACAGCCTACCCTAGGCTGCCCACCCAGACACAACCCACATTGTGCTATGGTGCTATGCACCCTGCCATGATTCAGAGAACGTTCCTTGTTGTCACTGTTGTTTGAAAGCCTTAAACGTTGACTGGCCCATGAGTAATTAGCATTCCATAAAAAATATAGAAACAAGGGTGTGTAAAATGATTCCTCCAAAAACAAGGGCAGATGTAGGGATGGTGCAGTGTGTACCTGCAATGTAAAACCACCTGGCAGAAAACCCGTAGGAACAAGGAGGAAGGCTGGTCTATGCAAAGAGGGGGGGGGGGGGGGGGGGGCAGCCGGTCCATGCAACAAGAAGGATGGCCGGTCCATGCAAAACCCGGGTCATTAACGTGTGCTGACTTTGAATACGTTTTCACCATCCCTACATTCTGCCAACATTTTGCTGCACCTCCTACTACTACATGCCCATTCCAGCTCTTCAGCTTCCCTTTTACACCCACAGGTACAGCCTTACAACTTCCCCATCTTTCTGCTTTGTTGCATGTGCTCTGTATACACTATAGTTATTAGGTTTATCCTTGCAAATTGCTTGCTACTCAATCTACTTTGCTGTGCTCTAGAATCTAAGCCCTCCTGCTCTTCCATGCAATCCATTACATGTTTTGATGTAACAGCTAGCTGCAGGACCCATATTCTTTGGATTCATCACTTATGTACGTGGCTATGCATCTTGCTCCGTCTGAGACCCTGGAAAACCACCCAGCTCGGCTACTAGTATATGTCATTGCTTACCATTGCTCCTCACTCATTGCTGTCTGCAAACCAGTACACCCACTTTCGGGTCCTCTCTGTTTGGCTCTACACTGTAAAAAACAGTGGTGGTTTCAGGCCATGTCCACCAATGGTGGTTTTCAGGGACAAGCAGTGGTTTCAAACAACCACTGTGGCACCTTTAGTCCCTGAGAAACACCAATGGTGGTCTGAATCCAACACTGTTTTACAGTGTACACCAGCACAACATTATACACTTCACTGTCAACACTTGCGAAGTTCAAATTAACTTCCTATATATATTCAGGATGCAAATGGCTTATAAAGTGTACAGAGTGCCGCTGTACATGTGCCATGGTGCATGCCAGACTGCAATTTCTGGCCATTCAGGCTTTCCTCATTAGCACTTCAGTCATGTGCAGCGGATTTACGCAACCTTGCAACAGTTCCCATGCACACCATTGGGAGTTGTTACCTAGGATACGGACTGTTACTTTACACACCTATTATATGTCACCCTGTTCGTATCCTAGGTAACAACTACCCAGGTATGGGAACTGTTGCAAGGTTGCATAAATTCACTGTACATGGATGTATGCATGCAGCATGGTGGTATATGTGTACATGGGAACATGTAGCTGGAATGGGCATATGCATGCAATAGGATAGTCTCCTGTGGCAACCCGTGTTATTGCACACTCACATGTACAATTGCAGGCAGATAAACAGAGGATGGTAGCAAGACCGCAAGCGCAGCAAAATTTTGGAAGATGTAGGGATGTAGAAAACGTATTCAAAGTCAGCGCATGTTAATGACCTGGGTTTTGCATGGACTGCCTTCCTCGTTGCATGGACCGGCCTTCCTCCTTGTTCCTACAGTTTTTCCACCAGGTGGTTTTACCTTGCAGGTACACACTGCACCATCCCTACATCTGCCCTTGTTTTTGGAGGAAACATTTCTACACACCCTTGTTATATATATTTGCTTCCATGTGAATGAATTATACAGTCATAGCAAGGCCACCCATCCATTGCCAATGACAAGAGGTACTGTTATCCATTTTCCTTCCAGTGATGGTATGTCTCGCAGTGGTGTGTTCATTACTTGTATGTCTGAAATTGAGAGAGTCAAAGTTGAAGGAGGAGTGGACATCTTCCAGACAGTCAAGGCAGCAAGAGCACAGAGACCACACATGGTCTACTCCGCTGTGAGTTATTACTAGAAGAAATAATTTCTGCGTAATATAATGACAATTAAATAACCTCCACGCCCAATAGACTATAGCATGTACGAACAAGGTACTGCGTTCATGCACTTTGTTTGACCTATCCATTTTCAAAGTAGTCAAATTTTATACTAAATCTTGTATTTGAAAGATGACCAACATATCTGCTGTGCACAAATTATGTACGGCTTGCCTTTGCTGCACAGTTATTATCCCACTGACCTTGTGTTTATTCTGCTACCTTACAGGACCAGTACAAGATGTGTTTTGAGATCCTCCAGTCCTACTTGGACACTCGTGGTACCTACGTAGGCCAACTATACTGATCAAGAGTGCTGTAGTGTGTGGCTACTAACAAACAGTTGTTCGGTGTATTGCCCAAATATACACTATCAGTGCTATTCAGCATGTAGTTTACAGTACTTTTACAGTACTCATACTTTTGTGTGTACTATCGAGAATATATTTGATGACCAGCTGGAAGTATAATGAATATAGTTTGAATTACCTTTTTGCATACAGCAAGTGGTTTAATGTGCATTCAATCAAATGTCTTGACAATACAAGAAACACTGCCACATCAACTGAATGACATGTTCCAAACAATATTATCGTTGTTGGACTGATAAAATGGATTTTGAAACAAGCTAGTATATATCCTAGCATGTTATATATATTGCAGATGCAATTGGTGCATGCATATGCATGGAGCATGGGTAACAACACATATAATTATATATAATTGTATAGCTATAATGCATATGCTGTAGGATTGAAGGCACCTTGAAAATTCATAGGATTGATCATAATCACTAGACTATAATGTCAGTGTATATTGTCAATTCTAGGGAACAACTCTAGCCAATCGCGATTACAGGGGGGAACTGTTGTACGAGACAAATATGCAAAATACATTATGCTTGAATTCGCTTGAATTGTCTAAGTACGTGAATCTGACCAGTAGACAGGATAGTAGGCATATCTGCTGATTACAATACTTCTATAGACCATAACTCCTTCATCACCATTTAATTCACCATCCCTACTGTATCCCATTATCTGTGGCTAGATAATGGTGACTGAAGTTGAAAAAGTGTGTGTGTGTGTGTGTGTGTGTGTGTGTGTGTGTGTGTGTGTGTGTGTGTGTGTGTGTGTGTGTGTGTGTGTGTGTGTGTTTGATCAAGTGCAGTCTTGCTCAAGTATTTGTATCATTATACCAATGTTGGGTTGTGTGTGAAGTTGTGCATGCACAATCATACATGTGTACGTACATGTATCCAAATGTATTGTGCATATTGTTTGTGCTAATGTTAGAAGAGTTTATATGTATTAATTATAGCCATACTGGAATACTGAGAGTGCATGGTGCATGTATATTTATACAATCACACCGTTAATTATTGGAAGGTACATAAGCAAATGTAACTATATCATATGCAACTGTCACTAAATTGCAGGTTAAGCTAAATGTTATAATTATATATATACAGTGACTCCATAATCCTAAACACCTGGTTATGTTAATTGGAGCAACATTATAGAGATTCTGGCAGGATATGACTCCGTCTACAAACGAGTATACCAGTACAGAATAGCCAGTTGTCAGTCAGTATAATATATGGAGGCATAGGTAATGGAGCAGTCACAACCCAAGGCTTTACAGTTTGTTTTGACTCTTACTGAAAGCCATACATTACTACAAAAAGGGACGTGTGTAAGCAACAAATGCCCATTTTCCATGTACTAGCCATAATTTAAGTTGATGAGCAGCCTGTAAATGTCGCTTTAACTATGCATCAAAGTCCTGTTGCCATACATACAGCTAACCAGTGATATTTGGGCAACTACTGGTGGGGCAATAGCATGACAGTAGACCATGACGTCACTGTGACGTCAAGGTCTGTCAGGCAACGCCCAAGTCTCACGGGAGAAGTACCATTCTCACAGTTCTCCCCGACAGCTATTGTCAAACTGTCAGTAGACATGTGGCCGTGGGTTTCGTACGTGGTCTTGAGCCTAGTAATGTCACTGCCAGGTAAGAGCTGTTAAAGAGAATGACTACGGGAGCCACCGGCAATTGATCATCGTCTCGTTGTACTTTAGGCACTCATGAGGCCGACCCTAGTAATCCCGCTATATCAAGATCTCAGAACGGCTCTGCACTCACCGGTCCAGTGGTCTTTGGTGCTAACCAGACGGTCAGCATTTGGTGCAGAGCGGAGAACACTGCGAGAAACAGTACCAATAAATTGCAAACTCTTTTTTGGACGTACCCTAACGGCACACGAGTACCCAAGGTTGACAATGGACAGCTGAGTGACTATGATGTGTACAGAGAGCGGTTCCCTGGCAGCAGAAAAATCTACACTGCTATGTGGTGGGCTGTCCTTCATTTCCGTAGAATACAGCCCGAATATGCTGGAAACTATACATGTATGGCCAAGTACAGATCTTTCAGGCATGAAAAGGTGGAAGTACGAGTTTTAGGTGAGTGCATTGCTTATAATTAAAAACATGACTCCTGTTTCCATTGCCTCATGTAAATATCATTTAGCTACATAGCTAAGTCTTGTGCGTTCATTATTATTATTATTATTATTATATCATACAACAGTACAGAGTAAAAGAAATGAGCAACGATAATGTAATAATAATAAATGATAATAGTAATAATTATTATTATAAGACAAAGAGAGAAAGACACAGATGTGCATTACATTAATTGAACAATCATACTGAACAATTAATCAAATAAAATCAATCAAATCAATTCAATTGAATCAATCAATTGGCTGGAATAGGCTGGAATACATAGGACCTGTCAAGGTGAGCATACTTGCTCAGCTTGTTCTTTTCCGCGGCAGTTGCAGCCCCTCCCGCTTCCCTGGATGATCCCTGAATGCGGGAGTCACAAGAAGAGTCCACGCATATTGCGTCCCACACAAGAAATTTTCCTTCCGTCCATGGAATGAGGGTAACACCATCTGGGCGCTTCCCATCAGCTCTGTGAAGGCCAGATGGTTCAAGTCTGCTGGGGATGTTGGCTGCAGCTAATGAGTGATAGATGGTGTTATTCAGCATCTGATGGCGGGGGATTCTGCTTGGCTCATCCTGCAGCTAAGGCCATGAAGGCCGAACTTGTCGACAGGTCCTCCACAGAAACTGCAGGAGTGGGGTAGGCATATGGAGGCGCCCACTCTGAGACCAATGGCAATATATATGGATGGCTTCATTGGGCATGCGAAGACCCAGTGAGGAGATAGGTGGTGCGTTCAACCGTGCTCCAGACTTGAATGAGCCGGCACCAAGCAGCTGTGATCTTGAGATCTCATTGGTGCAGTGCTCCAGAAGGGTGTCGAACGTGTGCTGGACTACAGGCTCATCCCAAGATTTCTGGCGATTTACGGCAGAAGGGGCAGGTGTGTCTTCAGGCAGTGCCTGTTTCCATCTAGACAGAGCCAGGTCCCTGTCAAGGTATGGGGTAGATGGCAGGTGGTCAGGGAGGAGCTGCTGCATTAGGTCTGAGGCCCCACCAGCAGATGCCAAAAAGGCAGATGGTGCAAGAGTGGAGGTACTTCGAAACCCAAGGCCACCTGATTTCACAGGGAGGGTTGCCTGGAGCCATGAGTCTCCCTGATCAAAATCGATGTTGGTGATCCTCGAAACAATGGACTCCAGAAGGTGGTCCCAAGACTCAAAGAGTGGGGACAAAAAGGCTGGTGACGTTTGTAAGATGTGCAAGAGCTTCGGGATGGAAAGAGAGTGTCGCAGGATAGTGATGGCATTGTGCATTTGGAGGTGGCAAAGTCGTTCCCCCATCACTTTCAACTGGCGACATTGTTCCTCAATGCAAGCCTGCAATGCCTCCTCCCCTAGGGGAGAACCCAACAAGATGGCATGGGAGGCATGAACATACTGCAGACCTGGAAAAGCCGACAAAACAGAGCTGACTAAGGACTCACTTCAGACTTGTCTACTTTTAGGAATAGCCCTATTGCCTTTCCCTGATTCTCAATTTTCAGTAGATCTGATTCGATGTCCTCAAAACTCCTGCCAATTGTGCCGTCGTAAAGGTAGAACACTGTGAATTCCGATGACAGGCTGGATACCAGGTTGTGAATACCCAGGCAAAACAGCATTGGGCCCGGGGGGTCCCCCTGCTGTATACCCTCAGCGGACGGCACTTGCACATCGTTCCACAAAAGGATGGAAGGAGAATTGTATGCTGAGTGGACGAAAGGCAGCAGATCTGGGATGCGGTCCTTGACAGCTCTCAGCATTTTGTCCCGACGTAGAGAGATAAATGCATTCTTAACATCTACCTTTACCATGGCTTGGTGGGGGTAGGTGATTCAGGTAAATTCGACTGGCATGGACAGCTGCCTCAACGCCGCCCGCGACTCCAAAACCCAGCTGGCAGGGTGCCAACATCATCTTTATTATTATTATTATTATCATCATTATTATAATTAACATGGCTTGTGTCTCCTATGCAGGAGGTAGTCGCAAATACAACAAAATAATATGATCTTTAATGGTATACTGTCAGGGTAGTAGTAGTATAAATGTAATAGTTATATAGTTGAAATTAAAGTCAATATGTACATGTCTAATTAAAGTTATCACACCATCTCTTTCTTGGTCGTCCTCTTGGTCTTCTCCCACCAACATCACCCTCATGCACCTGCTTTACTAGTCTCCCGCCATTCAATCCCTCTAGCTTCTCCTTCCACTTATTTTGCCTTTCTTTTATCATGTCTGCCACCGCAACTTCTCCCAGTGACTCTCGAATATCCTCGTTTCTCATCCTATCAAGTCTTGTAACCCCCTCCATTCTTCACACACCTGCAACCTATTTACATGCCTCTTCTGCATTGTCCATGTTTCGCAGCCATAGATTAGAGTAGGTACTACCATCGCATTGAACACCCGCAGTTTTGTTTCCTTCTTATATTCCCTCCACTCCATCACTTGTTTCCGATTGCACCAACCACCCTTGTTGCAGCCCTATTCGTTGCTCAATGTCCTCATCACTTAATTCATTAGCACTAATAACTGACCCAAGATACTTTGGACTTTTCAATTTCTCCCCATCAATTGTCACACTTTCTCTTCTACTCTGCTCACTGCCGTCACCTTGTTTTTCCCTAAAATCATTTTCATCTCCCACTCATCCATTACTGCCTTCAATACTTCAAGATTCTTCTGTATCTCTTCAGTCCTCTCGGCAACCACTACAATGTCAGTAGCACCTGCACCTTTGTGTTGGATAGCTGTACCCCACCTATGAGTTTGCCCACTGTATCCCTAATTATTCCATCAATGTAATTGTTAAATAACCATGGTGACATAACACACCCCTGCTGAACACCTTGTGAAATTGGGAATCATCTTGAGAGTTTTCCATTAACCCGCACACACGCTTGACTTGCCCTGTAAAATGACTGAATAGCTCTCAGTAACTACCCACTTACTTATACCTCACCAACATCTTCCATAGGTTTTCCCTGCATACTTCATTGTCTTACTTTAAGTCATACTTTACGTTTTGTGCATGCAAAACACTATTTCAGCTTGGTGAATAAATGATGGGAGATTGAGAGCTTCTGAATGACCACTGCACACTATCTACTGTAATGAATCAGCTGATTGGGTAGTTTATGTAGTTAGTTACATTAGTAGTAGCTGTGTATATACCTGATGGATCCGGAAGTTACGACATCTTAGGACAAGGCATGTTCACATACATAATTGTAACTATGTGTGAATTTTTATATCTAGCAGATTATTACAGTGAACAAGACTATTTAGCTACTTAGATAGTTAGTGATCTAGCTATTATGAAGGTGATTCAGCTGAATGAAGCCTCATTTCACATGTGGTCTGTGATATGTATTTTTGCTGTTGCCAGTGCATTGACCTGCAGTACATGAGACTGAAATGCATCATCAGCCAGTTTCAAACTGCTTCACCCACTAGTAGCCTATAATGCAGCTAGCAGTCACAAGAGTCGCTATAAATGCATTGCATCTTGTGTTCATTTGTGCAGATTATGACATGTTTATATAGTATTATATTTTTTAGAGTTAGGATTTAACTAATGAGTTACACACACTGTTTGTATACATACAAGTCGGTAATGATGTATCTTATTATACTCTGTTAGACATGACTTCACTCTTGCGTGTGAGTGGGGCAGTGGAAATGCATTACGAAGAGCATTCAATATCACTTTTCCTGGGCTTCTCCCTGACAATGTGTAATTGTTGATAGTGTTGTGGGGGTTGTAAATACTAGTATGTATGAACTGTCAGTGCTGACAGGTACAATCAGTGCAAGTAAATTTAACATGTACAGGAACTATTGCACTGTTACTGCAGTAATCAAGTATGAGGAATTACCTTGATATCCTATTATATCAACAACTCAGGACGGCCCTGCAATTTACCAGTCCAGGGAGTATTGAATGCCATAATAAGCATTTACATAAAAGTGTTAGGCACATTTGGGGCCCATAAATATTTAGCCATGCAACTGCTTTATGAAAATTAATAGTAATGATATTCATTTGAGTTTTCTTCCATAATAAATTTACCAATCTCTCGGGTGTACTGAGTAGTATACATTGTAGGGTCTTGAATTAATTGTATATATGTGACAGCTAATTAGTGTTAGAATTTGTTTTATGTATACTGTTGCTAGATCTCTAGCTGTTGTTGGATGGTTGGATCTTGGCGTAGTGCTGCAAAGTGTGTTAGTGTTTTTAATGGTACCTGTGCATCATGAGAAGATGTACCAATTCAAGGCGTCTGCCTTTGGCTATCACACAAATGCCTGCATACTGCCAAGTTTATTGGATGAATCCCTTCCTTTGTGTATACTATATTGTAACAGGATGTGACTTAATTGGGTTGGAAAGCACAAGACAACTTATACTTATGAGGTTTTACCCATGTTGATTCCATTCTTTCATATCCAGCCATTGACTGTCGTGTTCCTGGTGCTCCCACAAATGGTCGATGCAATCTCTTCAGTACAACCTACAACTCTGTAGTGACCTACACCTGTGACATAGGCTACACACTACAGGGATCAAATAGTAGAACCTGCCAGTCCAATGGGCAGTGGAGTGGGAGTGTACCTCAGTGTAAATGTAAGCTGGTAACATGGTAGCACTGTCAGTTTTTATTTAATGTCATTTTAATGTCATAGCTATTCCCTGCATTTGATTCATGCAGCTTCATGCAGTAGCCCCTGTCAGAATGGTGGTACCTGTACAGGAGTTGACACCTGCACTTGTACCATAGGATGGACAGGAGTGCTGTGTGAATCAGGTAAGTGGTATGACTTCAACCATGTTTGTCGGATAAGGATGGTGCATTAATTTCTTTCATGGTGTATATAGCAGTTGGCTGTCCACTGGAAATGTGCTGCTGTGTACTGCTGTCCACTACTTTACTAAACATGCCTGTGAAATGCTGTAAGGTCTCTCTCACATTCACAGTGTTTGCACACACCTATTTGTTTGAACTCTATATATAGGGATGTGAATGCTAGTTGCCACTCAGTATATAATTATGGGTATCCGGTTTGCTGTAAAATTAATTTTGGTTATATAGATGGTTTGCATTGTACATTCGTTCATGGATTAAGAAGACATACTTAAGTCAAAGATTCGCACAAATAGTGGTGTATCAAGAGTGCATGGTAGCATCCTTAATGCTGATTGTGATTATTATCTCACAATTGTGTGTTGTACGCAGAGTGCGAGTTATCGCTGACGAATATATAATGACCAAACAATCCAAACAACTCAATGACAGCAACTGCAGAATCAACCTACACACTGTCTAATGGTACAGATAACTGACTAACTGACGAACTAACTGCAAAGTACACATGATCACTCAAGATTAATAACCATGCAAGACAAGAAACGTCACAGTAACCATAACAATACCATGCTGACCAAAAACCATTCCAACCATACAATTGCAAAGTAACAATTAAACCAGGCATACAGCAAATCATATATAAAGTACAGGAAACATGCATAACAACTTGCTTCTCCATGGCATCAATTGTGGTAATCCTGGGGTGTTGCTAAGTCAATTGTGTGTTAATCAATGACACAATTCAGCATGATTTATAGACTGTGGATTCAAGGAACACTGTACATCTGTATGCCTTTACTCTTGCTTCTGCAGCTATTGATTGTAGTGATCCTGGTACTCCTACAAATGGTCAACGCACTCTCTCCAGTACAACCTACTCCAGAGTAGTGACCTACACCTGTGATGTAGGCTACACACTACAGGGATCAAACAGTAGAACCTGCCAGTCCAATGGACAGTGGACTGGCAGTGTACCTAATTGCAGATGTAAGCTGGGTAATGGCATTTTATTCCGGTAAAGCAGATGTTTTAATAAGGGATGTACTCTTGGAAATTCTCTTTGATAGAGTTCAACCAAAATCACATGAGTTAATCAAAATCATGTTTTGAGTGCATGCATCTTCATTCCATGATTTAGTGGTAAGGTACACAAGCATCGTTGCATCCCCCACAAGCAGTGTTGCATCCACAGCAAGCAGTGTTGCATCCACAGCAAGAAGTGGCACATTTTCAAAGAGGAGTGTTGGTTTACCAAAAAGCAGTGCTACTTCTAAATCAGGCATTAGAGCAACTTCAACAAGCCATGGTATATATGTGAATAGCATTTTTGCATTGTCAACTAGCAGTGCTGTTTTCCCAACCAGCAGTGGTATATCTCCATCAAGCACTGGTACAATGGAAAGTACTGTTGGGTCCAGTGAAGGTAATCATAAAAATTATCATAAGTAATAGAATATTTAATATCAAGAGTTGTGCACAGAGGTTGTAATGAATCATCACTAAAACCACATTATTATTAATGTATTTTATAAGTGTCAGTACTGCAAAGAAATCTTGTAGGATTGCTTATTCATTTCATAATCTGCAGTCAGCATAATGCCAACATTTCCTACAGCTGTCATAGTCAGTGTAGTCATTGTTGTACTGCTCCTCCTGGGATGTGTGCTGGTGATAGCATTCATACTTGTGATCTACAGGTAAGATGGACAGTACATGCAAATGCTTTATCGGTTTATTTTATTATTACTGGTATTATGTTGTTAATTGCAATGTCCATCATCCAAAAAGAAAATACCCTTCAAATAAGACATTCCATCCTGGTGAGGTGTATGATGCACCTGGAATGGAAGGTATTGCCCTGAGTAGCAAGAAGGAAGTAGTGGCTGTGGGAGATGAAGCTACAAACGAAATCAGGTGGTCTTGTGACATAACTGGGCATGACCTCAATGACAACAAGGAAACAGGTTGGTGGATTTACCTCCCTGTGTAGCATGTTACAGCTGGTCATGTATGTCCTTTAGTTCTGTGCACATATCAAATCTATCATCTCTAGAGCTTAAATACAACCATTCAATACATGAAGCAGAAGCAGAAATGGCTGTCAGCACCTTCTTTGATGCTAGCACCACTCAGCCCAGTAAAGCAGAAGATGAAGTGCAGCCTGACACACTTGCTGATGAGCAAACTGGTGGTTGGGAGGGGCTATCAATGGGGCCCACTTCTATCATTCAGGACTCACTGCCAGTACTGGACGGAGATGCTGAAATAGGTGCGGGTTGGTTGGCAATGTTGACAATTCTAAATGTTACAAATGCCTTTCTGCATGGTCTTACATTGTTGTATGTATCATAGTTTTGCACACTGTTGATGGCAATCAATGCATTTACATTATACCCTATAACCTATACCCTGATTGTACTGCAGTGACACTGGAGGAAGACACCAGTGCCTTGCATGCAGATCAATTTGTAGTACATGTAAAGGAAATGCACGCAAGAAGGAACAAAGGATTTGAAGAGGAGTTCCAGGTTAATATATACCACATCACTACATATTGTGTAATTAGATTACTAAACCACGCAGGGATTGTAATAATTGCTGACATTTGTGACTACCTGCTATACATATTGTTTTGCAAGCATCTATATAGCAAATGCAACTAAAACTTAGGCATAAAATATGCAATGTAGAAGGTTCTAAGAATCTTACACTCTCTTCTAATAACGAGTTCAGCAAATTGTTGATGATCCAACTGGGCTGCATGAATATGCCAAAGCCAACCATTCCAAGAACAGATATCACAATATACACACATGTAAGTTTTTGTTACATTCATGGTTCTCATGAGAACATAAGCATAGTGTCACAGGTGATGGAATACTCCACTTTCATTCAGTTGACCACTCTCGGGTGATCCTGTCAGTACCAGATGGATGGGGAAGTGACTACATCAATGCCTCATACATTGATGTAAGTTGTATGCACAGCTATGGAAGTAGCCTTCATGTGCTATATACACTTCTGCTGTCAGTACATTTGCTCTGGTATTTACATACAGGGTGAACATGGAGATGTCTACATTGCATCACAAGGTGTAGATAAGCTATAGATGTATATACCAGTGAATGTACTTACTACATATTTAGAGAATACTGCTGAGCGTGATGTTCATGTTGCACACTGACATTTTGTATGAATTCTGTCCTGTTTGTCTCCAGGACCCACTCTCGGATCAATTACTGATTTTTGGCAGATGATCTTGGATGCCAGACCAGCTGTTATAGTCATGCTGACCAAAGTGGATGAGAAGGGAAAAGTGAGAGTACAAGAGAGATGTAGATCTGTATGTAGAGCATCAGTGTACGTTGCATTGCAGTAAACCACTATAGTCTAGTCTCTAATGTAGTACATCAGGTAAAAAGGAAGTAATACATTTAATGGAAGAGCACATTAATAGTGATGTAGAGCAATGTTACCAAGTGAATGCTTCACCCAAGCATCTAATGGAATACTATCCTCTATCATACATAATTATAATGACAAAGAACCAATATGAACAAACCTCACAGTTTTGTGAAATTCATTATGTATAGTAAATCGGTGTTTTATGTAATTGTTCTAACATTCAACAGCGTAAATGTGAGCAGTATTGGCATGATCAGTTGGGTGAGCCTTGCAATGCTGGGAGAGGCTTGACTGTGGTCACCACAGGATTCAGTAACTTTGCTGATCATCTGGTCAGGGACATCACTGTCAGCAGTGTGAGTCCATGCATAAAGATATTCTGCAATCACATGGACATGAAAAATCCATTCATTCCCATTCTCTCCAGCCCTCAGCCGAACCACTTTATGTGAAGCACTTCCAATATACTGGTTGGCCAGACCATGGAGTCCCTCTTCAGCCATCTTCTGTGGTAAGGTTCATTCAACAGGTCAGGAAAGAATTTGCTGGAAATGATACCCCTATTGTTGTGCACTGCAGGTGAGGGAGTGGGATATGATGATATGAATGGCAGTGGTATAGGTGCACGTTGATGTATAATTATTTTAGCTAATGTTACTTTGTTGCTGCTGTACTTTGTATGTTGTAGTATAGGTGGATTGTTAGCACAAGTGCATATGCAAGATCTATTTCTAATTTTGTTAATTGTATTAACAATAGTGTGTGTGGGAGGGGGACCTATACACAATGTATCTGTGCCTGCATGCATGTGTGATTGGGAGGATTAATAACTGTACGTTTTGAGAGATTTGTACTCTATAATTTTGTTGTACTCTCCAGTGCTGGTGTGGGTCGTACTGGCACTTTCATCACACTTGATGTAATGATGGAGAGACTGAAGGAGGGGAAGGAAATAAACATCTTTGAGTTTGTAACTGGAATGAGGACTAGGAGGACAAAGATGGTTCAGACTTTCGTCAGTTAGCAACCATGCTTGAAGATTAATTAATGAGCTTCTCAAGTATTTATTATATAATATTACAACTTACCTATAGGACCAGTATGTGTTCATCCATGATGCCCTCTGTGACTACATCACTTGTGGAGACACGAGTATTCCCGCCCATGAGCTGAAGGCTGCTGTTGCTACTTTTGGGAGAGTTGACCAAAATGCTAGGAAGACTGCCTTTCAGGAGCAATTTGCTGTGAGTGCACCTTTGATAATGCAGTATGAGGATATTTTAAAAATATTCATTTTCCCTACTTTAATAGATGCTGGAAATACTGAGTATGTCTCCATGCCCTGAAGACATTGAATTTGCCAAGAGTAAGGTGGTTGCTAAAAGAAACAGGTACAAGGACAAGTTCCCATGTGAGTTAGGAATGAATCATATACTCATACAAATTTCTTTGTTTGCATGTGTATTTCGTATTTGACTACATCTGTTCAGTTAATATAACTTCAGATTTATAATTATAAAATGAACATCAAAGCATAAGGTGCAATACTTCAGACGCATCACTTGAAGGTCTGCTGACAAGTCAGAACTAGCTATTATATCAAAGTCCCATATAATTATGTATATATACCCCCCCCCCAAATACTCTGTCTCTGCCACTGTCTATAGATATCATTGCTAGTAAACATCATTTTGCTGAAACATTCTATTACGTTAGGAACTACCCTAATCTTCACAGCTCCATGCTTATGTTTGTCTTTTGGTTTCTTGCTATGTTGTAGATTCCACCAACTACCTGAGGCTACCATACAGCTCTGCAAGCAATGGAACAGACTACATCAATGCATCATTTATCAATGTATGAATAATTATCATGGCATTGGACATACCTAGCTGAGAAGAATTGATTGCAGCAACTCAGTTCATGCATGACACAAGTTTATGTAATTTGCTTTCTAATCTATATATTTTAGAGTTACTCCAAGAAGCATGCCTTCATAGCCGCTCAGTCTCCAATGGCAACAACAAGGAAGGACATCTGGGAACTAATCTGGCAGTTCAGGACATCCACAATTGTGCTTCTCTGTGACTTCAAAGAGGGAAATTGCGTATGTTTGCCAATGTAACTTTGTTAGAATTTTCCATATACTTAACGTCAAATCATAGCTACATGCTTTGTGGGGACTATTACTGCTATTTCACTATGCATAATACCATGCATTATGCTCACTTAATGTACGTTGTAGGAAATGTGTGTCCAGTTTTGGCCTGATCAAAAGACTGGAACTGTGAATTGCAAGCCTGTCAAAATCAACTACAGTGACACTGTTCCAATGGAAGATTGTGACAAAGTTCTTCTTGATGTCTTTGACAGTGGGAAGGTTTGTTTAACTATTATTGTACCTACCTTTAATACTGCTAATTTTAACGTGTCCAAATTTGTGTGCTAGCCATGTTGTGAAAATGTGTGCCTGCTGATTCTGTACCAGCAAAACGCATGCACAAAAAACTTGAAAATTGCTGAAGTAGCACCCACCAACATTGCATGGACATCTCCAGACACCAATTACAGTTGCCACTAAAAATTGTAGCTTTAAGGTATAATATTATAGGTTTAAATTACAAAAGCTTAGGAAACCCAACCAGGTATGGAAAATGTAGTGTGGGTATCCATCTAAAACAATGCAGCTCTCCAGTCCTCCAATGGAAATGGTCCTGTACCACTTCAGAGGTTGGACCACAACCAATCCACCTCCTGCTGCCTCCTGCTGAAGGTGATGGGAGAAGTGGCAAACGTTCAGAAAGAAAAGGACAGACCTGTTCTGGTCATGTGCGAGTGAGTGATTCTAGTTAACCAGCAATAGGAAATATCTCTGTCTTTATGCAAGATAATTTATATTTAAGCACATAGAATGTATATATTATAGGCATTGTAACAATTAATCTGTTATGTAATGTACCATAAATAATTATTCTAAAAATTGTAAACTTTATCTGCATTTCAAATCTATGTAGCATTTTGAAATTTAGGAGGCAATATGATCTTCCTTGCTGTCTTCTTGCAAAAATTAGAGCCTTCTTGCGAAATTAAAATGTGATCTGCCGCCATAGTTAGGAAGGCTCTGTACAGAAAATGGCCGCCGCTGGCACTTTCTTTGTAGCAGTATCGTGCGTTATTTGCAGATATCATGTCTACAAGGAGGTGTGGAAACACAAGTATTGGAGAAGCGTTCATTTTCATGAAGGTGAAATTAACAGCGATTATAGCCTTACCATTGCCAAAATTGGAGATGGCCAATAAAATTGATTTTTTCAGCGGGCGGAGGCAAGATCACTGGAAGTTTGCAAACTTTAGATTTTTGATTATTTAGAATATTTACGGTAATGCATGGCAAGGGTGACCAGAGGCATTGCTTGTCAGCCATGTTACTGTCTATTTAATGATTATAACATGAGAACATTAATAGAGTGCGGAACTAATGGTGTCGAATGCTTGGTGAGGAGTGTACTGTGCAATGTTCCAATAACCATAATCAGACAGCACGGTAGTGCTGTCTATGTAGGGATGGTGGTGGTTGTTTGTATGCTATAATACAAACAAAAAGTAGCACTACTCCTGAACAGTAGTAAGAACCGACACAAGAAACCGCCTACAAGAAAGAGAGGCTGTACAGTATACAGAGCTAACCTTACTTCCACATGCGCGCGCCGTTGCGAAGAAAGCACCGACACCTTTTCCCGTGTTTCTTCTTCTTCTTCTCCGTCAACTGTAGCGCACAAACAATAGGGAGTATTAGAATATTTTACCCACAGTTCTACAGCACTCTCGACGGATAAGTGCTTTTTCAAGGTTAGATAACTCTGCAAGCATGTTCACAATTGGAGGTTTCCAGAAGTT
Organism: Ianthella basta; assembly: GCA_964019415.1. Classification (NCBI taxonomy): domain Eukaryota; kingdom Metazoa; phylum Porifera; class Demospongiae; order Verongiida; family Ianthellidae; genus Ianthella; species Ianthella basta. The sequence continues at coordinate 6,662,203 of OZ025873.1, read as the reverse complement.
AGGGAGGTGTTCCTGGGAGACAGAAACCATTTTATGCTGACATCACCAAACATTTTGGCCACTGTTAGTCAGTTTCGATTCGATTCAATACTTTCGCAGCATGGTCAGATGACTGTTCCAAGGTGAATACAAGACAAACTTTGACTAGCATTCGTCTGCGTGCTGTTATTGAAGGTCATCTGCGGTCATGCCATTTGACCGCTATTTGCAATTACTGTGCGGTTGCTTCCGGCCAGCGCTTTAGCTAGCTGCTACTTCCAGTTCCACTCCACACCCTACATCAGGGGTGTAGGTATATATAGTGCAATTCTCTTGTATGTAGGTGCCATTTTTAATTGTACTATATCTTTGACCCACCTGCCATAGCCTTCCCTAGGCTGCACACCCAGACACAACCCACATTGTACTATCGTGCCACGCACCCTGCCATGATTCAGAGAACGTCCCTTTGTTGCCACTGTTGTTTGGAAGCCTTAAAAGTTGACTAGCCCATGAGTGATTTGCATTCCATAAAAAGTATAGAAACAAGGGTGTGTAAAATGTTTCCTCCAAAAACAAGGCCAGATGTAGGGATGGTGCAGTGTGTACCTGCAATGTAAAACCACCCAGCAGAAAAACTGTAGGAACAAGGAGGAAGGCTAGTCTATGCAAAGAGGGGGGGGGGGGGCAGCCAGTCCATGCAGCAAGGAGGGCCGGTCCATGCAAAACCCGGGTCATTAATGTGTGCTGACTTTGAATACGTTTTCACCATCCCTACATCCTGCCAACATTTTGCTGCACCTCCTCCTACTGCATGCCCATTCTAGCTCTTCAGCTTCTCCTTTACACCCACAGGTACAGCTTTACAACTTCCCCATCTTTCTGCTTTGTTGCATGTGCTCTGTACACTATAGTTATTAGGTTTATCCTTGCAAATTTCTTGCTACTCAATCTACTTTGCTGTGCTCTAGAATCTAGGCCCTCCTGCTCCTACATGCAATCCATTACATGTTTTGATGTAACAGCTAGCTGCAGGACCCATATTCTTTGGAGTCATCATTTATGTACATAGCTATGCATCTTGCTCTGCCTGAGACCCTGGAAAACCACCCAGCTCAGCTACTAGTATATGTCATTGCTTACCATTGCTCCTCACTCATTGCTGTCTGCAAACCGGTACACCCACTTTCGGGTCCTCTCTGTTTGGCTCTACACTGTAAAAAAACAGTGGTGGTTTCAGGCCATGTCCACCAGTGGTGGTTTACAGGGACAAGCAGTGGTTTCAAACAACCACTGTAGCACCTTTAGCCCCTGAGAAACACCAATGGTGGTCTGAATCCAACACTGTTTTACAGTGTACACCAGCACAACATTATACACTTCACTGTCAACACTTGCGAAGTTCAAATTAACTCCCTATATATATTCAGGATGCAAATGGCTTATAAAGTGTACAGAGTGCCGCTGTACATGTGCCATGGTGCATGCCAGACTGCAATTTCTGGCCATTCAGGCTTTCCTCACTAGCGCTTCAGTCATGTGCACCGGATTTACGCAACCTTGCAACAGTTCCCATGCACACTATCGGGAGTTGTTACCTAGGATACGGACTGTTACTTTACACACCTATTATATGTCACCCTGTTCGTATCCTAAGTAATGACTACCCAGGTATGGGAACTGTTGCAAGGTTGCATAAATCCACTGTACATGGATGTATGCATGGTGGTATATTTATACATGGGAACATGTAGCTGGAATGGGCATATGCATGCAATAGGATAGTCTCCTGTGGCAACCCTTGTTATTGCACACTCACATGTACAACTGCAGGCGTGGTAGCAAGACTGCAAGCGCAGCAAAATGTTGGAAGATGTAGGGATGTAGAAAACGTATTCAAAGTCAGCGCATGTTAATGACCTGGGTTTTGCATGGACTGCCCTCCTCGTTGCATGGACCGGCCTTCCTCCTTGTTCCTATGGTTTTTCCGCCAGGTGGTTTTACCTTGCAGGTACACACTGCACCATCCCCACATCTGCCCCTTGTTTTTGGAGGAAACATTTCTACACACCCTTGTTATATATATTTGCTTCCATGTGTATGTTTTATACAGTCATAGCAAGGCCAACCATCCCTTGCCAATGACAAGAGGTACTGTTATCCATTTTCCTTCCAGTGACGGCATGTCTCGCAGTGGTGTGTTCATTACTTGTATGTCTGAAATTGAGAGAGTCAATGTTGAAGGAGGAGTGGACATCTTCCAGACAGTCAAGGCAGCAAGAGCACAGAGACCACACATGGTCTACACCAGTGTGAGTTATTACTAGAATATATAATTCTACGTAATATAATAATAATTAAATAACCTCCACGCCCAATAGACTATAGCATGTACGCACAAGGTACTATGTTCATGCACTTTGTTTGACCTATCCATTTTTAAAGTAGTCAAATTTTATACTAAATCTTGTATTTGAAAGATGACCAACATATCTGCTGCTGTGCACAAATTATGTACGGCTTGCCTTTGTTGCACATTTATTATCCCGCTGGACCTTGTGTTTATTCTGCTACCTTACAGGACCAGTACAAGATGTGCTTTGAGATCCTCCAGTCCTATTTGGACACTCGTGATGCCTACATAGGCCAACTATACTGATCAAGAGTGCTGTAGTGTGTGGCTAACAAACAGTTGTTCGGTGTATTGCCCAAATATATACTATCAGTGCTATTCAGCATGTAGTTTACGTACTTTGCAACTCATACTTTTAGTGTGTACTATCGAGAATAGAATTGATGACCAGCTGGAAGTATAATGAATATCGTTTGAATTATCTTTTTGCGTACAGCAAGTGGTAAATGTGCATTCAATCAAATGTCTTGACAATACAAGAAACATTCTGCCACATCAACTGAATGACATGTTCCAGACAATATGATTGTTGTTGGACTGATAAAATGTATTTTGAAACAAGCTAGTATATATATATACCCTAGCATGTTTTTTTTTGTTTTTTTTTGTTTTTTTTCAACTACAGGCAAACACTAACTCAAACAGCAACAGTCCTAAAGAAATCAAATAACTCTAACCCTAACAGAGTCAGTCCTAAAGATGTCAAAATGAAGAACTACATCCTAAAATTGAAGCACAATTAAAGTTCTGGATACACACACTAAATCTTTGACACAGTTTAAGATACTCTAGGGGGTCCTTGGAAATTGATTGCAGTTGTGATGCCAACTGATGGAGGAAGTCTATTGTATCCTCGCCGAAGGATCCCATGGTCTCCACGGCAACTGGGACAAAGTGATGGTTCTGCGAGATTTCACGATAGATATCTCTCTTTCTTCTCGCTGCCATGTCTGCCACCCGTCCAGGGCCAGACATGGCAATGTGGATGTTGGAGGCTGCCATCGAATCCCAGCAGGTGGCATCCCAAATGAGAAGCCGGCCTTGGGCCCATGGTGTAATAGTCATTCCATCAGGGCGTTTGCCATCCGTACGAGACAGTCCTTGGGGCTCTAGCACTGATGGAATGTTAGCGCTGGCGAGGGACTGTTTAATGATGGTGTTCAACTGACCATGGCGGGGGATTCTGCCTATGCTCCTGCGACAACTCAGGCCATGAAGCCCTGTTTCATCCACTCTCTTCCCACAGTGGGTGCAGTCGTGGGGGGCACAGATGTGAATGCCCAGTCGAAGACTGGTGGCAATGCGGATTGTTGCGTTGCACATCCGAAGGCCGAGGGCGCTTATTGGTGGGGCCGTGAGCCAAGCGCCTGACTCCTTCTGACTGCAGGCCTGTAGCCGTGCCTGATCCCTAGGGTCTGCTGTCTGCTGGCTGGACAGGCGGGAGAAGCAACACTCAATGGCTAGCGAGTCCCAAGCCTTCTGTTTGATGGCTGCTTGTCCTGTAGGTGGATTGACGGACTGGTCCACTAATTGCCTCCATTTCTCTAGTGCCTGGGCCTGGATGGTTGGAAGGAACGGGACCACATCTGCGGGTAGGATGGCCTGTGAGATAGGGACGCTGCCTGCAGCTGAAGCCAAATAGGCTGACGGTGCCAGCATAACAGCGCTCCTAATTCCTTGGCCTCCACTGTTGATGGGTAAAGATGCCTGATGCCAGCTAACATCACTGAGCTGGATGTTGCAGATCGACTCCAACAGAGATCTCTGGAGACCGTCAAAACAGTCTAACGAAGGTGACAAAAAACAGGGGGCAGTTCTTAGAATGTACAAAAGCTTTGGAATGGCAAAGGCACTCCGGAGAAGGCTCAGGGAATCGTGGGCCTCAAGCAGAAGCAAACGCTCACCCATCCTCTGCAGATCGGCAATCTTGGCCTTGATAACATCCTCAATTGCCTCAATGCCACCTATTGGTGATCCCAGTAGGACTGCATGACTTGGATCGGTGGGGTGAAGAGTGGGAAAAGTGGCCAAAATGGAGGACCTTGTATTGTCATCCATGCAGATCACTTCGGACTTGGCCTGGTTCAAGGCCAGGCCAAGGAGTGGGGCTTGACTCTCAATGTGAGCCAGGTCTGAACAGATCTCATCTAGCGTGCCACCCAGGGTCCCGTCATCCAGATAGAAAACTCTAAATTGGGACCGGAGGGAAAGGATAAGGTCGTGGATGCCCAGGCAGAAAAGGAGTGGTCCAAGAGGGTCTCCCTGCTGGACACCCTCAGCAGACATGATGGTGCTGCTTCCGTAAAACAAAAAGGATGGGAATCTGTACGCAGAGAAGGCGAGGGGGTACACATTGGGAGCCTTGGCCTGGACCTCCCTGAGGATGACGTCCCTCCTGATGGAGTTAAATGCGTTTTGGAAATCCAATTTTAACATCAAGTTTCCAGGCTGTAGTTGGGCGAGGTAGGCTCTGACTGCATGGACTGCACCCTCCGCGCCCTTCCTTGTGCCAAAGCCCAACTGTAGGGGAAAGAGCAAAGAGCCCATTTCCTCAGAAACGGAGTTCCCCAGGCACTTGGCCGCCAGTCGGCGGAGAGTACAGCCCACTGCGATAGGCCTAACTCCACCATCTGGTTTGTTGAAGCCGAGAAGTCTGGCCCCAAAGAAGAATGGTATGACAGGGTGAGGAACTTTGCCTGAAATTACCAAAGTGACAAAAGAGGCCAAGGCCTGTACAAAGGAGGCACCCACCTCTCCTAAAGAGGGGGAGACAAGGTCCTTAAGGTGTTGGGGGAGCAGCCCATCGGGTCCCCCGGCGGAACCAACAGGGAATAACATGACCGCCTTTTTTACTTCACTAAACGTTCAACAAGAGGGATATTGACCAGGCGATCAAAAGTAGCCGAAAATTAAGCGCGCTAATGATAGCTGTGCTGAATACTGGGATAGAAGACTAGTGCCCTTGTGGCTAACGGTGGGGGTAGTGAGGGGCGCAATGGAGGGGATAGCATTTGAATCTCTACAGTTCATCCTCACCGCCCGTCCGCCATCTTGTTAATCTTGTATTCATGCATATGTCCCTAGCATGTTATATATATTGCAGATGCAATTAACATTATTGGTGCATGCATATGCATGGAGCATGGGTAACAACACATATAATTCTATATAATTGTATAGCTCTAATGCATAGCCCGTAGGATTGAAGGCACATTGAAAATTCATATGATTGATCATAATCACAAGACTATATGTCAGTGTATATTGTCAATTCTAGGGAAAACTCTAGCCATATACAGGGGCCCGGTGTGTGATTCAAATATGCATAATACATTATGTTTAAATTCATTTGAATTGTCGAAGTGCGAGAATCAGACCAGTAGACAGACTAGTAGGCATATCTGCTAATTACAATACTTCTATAGACCCTTCGTCACCATTTATTTCACCATCTTACTGTATCGAATTATCTGTGGCTAGATAATGATGACTGAAATTGAAAAAGTGTTTGTGTGTGTGTGTGCGTGTGTGTGTGTGTGTGTGTGTGTGGAAGGGCAATCACGGTATTGCCAGTAGTTGAGGACTGTTCGCTGTAGAGTGATTGTATGATGGGCCAGGGGTTGGTAGCATGTATGCTATCTATCGTGTGTGTAATACTGGTATATATGTTACGCTATATTATATAGAGAGTATTTTGGAGTGCTAGAGTTGTGGTATATGTATCATATAGCATTATAGTCACGCTTAGTGTCTAGTGTGTGAGAGAGATGGCATTGGTTTGTCCACCATTGTTTCCAGTTAATGTATCATTGTGCTGTATGATAGTACTAATTGTGTTTATTGAACTTCATTTAGTCACTGACTGATATTGCCAACCTTCATTCAGTGTGTTGTATGATGGCGCTATTAGCACAGTTCTTACTATTAGCTGCTATCTTGTCATAGCAAAACCAGTAGTACACAATTTCAACACAATAAAATCTATACATACATTTGTGATTACATTATCCCGCCATGTGTAAGCACTCCATAACATGTAGACCATTAAATCAGTCATCAACAAGAAGGTAAGGGTACCATCATTCTTGCATTCTCTTCCTAATAATGAGCATAGCAAATTGTTGATAATCCAACTGGGCTGCATGAACCAACCATTCCTGAGCCAACCATTCCAAGAACAGATATCACAATATACACACATGTAAGTGTTTGTTACGTCCATGGTCTTTATGAGAACATACGTAATCGTAGTGCCACAGGTGATGGTATACTCCACTTTCATTCAGTTGACCACTCTCGAGTGGTCCTGTCAGTACCAGATGAACGTGGAAGTGACTACATCAATGCCTCATACATCGTTGTATGCACAGCTATGGAAGTAGCCTACATGTGATACATACACTTCTGCTGTCTGTATGTTTGCTCTGGTATTTACATACAGGGTAAACATGGAGATGTCTACATTGCGTCACAAGGTGTAGATAAGCTATAGATGTATATACTAGTGAATATACATTCTACATATTTTAGAATACTGCTGAGTGTGGTGGGCATGTTACACATTGAAAATTTATATGAATTCTGTCCTGTTTGTCTGCAGGACCCACTCCCGAAACAATCACTGATTTCTGGCAGATGATCTTGGATGCCAGACCAGCTGTTATAGTCATGCTGACCAAAGTGGATGAGAAGGGAAAAGTGAGAGTATGAGAGAGTTATAGATCTGTGCGTAGAGCATCAGTGTACGTTGCATTGCAGTAAACTGCTATAGTCTAGTCTCTAATGTAGTACATGAGATAAATAGGAAGTAATACATTTAATGGAAGAGCACATTAACAGTGATGTACAGCAATCTTACCAAGTGAATGCTTTGCCCAAGCATCTAATGGAATACTGTCATAGATTATACATAATTATAGCGATAGAGAACCATAATTAACTAGCTTCACTGTTTTTGAGAAATTCATAATGTATAGAAGAAGTTTATCAGTGTTTTTGTGTATTTATTTCTTCTAACTTACTACATGCAGCGTAAATGTGAGCAGTATAAATATTTGCATGATCATTTGGGTGAACCTTACAATGCTGGGAGGGGCTTGACTGTGGTCACCACGGGATTCAGTAACTTTGCTGATCATCTGGTCAGGGAAGTCACTGTCAGCAGTGTGAGTCCATGCATAAAGATATTCTGCAATCACATGGACATGAAAAATTCATGCATGCACTCCCATTCTTTCCAGCCCTCAGCTGAACCACTTTATGTGAAGCACTTCCAATATACTGGTTGGCCAGACCATGGAGTCCCTTTTCAGCCATCTTCTGTGGTAAGGTTCATTCAACAGGTCAGGAAAGAATTTGTTGGAAAAGATACCTCTATTGTTGTGCACTGCAGGTGTGAGAGTGGGATGATATGATGTGAATGGTGGTGGTATAGGTGCATGTTGTTTTATAATTGTTATAGTTGCTGCTGTACTCTGTATGCGGTGTAGTACAAGGGGTTTGTTAGTATGAGGGCAAGTTGTAGGGTACATGTAAGATCTATTTCTGATTGTAATCAGAGTTAATGGTATTAATGATAGTTGGGGGCGGAGGGACTTACACACAAATGTATCGGTACCTGCATATGCGTGTGACTGGGAAGACTATATACTAACTGTTTTGAGAGGTTTGTGCTCTATAATTTTGTCGTGCTCTCCAGTGGTACTGGGACTTTCATCACTCTTGATGTAATGATGGAGAGACTGAAGAAGAGGAAGGAAATAAACTTACATCTTTGAGTTTGTAACTGTTTGTAACGAGGATCAGGAGACAAAGATGGTTCAGACTTTCGCCAGTTGACAACCATACTTGAAGATTAAGTAATGTGCATTTCAGCTAATTATTTTTCTTATTACTTTCCTAGGACCAATATGTGTTCATCCATGATGCCCTCTGTGACTGCATCACTTGTGGAGACACAAGTGTACCTGCTCATGAGCTGAAAGATGTCATTGCTACTTATGAGAGAGTTGATAGGGATACCGGGAGGACTGCCTTTCAGGAGCAATTTGCTGTGAATGCACCTTTGATAATGAAGTATGAGGACATATTAAAACATTCATTTTCCCTACTTTAATAGATACTGAAAATACTGAGTATGTCTCCATGCTCTGAAGACATTGAAATTGCCAAGAGTAAGGTGGTGGCTAAAAGAAACAGGTACAAGGACAAGTCAATATGAGTATGATTCATTCCTAACTCACATGGGATGTGAGTTAGGAATGAATCATACTCATACAAATTTTCTTGTTTGTGTGTGACTGTATTAATTTTATGTATTTGAGTACTTCTCTTCAGTTAAATGTACCTTGACTTCTAATTGTAATTATGAAATGAACTTAACAGCAGTGGTGCAATATTAAAAGACACATTACTTTGTCAGCTGACATGTCAGAATTTGCTATAATTTATCAAAACTTTCAAGACCTTCATAACCCCTGGCCTGTAAAAAATATTAATCATTAGTTTGCTGACCAATTCTATTATGTTGAGTAATGCTCTATGGTCTTTGTCTTTGCAGCACCATGCCTATGTTTGTTATACTTCCTTTTGCATTCTTGCCATTATTGTAGACTCCACCAACTTCCTGCGGCTACCATACAATTCTGCAAGCAATGGAACGGACTACATCAATGCATCATTTATCAATGTATGAATGATAGTCATGGCATTGAACATAACGAAGAATAATTGGTTGTAGCAACTTAGTTTTTGCATGATGCAAGCTTCTGTATGTCATTTGCTTTCTAATCTATTTCAGAGCTATTCCAAGAAGCATGCTTTCATAGCTGCTCAGTCTCCAATGGCACTAACGAGGAAGGATATATGGGAGCTGATCTGGCAGTTCAAGACATCCACAATTGTGCTCCTCTGTGACTTCAAAGAGGGAAATCGAGTATGTTTGTCAGTGTAACTTAGTAAGAAATTTCTTCTTAATGGCACACCATAGCTATAATTATTTGCATTGTGGCAACTATCATTGCTATTGTGTTGTGCAAAAATTCCATGCATTTTGGTTTACTTAATGCGGCAGGAAATGTGTGTTCAATTCTGGCCTGATCTAAAAACTGGAACTGTGAATTGCAAACCTGTCAAAGTCAACTACAATGACACTGTCCCACTGAAGGACTGTGACAAAATTCTCTTGGATGTTTTTGACAGTGGGAAGGTTTGTCTAACTACTATCGTATTTGCAACTCAAATGCACAAATGCTTATAGAAAAAGAATCAAATGTAGAATGTGAATTGTGGGCCTTCAATAATTACAATGCAGCTCTCCAGTCCCCCAATGGAGGTGGTCCTGTACCATTTCAGAGGTTGGACCTCAACCAGCCCACCTCCTGCTGCCTCCCTGCTGAATGTGATGGAAGAAGTGGCCGACATCCAGAAAGAAACAGGCAGACCTGTTCTGGTCATGTGCGAGTGAGTTGATGTAGTTTTTAATAACTAGTAATAACAACACTCAATGCAAAATAATTTTTAAGAGTGCATAAGAGATGTGAGTCTATGGCCACAAATCATCACCATGCAATGTAGCCTAACTTTTAACACATAACATGGAAGCATGATAGAGCGCACTCATCACCAAGCATTAAGATGCACATGCTTGGTGGTGAGTGCTTTGTGTTTGTCATAGTACTTATAATATAAATGTACCATCTACTAGAGTATATATCTATTCTCATATTTGCTTCCATGTGAATATTATACAAGCAATGCTTGTTTAATCATCCCTAGTCAACAACAACCTTGTACCTTATATAATCTGTTATTAATTTCTCTCCAGTGATGGTATGTCTCGGAGTGGTGTGTTCATTACCTGTATGTCTGAAATTGAGAGTCAAAGTTGAAGGAGGAGTGGACATCTTCCAGACAGTCAAGGCAGCAAGAGCACAGAGACCACACATGGTCTACACCACTGTGAGTTACTGTGGCAATTAATGTCATTAATTATTCATGATTAGTGCTAATGAAGTCCTGGTTAAGTATACAGACTCAAAGCATGACAGCATCCAAGCATGTCCTTCGTTAGACATTTCTATTTTCAATAATAGAAAAGTAATTAAATGTGTGGGTAGTATGCAATTTATACAGTCCTTGTCAATGATGCACAGTCATTCTCCAATTGGCTGTATATTCTTTTTGTATACCTCTAGGAGCAATACAAGATGTGTTTTCAGATCCTGCAGTCCTACTTGGACTCACATGATGTTTAGACCAACAAGACTGTTGTAGTGTGCTACTAACAAACTGTTTTTAGAGTTTATTATCCTCATCAGTGTGATTTTGCATGACATGCAGTTTGCAGTTCATTTTAGTTGACAAGTTTGTCTATTAAGGGGAAGGGAATTTCATCAATTGCAAGCAAGCACCAGTCATGTTGCAATTGCGCATTGCACGCATGCATGTTAAGCACATTATGCTGCATAAATATATATACTGCAGATCAAATCAGATCCCTAATAAGTTAATTCTATGATGACAAGTAAAGATCATTATAAAATACTTATTACATTATTGGGCTATATGCAATGCTGTGATTGATTCTTACACACAGCACAGTCAACCATGCAAAGTGATAGAAGGATAACCACTGCAGCATAGAGATTATCCCTACCATGGCCAGGTCTGTGTTTCAGCCAGACAATTATAAGCAACAATATATAATACAGTGGTCACTTCCCCTTTGCTCATCCCGCAAAGCTATCTATAGAAGGCTACATGAAGACATCTACTTTGCCCTTATGGGATTTGATAGATCCATCTAATGTACTGATGGTTGATGCAGATTGACTGATTGCTTCCATATCCATGCACCACTACTAGTAAAACGCTAAATCTTGTGAGTGCAAGAGAAGCAGATTAAGTGAGGCTATATACAGTTAACAGACTCCAGCCTGCTGAGATATGTATGCTTATTGATGTGACAAGCTGGCAATGGTATATAGGGGTATATATAATATCCAGAGATTTATAATACATATTTCAATCAATCTTGCATGCCCCTGCAGTAATGGTTCATAATTATTTCAAGCAACTGACCATCCCATGTCTATAATGTTATGTGTTTACAATGTATGTGTACACTTGCTATATTTTCTATCTGCACTACTCTCAATTGATGTATGTTCAAACATGGTCATGTACACACCAGGATTTTGAAAATAATACGCCATGTACAATTTTCTATTTATCAATGCTGAGCTGTACACTAATCAATGTTTTCTAGCAGCGAGAGCAAATTACAGTTTAGCGGTCAAACAGTCACAGGTTTTGTGCCTCAAATCAAGTTTACTGTCACAAAGAGCCATGATTGGACAATTAGGGTAGCTTCAAGCTACAGCACATGTGCTGTGACTGCTAAACTGTAATTAGCTCTCACTGCTAGAAAGCACTGATTAGTGTACAGTTCAGCATTGATGTATAGACAATCGTACATGGAGTAATATTTCCAAATCCTGGTGTCTGCATGGACATCAGTATTTTGCCCCTCGTCAAAATGTGGTGTGTAGCTAGCTCCGTGACCATGTTTGGACATACATCACAGGGACATCAGGTTTTGTAGCTTTAAGCTACTGGAACCGAGTTTGGAAGGCCTCATCTTGATTGAAATGGTGATCCTAGCTGGCTAGCTAGCTATTCTAGCTACATTGCTAAGAACGTTTTAGGGTTGAAAGTTTGGCATCATTGAATCGTCAGTACAGCTAGATATAGATAATTTGCTTCAAAAGTGTAAACGATTAATTTCTACGCATTAAAAATCGACCATGCAACCTAGAATGGCTGAACTACATGGTACTGGTACATAGTAGAATAAGATGTATATACCTTATGTAGTCACATACCGAAATGCGCCGGCCATTTTCCTACCTCAGTCCAGCAAACGCACAACTGTGGTTAGCGGTTAGGCACTACATAAGGTTTCTACTACCAAGGACGCTCAGATAAGCATAAACGGATCCCACTGTTCTTCTGGATTTGTAAGGAATTGTCTACGGAAATGTGGCGGGTGTACCTAGTCGTGATCCTATCAGTTTCGCTGCCAGGTAGCTAGGAACTGTTAGCTAGCTACGGGTAGTTAGCTAGCTAGCTATAGGGACAGTACTTAGCTGTAGCTATAGCTATTTATAGCTAGATGGGAAAACTGTTCAGTCTCTATCATTTTACTCCCTCAGTCAAGCGGGCGACCCAACCTAGCATTCCCATTATATCAAGAACTCAGAACTGCTCTGAATGCAGTGGTCCAATAGAGTTTGATGTTAACCTGACTGTCAGAATTTGGTGCAGAGCGGAGAACGACAACGCCAATGGAAGCCGCAAATTACAAGCTCTTTTCTGGCGAGACAACAACAGTTCTCGGGTATACAGCAGAGGAAATCTTAACAACTCTTACCCTGATGTGTACAGTGAGCGCATTGATGGTAAAGTAGGTAACTACACTCGTACTTGGATTAGAGCTCTTCATTTCATTGGAACACAGCCATTTTATACTGGGGATTACGAGTGCATTGCCAACTACAACGGGGAATTCAAGAATGCAACCGTGACAGTGATCATTTCAAGTGGGTGCACATGTGCAATGCATTGCTATGTAAGCTGACTCTAGACACTTGTACTCACAGCAATGACTGATATGCTTCTTGAAAGTACGTGACGTGTGTGTACCACAACAACTCGTGAACTGTATATGAAGCAAGGAATGTTAACTAGTCATATTCATAAGATTGATTATATCTTGAAATCCAAATATTGAGTTACATCTCATGCCTAGATTAATACTTTCTTTGTATACGTAACATATGCATTGTCTTGTGGTCTATTATAGTGATCTCATCATCATACACAAGCATTGATACATCCACCACCAGCTATATATATATATATAATATATATATATATATATAGAGAGAGAGAGAGAGAGAGTATCCTCAACCAGCAATGGTACACCCAAAATTAGTAGTGTTGAATCCTATGCAAATGGTGGTATGCCATCATTCTACAAGTGTTCTTCGATGTTTAAGTGATTGATTATTATTGATGGAGATATTATGGATGAGTTACATTTCATCCATGGACTAAGTGCTTCATTACTCTTTGTTGTGGTCCATATAGCGATCGCACCATTCTACACAAGCAGTGATACAGCCCCCACCGGTAGTAGTGCATCCGCGACCAGCAGTGGTACACCACCAACAAGCAGTAATGCATTTCCAACTAGCAGCAATGTACCATCAATGGACAGTACTACTGCAGGACCTGGGGAAGGTAAGTATTATGAACCTTGATAATGTGACTGAGTAATTTTGTCAATAAGCTGAATGCTGCAAGCAGCTTGCCCGTTATATATATACCTCTGCAGTGACAGCAGCTCCTACAGCTGCCATAGTCAGTGCAGTCATTGTAGTACTGCTCCTCCTGGGATGTGTGCTAGTGATAGCACCTGTGGCTATGATCTACAGGTAAGGTGGACAGAAGAACATAGGCATGCAGTCACTATATTACAATTGTACATTAATTTTCATAACACTTGGAAAAACTATTATATCATCCATTTGTAGGAAGCATCACACAAGGAAGTCATTCCATCCTGAAGTGTTGTATGATGCACCTGTCATGGAAAGTGCCCCATTGGGCATGAAGAAGGTGGCGATGAAAGATGACACTAATGTATTGAGATTGTCTAGTAGTATGAACAGCCATGATGTCCATGAGTCAGGTTAGTGAGTCTCCTCACTGAGCGGCATGTTGCACAGTAAAAATAAGCAAACATTTTCCTTATAATGGTATATTTATTAGTGTTTGGTGGACAAATTCACAATTCATAGAGTTTAGGGACAGATCTTCCATAACTGGAGCAGATGCGGAAGTGGCTGTGGAAAATGAGGCTGCCATCACACAACACAGCGAAAAAGTGAGTATTTAAGTAAAAGATGCTAGACAAGATGATACACAACCAGTCGGTGGATTAGTAGCTAGAGGTGTCATGATACATTCATTTGTGCAGGACATGCCACCTGTACTGGATGAATGCCAACCCAATATAGGTTAGTTGGTATTTTAGAAATTGTTCTTAGAGAGGCTGTTGTGCATATTGTTTGAATTTGTATTACAGACTTAGCAGAGCATACTAATGATGGCAATCCAGTCCATTAAACTTATGCTAATTCAACCTAGATTACATGTCCAACTATTGTTTGATGTGCATTTTTCTTAGCAACACTCAGAGAGGACACCAGTACCCTTCACACAGATCAGTTCTTAGAACATGTCAAAGAAATGCATGAACGGAATGACAAAGGGTTTAAAGAGGAATTTAAGGTGAAAGGTATAATGGAACACATGTATCTATAACTGCATGGACACTTCATTTCTAAGCAACCTATAAGCTATTTATGCTCTTTGTCTGTACATGTACCGATTGCAGAAAATTGTTGATGATCCAAAAGGAGTGCATGACGTCGCCACAGCTAATCGTTCCAAGAACAGATACCACAACATACACACATGTACGTGTGCAGTATGTTCATATTCATCACAAGAAAACGAGCATGGTATAGTTATTTCTTGGTACATTCTGCTTTCATCTAGTTGACCACTCTCGAGTTGTTCTGTCTGCAACAGATGAATTTGGGAGTGACTACATCAATGCCTCATACATGACTGTAGGTTATAAGCACTAGTTGCATGCAGAATACTCTTTGGATATGCTGTACCGGTGCTGTCACATTAAAATTTGTAGTTCTGATTGTTTTTCACTGCATGTCATTTTAATGCAGGGTGAACACGGAGATATCTACATTGCATCTCAAGGTACTAGCTATGGATGAACTATGTTTTTCAGCTAGCAAGTGTGGTGCATAGTCTTGCATGCCAGACCCCTATGTGGAAGGGTCTGGTATTATTGCGCATGCAAGTCAACTTGTGCCAGTGAATGTAAACAGTCTCTGGGGATGCCAAATTTCCTAGAAAAGTTCACTCCTGAGTATCAGGAGCCTACTCTTCACAGGGGATACCATAATCCCTGGTAAAGTTCACTTGTGGTTTCAGAAGCCCAATCTTTTCAGGGCTTACCAAAATTCCTGGGGGATGCTATACTCCCAGGGAAAGTTGACTCTTGATTTTCAGGAGTTCAATCTTTTCAGGGAATACCAAAATCCCTGGGGATGTCATATTCCCTGGTACGGTTCACTCTTGATTATCAGAAACCATATCCTTTCAAGAGAAGCCGTAATCCGTGGGGATGCCGTAGTAATGTTCCCTCATTATATGTCGAATGTCTTCAGGGGATGCCTAAATCCGTGGGGATGCCGAAGTCCCTGGTAGTGTTTGCTCACGTTTTTCCAATGCCCCATTAATTCATTATTGCATTGCAATACTTTGCTTGTACGGCTTGTTCTTGATCTGCTTTCAGAGTGCACCCGAGCAAAGTCGCAGTGCATCCAATGATATCCTTTGAGGAAGCCAACGCCATGTCGTTAAATTAGCTTGACATCATATAGCAATCGGCAAATCTGATTGGCCAGGACAGGATCTCGTCCTGGACACAAGTCTGTGTATGCAATAATACATGACCCTTCTGTAGTGGGGGCTGGCGTGCAAGACTAGCATGTGCACTGCTGATTGTGACGCTACATTAACTACTTATTTCAATTTTTGTGTATGATTTCTACACCCTGCTTGTCTGCAGGTCCCACTCCTGAAACTATAGCTGATTTCTGGCAGATGATCTGGGATGTGAGACCAGCTGTGATTGTTATGCTGACCAAATTCGATGAGAATGGGAAAGTGAGAGTCTGCTAGGCAATGGTACACTGTGTAGACAGTATTTGATTATACATTAACTGATTTTCAAATGCACTTTACAGCGTAAATGTGAACAGTACTGGTATGATCAGTTGAACAAGCCTTACAATGCTGGGAGGGGCTTGACTGTGGTCACCACGGCATACAGGGGCTTCACCGACCACCTGGTCAGGGACTTCTCTATTAGTAGTGTGAGTCAATGTATCATAGAAATATATCTTTGTAACTATAGGCACACCATATGTACATGCATTATACATTATCTTACCAAGTGTTTCAATGTTGTTGCAGCCCTCGGAAGGAACAGTCTGTGTGAAGCACTTCCAGTATACTGGTTGGCCAGATCATGGAGTCCCTCTTCAGCCGTCCTCTGTGGTCAAGTTCATCCAACAGGTCAGGAAAGGGTTTGAAGGAACAGATGCACCCATTGTAGTGCACTGCAGGTGAGGAGAACAGTCCTAAGGAGAGGGTATGAACTATATATTCATTGCTCAGTACCTTGACACTTTGCCTGTGTCACTTGTTACATGGCAGCTGGCACTGGCCCATTGAAGTGGTTGAAAATATTTTGGTATGGTGTAAATAGATTGCTTGTAATTGCACATCCCACCACAACTCTGCTGACTGCACTACATCTGCCTGATACAGAGTATTGTCTGTGTTGTACGTACATAGGTTAACAGCAGGTGTAATCATAAAGTAATTTCTCTGCTTCTTAATCTAGACGGCCATTGGAGAGATTTTACTGGCGTATGTATTGCTTTCATTCTGATGAAAAATAACACAGTGGTAGAGAATGGGATGAGAGAACATGTAGACCAGATGCAACTAATATACTTACGTCTGATTGACAGCACGAATTCTTGGACTTTATGCCAGAACTCTCCTTGTGCTGCACCCTTCCAGTGCTGGTGTGGGTCGTACTGGCACTTTCATCACTCTTGATGTGATGATGGAGAGACTGAAGGAGAAGAAAGACATTAATATCATTGACTTTGTCACTGAAATGAGGACGAGGAGGACAAAGATGGTGCAGACTTTGGTTAGTTGATAACTGTACTTAAGATAAACTAATACCCTACTTAACTGTTACTTTCAATAATTTACTTTCCTAGGACCAGTATGTGTTCATCCATGATGCCCTCTGTGACTACATCACTTGTGGAGATACTAGTGTGATGGCACATGAGCTGAGGGCTGCCATTGACACTCTTGAGAAAGTCGACAAGGATACTGGGAGGACTGGCTTTCAGGAACAGTTTGGTGTGAGTGCAACATTGATGATGCAGTATGAGATCATTTCAATTTAAAATTAATTCTATTATTATTTCTACTCTAACAGATGTTGGAGAACCTGTGCAAGTCTCCATGCCCTGAAGATGTTGCATTTGCCAAGAGTAAGGTGGTGGCTAAACGAAACAGGTACAAGGACAGATTCCCCTGTGAGTTAGGGAAGAATCGTATTTTCATGTAATTCTCCTGCATATCCGTATTTATCAATTTTTTGAAGTAGCTTGTATTTCTATGTGAAGCTGCAGCAAGAATCGAAGTTTGTCAGGTGCATGCTGGATATCTTGGCCATAAAATTAATACTAGTTACTATGACACTGTGGTCATTCATGCTCATTGAATTCCTTTGTTGCAAATTTGTCCAGAGTTTTATTGCTGTGTCTTTTGCTGCAAAGATGTCGTTCATCTCAATTACGCTATTTAGAAATGAGCATTTGCACCTGTGCCTCTTACAACGTGTCTTACTTTTCTTACTATGTACGTTGTAGATTCCACAAACTTTCTGCGACTAGCACACAGTTCTGCAAGCAAAGGGACTGACTACATCAATGCAACTTTTGTCAATGTAAGAAAAGTAAAAAGCAATGGTCAAAATTATATATCTCTACATGATTTGTTTTTAATCCATTCATTGAATCGCAGAGCTATTCCAGCAAACATGCCTTCATAGCTGCTCAGTCTCCAATGGAACATACAATGAATGATATCTGGGAACTGATCCGGCAGTTCAGGACATCCACAATTGTGCTTCTCTGTGATTTTACGGAAGGAAATCAAGTATGTTTGTCAACTTACTCTCCTTTATTTTGGTACTTTTCACCATGTATTAGGTGATATAATTATAGTCTTACGTTTGTTCGGATAACTATAATTCTTCTATAATATCATGGATATGTTGTTGTCATTTTGCATTTGTGTTGACTGAATGCGGCAGGAAATGTGTGTTCAGTTCTGGCCAGATCAAAAGATTGGAACTGTGGAATACAAGCCTGTTGAAGTCAACTACAGTGACACCGTTCCAATGAAGGACTGTGACAAGATTCTGCTGGATGTCTTTGACAGTGGGAAGGTTTGTCTAACAAGTGTTGTAGCTGAACTCAAATACTTTTTGGCTCATGATCATCAACCTCAATGGAATTAAGATTGCAAAATATTCTACTATCCTTAATGTTCAATTCAGCTCACAAATCCAGCCATGGAAGTGGTCCTGTATCATTTCAGAGGTTGGACCACAACCAGCCCGCCTCCTTTTGCCTCTCTGCTGAAGGTGATGGGAGAAGTGGCTGGTATACAGAAAGAAACAGGCAGACCAGTTCTGGTCATGTGCGAGTGAGTAGGTGCACCCAAGTTAGCAAAGTAAACATAGTCTGACATGTACAGTGGAGTGCACATGGTGATGTACTGATGGTTGCAATACGTGACACATCTCCTCTAAAGATCTTAACTTTAATTCGTCACACACATATTCAACACTGAACCAGCAAGGCACACTTCATGTGCCTTGTACTATCCAAATTTGTTGTTCTTGCGGTAATGACAATAATGCAACCACAAAGATGAATGTATGTTTCCAAACACCGCATGCAGCTGTGTATTTCTTGCTGCTGGTAACAGGTACTATTTCTTACTATATATTTTCCTTCCAGTGACGGTATGTCTCGCAGCGGTGTGTTCATTACTTGTTTGTCTGAAATTGAGAGAGTCAAAGTTGAAGGAGGAGTGGACATCTTCCAGACAGTCAAGGCAGCAAGAGCACAGAGACCACACATGGTCTACACCACTGTGAGTTGTTGTTGGAAGTCATGCATAACAATATAGGAACAATAATTTTGCTCATAAGAATGAAGTTCCTAGCTAAGAAATGAACCCATTCATGCTTCCATTGGTATCCATATTTCTAACTTCTAGCATTATAATTTCGTTATAATTGATGCCATGTTCCCAAACATTGTTTGTACATTGTCCTCTCTTCAGGACCAGTACAAGTTGTGCTTTGAGATCCTCCAGTCCTATTTGGATTCATTTGATACCTACGCCAACTTTAAGGATGTTTGAGTTTGACTACTATAATAGCAAAAATTGCTTAGATTCAGTGCTCATTAATCATTAGTGTGATTTTCATGCATTTTCATATTACATCAATAATTACTGTATTCATACATGCCCATGTTTTGCGCAAGAATGATTACCATTTGGTAACCATTACAATTTGTTCCCAGCTACGTATGTAAGCACTCAGAACATGCAAAGCATGTGCATCATGTGATATGCTTACAAGCTTGCTATATTATCTTTGTGTGCTCCTGTGACTGTTAAACTATAATAACTCTGTAGTATAACATTAGTGAGGAGTTTGTACAATATTGCACCATGGCATCGACACTGATATTGTTTGGCAGCCTACAGGAATTAGTGTTATGTAGAGATGATTGTTTCCAGTAAGGACACGGCTGGTAATAATTCAGTGCCTATAAAGTGCACATCTCACTGCAACGACATAATACACATTTGGCAATGCATGCAGACGTACATGGCTACCAGTATGTGTATATAAGACTGCAGCACATCGATAGCTGGCTGGCTAGCTAGCTACAGGGTAGGGAAATCAATCATTTGCGGCAAATATCTTATTGAAGGGCCTGTAGCCAGTCTTAAGTTTGAGATTGTGCAACTGCATGCTATATATAATAGCACTCGTTAATGTATTTAGGATCATAGTTATACGTAAATATATTCCATGTGTGCTGTAAACCACTCCCGATCAAGTTAGTGTACTAGCTAGTATATTATATAGGCGCCATTTTTTCTGGACGAACACGCGGCACACACGCGTATACCAAGTTACAGTTAGTTACGTACGTACTCAATAACTGTATAGCTACCGGCTAGGCGGTAGGCATGCAAACAAACTATATCTACGTGTAAGATCCTATTACGACCAAGAACGCTGATAAAGACGTTTCCCACCATTCCTCTTAGTACTGTAATGAGCTGTCCATGGACACGTGGAGGGTGTACCTGGTTGTGATCCTTTCAGTGTCGCTGCCAGGTAGGAACCGCAGTATAACCTAGCTATAGGGATATTACGTAGCTAGCACGTTATGGGAAACTACTAACCCTAGTAATTTTTATCCCTCAGCCGAGCGGGCGGCCCAACCAAGCAAACCCATTATATCAAGAACTCAGAACGGGTCCGATCTCACCGGTCCCGTCGTGTTTGCTGCTAATCAGACGTTCAGCATTTGGTGCAGAGCGGAGAATGTCAATACATCTCGTACGTTGCAAGGTCTGTTCTGGCAAGACAACAACGACGCTCGTCTGCGGGTCAGGGGACATCGTGACAACCCTAGCCAAGATGTGTACATAGAGAGCGTTGCCGGCAAAAAAGATGCCTACACTTCTACATGGATTAGAGTTCTTCACATCACTAGAATCCAGCCTTCTTATGCTGGAGTCTACACGTGCACAGCCAACTATAACAAGCTATTCCTGAATGCTACTGTGGAAATACAGGTTTCATGTGAGTGCGAAGAGGTAGCTATGCTGGCCAACAATACACATTAACACACACCATATGTTGCTAGGCACGCTTTTAGCATAGAAGTGATCAATGACTACCGGCAGGTATGCATGCATAAGTATGATATGGCGGGATTGGCATCTACAGTCAAAATTCTTACTCATCAGTTGCAGGCATAATGGAATGAGCCCCAACCTTGTACTTAGATCCTAAAGTGCACAGTGGAATTGACTCCATTCAAATTATTGTGTTGTAAGAGCCTATTTCCTGTTTAAGCAAAATTACTCGGTCAACCTTTAAGCAGAGCAGTGATAATAAAATTGGTGGTTGTTCTCCCTTAGGAATATCCCTTTAATTTTGGCCCATAACTATTCTACTGGCAAGTAGCTAACGACATAACTATATAAGGCATATTTGCCAGGCAAGTAAAGTTCAGTGGGCTAAAACAGACTAAGTTGCAATAGGCAGAATGCTGAAACAAAAGCACAATGCATTTGTGCTTGCATGATGCTAAGCAGATTAGGTTCCATTCTACAGACCTAAGTTTGCCCTATTTAGCTCATCATTCTATGTTCCTTCCATTCCTGCTTCTCCAGCCGTTGACTGTGGTGATCCTGGTACTCCCACAAATGGTCAACACACTCTCTCCAGTACAACCTACAACTCTGTAGTGACCTACACCTGTGATGTAGGCTACACACTAGAGGGATCAAACACTAGAACCTGCCACTTGAATGGAAGCTGGAGTGGGAGTATGCCTCAGTGCAATCGTAAGCTGCATGGTAATACTTATACGACGGATATATTGTGTTGAATCAGACCAAAAATTATAAACCTTCCTTTTCTATTTGTTTGTATATACAATTAACACAGCTTCATGCACCACCCCCTGTCAGAACAGTGGTACCTGTACAGGAGTTAACACCTGCACTTGTACAATGGGATGGACGGGAATGTCATGTGAATCAGGTACATAGGCTTCAGGGTGTTTCTGTGTAAAGAAGTGGTGTGCACTGCTTTTGGGCCAATGAGATGAAACTTGTGTCTTCCCATCAGCCATTGACTGTGGTGATCCTGGTACTCCCTCAAATGGTCAGCGCACTCTCTCAAGAACAACCTATTCCAATGTAGTGACCTACACCTGTGGTGTAGGCTACACACTACAGGGATCAAACACTAGAACCTGCCAGTCCAATGGACTGTGGACTGGGAGTTTACCACAATGCAACTGTAAGCTATTTTTGCTTCATAAACTGGTATAATTATACTTTCAGTCCATTGTTACTCTAGATCTGATCTCTATACAATTCATGCAGCTTCATGCAGTAAGCCATGTCAGAATGGTGGTACCTGTACAGGAGTTGACACCTGCACTTGTACCAAAGGGTGGACAGGAGTGCATTGTGAATCAGGTATGTACACAAGTACATATAATAGGTGTGTGTCAAACATGATTTTTGGTGTGAAGAATAACATTATTGTAGTTAAACTGCTGATGGATCTGCCTTGTTTACATGGGTACAGTTGAGGATGGGCCTGTGTGCGAGGCACTTCTATGAATGTAATCTTATGTCAACTCAGGGTGGCTCTGTATCTGGTTTACATTATAATGATGTAACCACAAGTGCCAGCCTGTGCCTGTACTGGCAGTCACAGTATAATATGATTATGTTATTCATAGCAGCAGGCTGTCATCCTGTCAGCCCTGGCTATCAGCACATGTACATCAGATCAGTCCTTGCTTATATTTGAAACCACTAGTGTTTGCTCTGCAGATATAGCCATAAGCGGTCAACTATTAACCACTTCATCGGAACACTCACTGTTAAAAGTAGGGAGTGACGATCACACCCATAATTGGTGTGAATTGGTTGCCACGTGAGCACACCCTTTTGCAGTGTGATGTTCACTTCAATCATGCAGTACACAACATACCACTATGGGAACAGTTTGTAAGAGAGTAAGCACTTAATGGTACATGTCACTACAGATTTGGTACACTACTTTAAGGATTTGAGTATACGTAGTACACAGCATACCAACTGGCAGAATAGTTTGTGGATCCCTTGCAAGAATTGGGCATCTGGTGAAGTTCACTGGGGAATACGGCATCCCCTGCAAACATTGGATATCTGGTGCCCCAGTGAACTTCACCAGGGAATACGGCATCCCCTGCAAGCATTGGGCATCTGTGCCCCAATGAACTTCACAGGGGAATACGGCATCCCCTGCAAATGTTGGGCATCTGGTCCCCCAGTGAACTTCACTGGGGAATACAGCAGCCCCTGCAAAAGTTGGGCATCTGGTGCCCCCGTGAACTTCACCAGGGAATATGGCATCCCCTGCAAGCATTGGGCATCTGTGCCCCAATGAACTTCACCGGGGAATACGGCATCCCTTGCAAACATTGGGCATCTGGTGCCCCAGTGAACTTCACCAGGGAATACGACATCCCCTGCAAACATTGGGCATCTGGTGCCTCAATGAACTCCACCGGAGAATACGGCATCCCCTGCAAACATTGGGCATCTGGTGCCTCAATGAAATTCACCGGGGAATACAGCATCCCCTGCAACACAAAGTACCTAATGGTACAATTTTAACTACACACTATACTTAGTTTGAGGAGGTCCTCCCACTGTACACAGCACATATACCAACAGGCTAAACTGTGTCCTGGGTAGCTATGTACTTAGATAGCTGGTATAGGATTCCAAATAAACTCTTGTCATCATTAATTTTGGTTATGAATTACAGTACTTCAAAGTCTCTTAATCTATTAGAAATGACATAACAGTGTGGATACTGGTGCCAGTGTGGACGTAACACTAAAGTTATGGTGTGACTGATCACACCCTTGGTGTGAGCACTGACTGGTATGATGGTCACACCATATTTATAACAGTGCTATACTGATAGGCTCCAAAAGGGCAAATCAACTGTCTGTAGTTACCATAGGTCAAGAAGAGACGATCACTGGCTGAAATCAATATTATGATCATAGCATGAAGGAGTAACTGCTCCCCATTCTCTTTGTTCTAAACTGCTTTCTATCCAAGCAGCAGTGAATACATTTTGTGCAAACTTACGTTTGAGAATATATAGTTGTCAAATGAACAGTACACGGAGTTAAACCGTCAATCTATTCTTGTAAGCTATGTCTGCTGGAGCCTGTTTTTGAAAGGGTTATAGGGTTAATACTGTAAACTATAAGGTTAACAAGGGTAAAGTTTATAATAATATAAGTTCACTTCCAGTCACATAGAATTCGAAGCCGTTGCAGCTTTGCGTTGATTCAAGGTTGCATGTAACATATATACCAGTGATTTGGAAGAGCATATTACCCGGCAAGGCAAGTGAATCATTTGTGATGGTAGATGGTGGATGTCTGAGATAAAACAGTTAGGAACGAGGCCAGGTTGCAACAATGCATGCCACCTTGATAGATATCCGACACTACCTCTCCCCAACTGCGATTGTGTGAAGCAAAATATTAAAATCAATATTTTCAAGGAAAGTTCTGAGAATTTATAATAATGGCTATGTGACTTTACCTAATGCTGGTCTTCCAGAGACTAGTGTATATACAGTAAATTAATGGATATTGATGAGTTGTATGATTTGAATCGCATTTCATGCCTTGATTGATTGCTTTGTATACTACATCTAGTCATACCAACATCCCCAACAAGCAGTGGGCCATCTCCCACCAGCAGTAGTACACTCCCAGCAAGCAGTGGTGCATCTTCAGCAAGCAGTGGGCTATCCCCAACAAGCAGTACTACTTCCACAGCAAGCAGTGGTACACCTCCAACAGTCAGTGGTACACCTCCAACAGTCAGTGATACACCCCCAACAGTCAGTGGTACACCCCCAACAAGCAGTGGTATACCCCCAACAGTCAGTGGTACACCCCCAGGTAGCAGCGATGTATCTCCCGTGCGCACTAGTGCTTCAGCAATGAGCAGTGAAGTACGACCAATGGGCAGTAGTACTCCTGGATCTGGTCAAGGTAATTTCTAGAATCTTATCTAATTCTTGCAAGTTTGAATAATACTAGCAATTTGAAAGAGCATATTACCCAGCAATGCAAAGTGAAGCATTTGTGATGGCAGATGGTGGATGTCTGAGATATATAAAACAGCTATAGGAGTGTGGCCAGGTTGCAACATTGCATGCCACCTTGATAGATATCCGACACTATATACCTCTCACCAATTGCAATTGTGTGTATTACAGTTAACATCATGTTCGAGTCAATAATTATTTGTTTTATTAAGTTTTCTGCTGCAAGTATATCCTGCCTCTCCCTTCACTGCAGTCACCGCGGGACCACTTCCTACAGCTGCCATTGTCAGTGTAGGCATTGTTGTATTGCTCCTCCTGGGATGTGTGCTAGTGATAGCACTTGTCGCTATCTTCTACATGTAAGGCGTAAAGAAAAAGTGACTTTAATTCATATCTGAAAATGTATAAATTTTCCTCATATCTATATATATAGGAAGTGCAATTCAAAGAAAGCATTGCATCCGAATGTGTTGTATGATGTGTCTGGGATGGAAAGTGCCCCGTTGGAAATGAGTACCAAGAAGCAGGCAATGGTGCTTGCAGATGAGACTACCAATGAAATCAGAATGTCTTGTGCCACGAATGGGCATGGTGTCCATGAGTCAGGTTAATGGGTCCACCATGAGTAGGATGGTATACACACTTTCATCATTTTTCAATATAATAGAGTATTTGATGGTAATTTCAAAATCTCATATCTCATAAAATCTCAGCGTTTGAGGACAGTCATTCCATAAGTGAAGAAGATGTGACAGTGGCTGTTGTAGCTGAAGCCGACACCACTCCAGTCATGATTAGTGAAGCAGGGTGTGCGGAACAGGATGATACACCCAATGAGGTACTGTACCACTTGGCACTGGAGAAGTACAGCAGCTACGTATATCTATGGTACAATGTATGCCATTTAATGTACATTTGCAGG
Organism: Ianthella basta; assembly: GCA_964019415.1. Lineage (NCBI taxonomy): Eukaryota > Metazoa > Porifera > Demospongiae > Verongiida > Ianthellidae > Ianthella > Ianthella basta. The sequence continues at coordinate 6,636,169 of OZ025873.1, read as the reverse complement.
ACACAGAAGCAATACTGAAAGGACATGATGAACAGGCATCAGAACAAGGTTTGTTAGTGTTTTAATAATATGAATTAATGCATGCAGAACAGTGTTCTCACAAGTTCTTTTGTGTATTAATGTTATATGTATTACCTGAACATACGTTGCTGGTGTGCATTCTACAATTGTGTATACTATTACATCCTGTGACATAGCCTAACTTACAGGTAACCTAGTCTCGCTAGCCAGAGCACCATCTTTGCTCAGACCCTGCCTCGCAAAAGACGTGAAGGCGGGGTCTGAGCAAAGATGGTGGTGTGGCTACACGAGACTACAGGTAACCTTTGCTGTGCATTACAGTGGCAATGTCAGTGGCAATTGGGGAAGACATTATTGACTGTCACACAGACAAGTTTGTAGAACACGTCAAGAAAATGCATGAAAGGAGTGAGAACAGATTTGAAGAGGAGTTTAAGGTAAATGCTTCATGACATCACTGCATGGTGCAAATTATCATCAGTTATCAAATATTCTGCCCATGTATGATTGTAGAACATCACCGATGATCCAAATGCGGCTCATGCTGTTGCTACAGCCAACCGTTCTAAAAACAGATACCACAATATACACACATGTAAGTGTGCAGGATGCCAATAGGCTTTCCAAGATAAAGAACATTGTGCACGTGTGATGTGTATATACTCCACTTTCATTCAGTTGACCACTCTCGGGTGATCCTATCAGTATCAGATGAATGTGGAAAAGACTACATCAATGCCTCTTACCTCTACGTAGGTTGTGCACCTCAAGAATACTTTCATAAGCATGCATACAATCTTTAATCTACGCTACAGCTGCATTAATTCATAGCAACAGTTCAGATTAGTGTTCTCTGTATGGCCATTCAAATATTTTGCAGGGTGAACATGGAGATGTCTACATTGCATCACAAGGTACAACCGATGGATGGATTAGTGCATGCAGCTTCAATTGCATGTTATGCTGCTGATAGTGGCGCTATCTTGAACTTTGTATATGTTTATAGGTATACGATCATGTTTGTCTGCAGGCCCCACTCCTGAAACCATCACTGATTTCTGGCAGATGATCTGGGATGTGAGACCAGCTGTGATTGTCATGCTGACCAAAGTGGATGAAGGTGGCAAAGTGAGAATGATGATGAAAATATAACAGAAATTGGTACGGTAACTATTTGTTCATCTTTCAAACTGCACTATACAGCGTAAATGTGAGCAGTATTGGCATGATCAGTTGAACGAGCCCTACAATGCTGGGAGTGGCTTTACTGTGGTCACAACGGGATACAGGGACTTCACAGACCATCTAATCAGGGACCTTACTATCAGCAGTGTGCGTCTACGTGTCATTAATAAGTACCATTAGCATTAAAGCAGACAACTTGTGCATTCATTGTAAAATATCTTGCTATATGCTTCAATGCCGTTGCAGCCCTCTGACGGGTCTCTCCGTGTGAAGCACTTTCAATACACTGGTTGGCCAGATCATGGAGTGCCTTTGCAGACTTCCTCTGTGGTCAGGTTCATCCAGCAGGTCAGGAAGGAGTTTGAAGGAACAGATACACCTATTGTAGTCCACTGCAGGTAAGCGGAAGAGTGAGTTGAGATGAAAGACACAGTTTGCTTCAGTTCAAACTGGTATTCAACCATTTAGGACTAGCTGAGTATATACATTAGTTAGAATGCTGTAACTGTACCGTCAACAAGGACATTGCCTGCTAGCTTGTGCAAATTCTATTGTTGGAGTTCTGCAGCTATTTATGGAAGATCCTCAGTGAAATGCAACTATCATTCACAAATATGAGTTCAAGTGTACACTGAAAGGGTTGGTTCTCCAATACCAGCTTCACAACAGAGTTGAAAACCTTGCCGACATTTCAACCCTGTTGTTTATTAAGGTTTATTATTATTCTAAAACCAACCACTCTAGATCTATCTGGTATGGATAATTTGTTGCTAGGCAAATGAGGTAGTAGGTGTAGTTTTGGATTTTGTATTAACTCTGTGATGGAGAATATGCCATGGTTCTCCCTTGTGCTTTGAACATACACATTAGTGCTGGTGTGGGTCGTACTGGCACTTTCATCACTCTTGATGCAATGATGGAGAGATTGAAAGAGAAGAAGGACATTGACATCTTTAAGTTTGTCACTGATATGAGAAAGAGGAGAACAAAGATGGTGCAGACTTTGGTCAGTTGACAACTGTTCTTAGGATTAACTATCAGGCTTCAGCTTTTACATTCTTCTGTTTACTTTTCTAGGACCAATATGTGTTCATCCATGATGCCCTCTGTGACTACATCACTTGTGGAGACACGAGTGTGCCTGCCCATGAGCTGAGGGTTGTCATTGCCACTTTTGAGAGATTCAACCAGGATACGAGGAGGACTGGCTTTCAGGAACAGTTTGTTGTAAGTATTACAATGACAATGCAGTGTGCGGTCAATTTGCCCAGACCTATTCGGTTTCCTATTTATTTTGCTAGCTGCTGGAGAAATTCAGTAAGTCTCCACGTCCTAAAGACATTGAATTTGCCAACAGTAAGGAGGTAGCCCAAAGAAATAGGTACAAAGACAGATTCCCTTGTGAGTTAGACATTTTGAGCAATGAGTATAATTATACTGCATTACAATACTTTAGCTTGCTTCTTGCACTGTGCCTTTGATTTCTTACTCTTCTGCAGATACAACAAACTTCTTGCGGCTGCCATACAGAGCTGAAATCAACGGCACAGACTACATCAATGCAACTTTTGTCAACGTAAGAAATTTGTTGCATTTGACATAGCCAAGAATTGCATGTGGCGGCAAGAGCCTGGTAATGTATACATAACTTGTGCTATACTGTTATTCCATCTGCTACAGAGCTACTCCAGTAAGCGTGCCTTCATTGCTGCTCAGTCTCCAATGGAACATACAATGATTGACATCTGGGAGTTGATCCGGCAGTTCAGGATATCCACAATTGTGCTCCTCTGTGACTTCAAGGAGAGAAATGAAGTATGTTCTCGATGTTATTTCATTCAGTCTGAGAGTTTCGATATATATATATATACACATTGAGAGGCTTGCATATACTAGTTTTGTGGGTATTACTACTGCTATTTTGCTGTAACACAATGCATTGTGCATTCAATGAATGTGGCAGGAATTGAGTGTCCAGTTCTGGCCTGATCAAAAGACTGGCACTATGGAATGCAAGCCAGTCCAAGTCAATTACAAGGACACAGTCCAAATGGAGGACTGTGACAAGATTCTGCTGGATGTCTTTGATAGTGGGAAGGTTTGTCCAAGAATCCTTGTACTCTGATGTATACTGCACATAGAATGTGCAATGTGTGATCCCACTATTATTATTCAGCTCTCCAGTCCCCCAATGGAGGTGGTCCTGTACCACATCAGAGGTTGGACCATCACCAGCCCACCTCCTTTTGCCTCCCTGCTGAAGGTGATGGGAGAAGTGGCTGACATCCAGAAAGAAACAGACAGACCAGTTCTGGTCATGTGCAAGTGAGTGGATACAGTGTGCACACATACATTTTTGAACACTGAACGTTAATGACAGTATCTGATTTCAAAGATGTATACTGCAATACTCTTGGCACTTAGAAGCACAGTTGGTTCAGTGTGCAAAATGACATATTTTAAATGGACCTATATCTATCCCTAGATCTATTTGCCCAATCTCTTAACTATCTAAATTTAGCTCCACTAGTACTTACATGGTGCTTTAGGAAGGAGTGATGCTGAATGTATGTGCTGACAGTGACCACAGTCAGGCTAGCTAAATGGCTGCCTATGCAATGGGTATTTGCTAGTTCCTATGTGCCATGCATGTCCTGTTGGCTGCAAGTATCCCATCAGCTCTTGCCTAGTTGCATTCGGGAGCAGGCATCCAATCATTATTGCACAATTTTCAACATGGCTGACCATACAGGCTACATTCCTAGGCCCATGCTGTCAATATGAACACATTCAAAAGACTTATGCGTATGCCTAACTGCATGTGGTCTACATCTTGAACAAGGTTAACAGTGTCTTGCATGGCAGTTGCACATTTTTGGAGTATTGGTAATGCTATTGTCCCATTGAATAGAATTACGGTACATTCTCAATCATCCATAGTCTAATAATGGTAAGCATTGTTATGGGGACAATGACCATATTTCAACTGCCAGGGTGAATGAGCACATCATCACTGTTTAAACATCCCTTGCATGCCAATACAAGAGGTACAGTAACTGTTATCTATTTTCCCTCCAGTGACGGCATGTCTCGCAGTGGTGTGTTCATTACTTGTATGTCTGAAATTGAGAGAGTCAAAGTTGAAGGAGGAGTGGACATCTTCCAGACAGTCAAGGCAGCAAGAACACAGAGACCACACATGGTCTACACCACTGTGAGTCATGCATATGCATGTTTAGAATTTAGGACTGGGCAAATTTTTGAGCAATCACGTAGCATAGATAAATTGAATGTAAAAGGTTTCCACCACTGAGGTCTTCATTAGGTACATGAAGACCTCCGTGGTCGAAACATTTTACATTCACTTTATCTCTGCTATGTGATTGCTCAAATATTCGCCCAGTCCTATCTGTGCTGTAGCAATGAGCCTCTACCAAATTTTGGGTAGAATTTATAATAATTCGGTTTCAGTCGGCACTTGCGAGTATATATCTAAGCTTTATATCATATCTTATGACTGCACACCCATCGGAAGCACTTAGGAATTAATGCTGTCATCCTACATTACACTGAGTGTGTGTTTGTTGCTGTTCTTCAGGACCAGTACAAGATGTGCTTTGAGATCCTCCAGTCCTACTTGGACTCATTTGATACCTACGCCAACTTCAAGACTGTTTGAGTGATCAACTCAGTATATGCCAACATCAAGCTAGAGAGAAACTGCTGCTAGCACAAACTACCTGTGGTGCTCATCATTCAACACTGTTATTTCATGCACATTATTATAGTACTGTAACACAACCATTGTAGTCATGTATATATATATTATTAAAGTACAATCAGCTGTAATGATGACAATACATTAACCATAAACATTAAGGACAGGAGTAGGACAGAGACACAGGACAGTGCAGGGACACAGAACACATTGCAGCTGTCAGATTATAATTATGGTTATGTAGGCCTAGCACAATGGCAGCTTACACTTACCTGTTGAAATTGTATACATAGTAATGCTATATAGTAACATGCCAGTCCCGTTTGAAGATGAACACTCATGGCACTAGCGCACAATCATTACGTGATCCCGGTGATGTATTTATAATATTACTGCATTTTCTATCCGCATGCTCATTTTATAGCCACTCATACTAATGTAATTGAAGTGTTCAGTGTCATAATGGATAAATTTAGCTATTTTCACAGTCATTGATATCTGCCAGAAGGTGCTCAGAATAAAATCTGTTCCTGACTCTTTTGGCACTCTACGTACAGAAGGAGATGTTTAGACTGTGCAGAATTGCATACTTGCTTGATCTATTGCTAGTGCTAGGGCCAGGTAAGTCATATTGGCAAAGGTAAGAGCACTTGCATCCATAAACCCTCTACTACTGTCTGTCCTACATTCTACAGCTGAGTGTGTGGTCGAACCAGGCAAACCCATCATATCATTGATTCAGGATGGCTCTGAAGTCACTCATCCAGTTGTGTTTGGTATCAATGAAACGGCCAGTATTTGGTGCAGGGCTGTGAATACTCCTGTAAATAGGACAATGCGTGCTCTATTCTAGAGGTTCGGCAACAGCACTCGCGTGAATAGAGCTGAGTCAGGCAACCAAGAAGTATACGTGGAGAAGTTTGCTGGGTTGACTCCAAGCGAATACATCCAGACTTGGCAAAGAGTGCTTCATTTTAACAGAACAAAGCCTTCCTTTGCTGGGAACTATACCTGCACAGCCAACCTTGCTGGAAACTTCACTAATCAAACTGTAGAAGTTCAGATTTCAAGTGAGCGGCATACAGTGTGATTACTAACCATTATACGAGCTATAATACTAATTATAGGATCAGGTATACATTCTAATAAGAGGAGGCTGTAGATTAGCAGAATTAAACCATTATCATTATGCCACACTATATTTTCTATTTTCTTCAGCCATTGACTGTGGTGATCCTAGTACTCCCACAAATGGTCAACGTACTCTCTCCAATACAACCTACAACTCTGTAGTGACCTACACCTGTGATGTAGGCTACACACTACAGGGACCAAACAGTAGAACCTGCCAGTCCAATGGACAGTGGAGTGGGAGTGTACCTCAATGCTGTAAGCTAGTGAATGGCATTGCATTTTGCTGATTAATGTATTACGCGTGTCTGAAAAAGCATGTTGTTTAAAGCTATTGCTTAATGAACCAACCAACATTTATAGAAAATCATAATACGTGTGGTGAGGCAATTGCAAGCCGTATATTACAGTTTTCCTTTTTCAACACATAAATATTATATCTCACTTCTTGCTACCCATACAAGAGATACATGCTTTTAAATATGCTTTACATATAATTTATATTATATTGCATATTAAGAAGAGGCATGTCTTTATAGTAGAATTACAGACATACGTTAGACTAATTACATTGGCATTGATTTCACAATAGTCTGTGCTAGAATCTGTCAGAATGGTGGATCACTGGATTACTCCTCCTGCACCTGCAATTGTGCATGTGGCTACTCAGGAACAGGCTGTGAAAGTAAGATACTATTAATTAATACTTCAATTTTGTCGGTCAAATTCCAATTTATGCATACTTCTAATTGACTTTAACAGCCTGTGCAAGTGTCAAAGGGGTAAAGGTGAGCATGGCCACACAGTGTTTGCATGGGAATTCGGAAATGAAGTTGGGGATGTGTATTAGGTATGGAATCATAGATCACTGTCACTCACTCCAACCCAGGGTGACGTTGGAGAGTCTGGACCCAGAGGCCCGGCAGGAAGACCTGGTAAACATAGGGCTCTTGGAAGGCCAGGGCCTGCAGGACTTCCTGGTGCCAAGGGGCAAAAGGGGGATCCAGTGAGTGATCCGGGCTCTGTCTGGTGAGACCACCTTTGAGAGTACTATTAGTGCAGTTACTGTAAGTGTATGCAGAGAAGCTGACAACATCAATCCCTCTGAACATTTCCTACCATGACAACAAAAGCTATGGAATGTCAATGCAAATAATGTGGCAATGGTTTAACAACAATTGATCCCTGTGTGCATATATGTGCACATCAATCCATACCTGTTCACTTGCTGCACTTTCACACAGGGGATGGGACAAGCCGGAGCACCTGGTCTTCCTGGGCTTCAAGGTCCACCAGGGGAGAGTGGATCACAGGTAACTTGATGTGCAAAAGGATTCTTTCATTTGCTGTGCTAACTTCAGGCAGATCTACTGCTTGATTAGCTCTTTCTTCACTAAAGCGCCACTTTGAGTTGTTTGCTAATGGGATTCTGTTAATGGACTATTATATGATAATATGCATTGAACCATTTCTAGGGTGATGCTGGTCCACCTGGGCCCCGTGGAAAACATGGTCACCCAGGAGCTCCGAGAGATGCCAAGGTGAGCATCCTTCAAAAAGATGATGTATGCAATGCAGACAATATGGGGCTGCTTCGCTTCAATTCCACTTGCTCAAGGCTGAAACTTTTGGTCTGTGATGGGCAAAACTGGAAGGTCAGTGTAGTATACCAGTGTATATGTAGGAGCTTGCATGCATTGTGCAATTGCACCAATTATTCTTCTGTGTCTCTGTCTTGTCTGTCCATGTATTATAGTGCATCACCATGATGGACTGTCCAACACAGTAGAAGGAAAACATACATATACGTAATTGAAGTCTTAATTGCTGTAAAAACTGTAGAAACGGTCTAACTTAACACAGTCACACACATTCATAGTCTACTGTAGTATGTTTGAGCTAGACTGTAGCTAGCTGTATTATCTCGTTAAATGTGCATACAGCTATAACTTGTGATGGACCAGTTTGTAGAAGATTCTGTGCAATCATAATTATGGATTTGTGATGTGACAGTCACATAGAATCAGATTTTTTTAAGGGTATATGTATGTATGAACCTTGATTAAAACAGGAAGCAGAACAAGACATTAGATAATGCAGACATACTTCAATTACTAAATCATGATAAAATAAGTGTGTTTACAACAGCCAAAGACCTTTGAGCTCCAGGTTGAAGCTACTTGCATAGTCTGTATTTGCCAACCACCGCACTATTACATGTTGGGCACAAGAATTAACTACTCATATTATTGGTGTTCATGACATTGTGTCTGGTCTAAGGAAATATAAAGTATGCTGATGATGTTATGTGTGTTGTGTGTGTGTGTGTGTGTGTGTGTGTGTGTGTGTGTGTGTGTGTGTGTGTGTGTGTGTGTGTGTGTGTGTGTGTGTGTGTGTGTGTGTGTGTGTGTGTGTGTATGTGTGTGTATGTGTGTGTATGTGTGTAATCAAGTACGATCTTGCTCATGCAAGTATTTGTATCTTTGAAACTAGGCTGAGGAATGTGGGAAGGTGTGCATGCACATGTGTGTGTGTCCACATACATCTATATATTTGAGTGTTTACTGGTGCATACGGTTTGTGCTAATGTTAACAAAGTTGTATATACTGCCATGTTGAGAGTGCACAGTGCATGTACATATATTTTAAAATTATTATACAATTACCATAAAGAATAAAAGTAATACAGTTACCCAAATTAAATAAATAAATAATAATATATAAGCTGCTAAATTCTTCCTACAGTAGATCTGCACTAAAACATGCAATAGCACAAAAATTGGGGCACAGTCACCTGTGCTCGCATGCAAGTCATAGTAAAATGTAATTAATAATTGAAATCATTTAAATCAAATTGATTGTCCTTGATTGTGCCGAGTACATATATTATTATAATTATTCAATCACATGGTAAATTATTGGAAGGAATGCTAAAGTAACTATATGCAACTGTCACTTAACGGCAAGTGCGGCTAAATTCGATATATAGTGACACCATGCAGTAATCAGAAACATCTAGTAATGTTATGGAAAAATGACATGGAGATTCTGGCAGTATATGGCTCAGTCAACAAACGAGTATACCAATACAGCATAGCCAGTTGTCAGTGAGTATAATATATGAGAGGTATAGGTAATGGAGCAGTCAATTGAAGCCATATCCCAAGGCTTTACCTTTTGTTTTGACTCTTAATGAAGCCCATACATTACTACATAGTAATACTGGTAACATGCCATCCCCATTTGAAGATGAACACTCACGGCACTAGCACACAATCATTACGTGATGTGTTTATATATTACTGCATTTTCTATCTGCATGCTCATTTTATAGCCACTCATACTAATGTAATTGAAGACTTAGTGTTCAGTGTCGTAATGGATGAGTTTAGTTATTTTCACAGTCATTGACGTCTGCCAGTAGGCTGCCGGGGAGCTCAGAGTAACTGTTCCTGACTCTTTTGTCACTCTACGTACAGAAGGAGATGTGGAGACTGTGTAGAATTGTGTACTTGCTTGGTCTATTGCTAGTGCTAAGGCCAGGTAAGTCATATTGGCAAAGGTATAGAGCACTTGCATCCATAAACCCTCTACTACTGTTTGTCCTACATTCCACAGCTGAGTGTGTGGTTGAACCAGGCAAGCCCATCATATCATTGATTCAGGATGGCTCTGAAGTCACTCATCCAGTTGTGTTTGGTATCAATGAGACGGCCAGTATTTGGTGTAGGGCTGTGAATACTGGGGCAATGCGTGCTCTATTCTGGAGGTTCGGTAACAGCACTCGTGTGAATAAAACTGAGTCAGGCAACCAAGAAGTATACGTGGAGAAGTTTGCTGGGTCGAGTCAAAGCGAGTACATCCCGACTTGGCAGAGAGTGCTTCATTTTAACAGGACAAAGGCCTCCCTCGCTGGGAACTATACCTGCACAGCCAACCTTGCTGGAAACTTCACTGATCAAACTGTAGAAGTTCAGATTTCAAGTGAGTGGCATACAGTGTGATTACTAACCATTATACGAGCTATAATACTAATAGGAGCTGGTATACATTCTAATAAGAGGAGGCTGTAGATTACAAATGCTCCAAGTGCATGATGAGCATGTTGTAATGTATGCAGCATTCCATGGAGTGTGACTCAGTATAAGCCAGATTCATCTGCAAATAGCAGAATTAGCCCATTTTCATTATGTCACTCTTAGAATGTAAACATGTCATTGTACACCTACGCCCATTTGAGGGCATTTTCACACTACACCATCATCAACATCACATGCACGATCATATGATTGTCACGAGGAATGGCAAGGCATCAGTATAGAATGAAACAGTGGATGCATTAAGGGCGGACGAGTGGGAGTAGTACATGTGTAACTTGTATTAACTGTAATTATTGTATATATGCTGAAATATACAGTTGTACTGTTTTTCCAGTTTAAGAATCACATTTTGCTCTATTTTATTTCAGTTAACTGCACCAGCAAATGCAATTTTGGGCAAACAAGGGAGCTGAATCAGACAGGTATGCATATCATTAGGCACTGAATGAGTGACATGTACATAAGATATGTTCTGCTACAGTAATACGTCAACTAGTAAACTGTTACTGTCTTTCGTCACTGCACTGGCAAATATGAAATACCTGTACTGAGTCTGTTGTGAAGATCTTACAGTGCAATATGTTCTTCTGATTAAATCTTTCATAATTGTAGCAGCTGTAAGAAGCCACATTATATCAAGATCTCAGAACCAGACTGCACTCACTGGCCATGGTCCTGTGATTGTTGGTGCTAATGAAGTGGTCCAGATTTGGTGTAGAGTGGAGAACACTGCCGTGAGCAATATTGTGCGTGCGCTTTTCTGGCGATTTGATAATGGCACTCGGCTACCTTTTGTCAACAAAGGAGATTCAAGTAAACAAGATGTTTACATGGAGAAGTTTGCAGGTTTAAACCAAAGTGACCCTACTCGTATTTGGATAAGAGTTTTACATTTCAGCAGGACAAAACCTTCTAGTGCTGGCAACTATACCTGTGTTGCCAATCTCGCTGGGATTTTCAATAATCTAACAGTGGAAGTTTCAGGTGAGTGATTAGGCATGGTCATTATATACATTGGAGGATGCATGAACTCATTCCATGAAGTGCAGCCTGTGTGCCATACCTCTTGATCCAAAGTTAAGTTTTTCAATATTGGACTCAATTTGTATCAAGTTGTACACATACTTATTGCACACATCACCCTCATTGTACCCCCTGATGTCTCTCAGCATGCTCTTATCCCTTTCTTTGGGCTACAGTGCAAGATACATCCCCAACTAACAGCATTACAACCTCAATGACTAAAACTTTATCATCCACAAGCCGTAAACTAAGTGCATCCTCTGCAGCCAATGATATAGCCCCAGATACCAGTACAATGTCCTTGACAGCCAGTGAAGTATCCCCAATGAACGATGACACAATTGGCAGTCCTACATCTACCATAAGGAGCTCGAGTGAAACGTCCTCATCAAATGGTAATACAATGCCAACAAGTAGGAATGCTACCTTCTCAAGCAGCAATACTTTACCAACAAGCCAACTTACACCATCCAAAATCAGTACTGCATCATCAACAATCAATGGCATACCCCCAGCAAGTGGTAGCAATCCACCAATTACCATTTTACCTTCCACAGAACATAATGCAACCTCTATAGCCATGGAAATGTCGTTAAAAGGCAGTGGATTGTCTGCAACAAGCAGTGAAGCTTCTCCCGTGAAAAATACAACACCACCAGGCAGTCTTGCAGCCATCACACAGAGTGAAACATCCTCACTGAACAGTGCTGCTTCTTCTGAAACAAGCAGGCATTCATCCATCTCACACAGCAATACAAGCCCAGCAAGTAATGGTACACCCTCTGAAATCAGAGCCACACCCCAAACAAGCATTGATGTGTTCCCAACCAGTAGTGGCATACCCCTAATGAACACAGTAATATCGCTTACAACAAGTCTTGCAGAGTTCACAGCATTCAGTGACATATCTCCCAAAAGCAGCAGAACATCAATAGCAAACAGTGAAACTTTCCCAGTGAGTAGCAGCACAACACCAGCAGGCAATCCTACCACAACTGTAAAGAGAGAAACATTCCCTACAAAGAGTGGTGTCTCCCAGACTAGCAGAGACACATCCCTTCCACGCAGTATTACGGTAACAACAATTAGAATTGCATCACCAGAAATCAGTGGTACCAGTACATTCCCCACAAAGATTGAATTCAAACTATTCACAAATGTCAGTCAACTTTCTTTTAAGAGCCTTGAATCTTTTGCAACAGCAAGAGGTATGTCCACAGTAAACAGCGGATTGGTCTCAAGCACCGAAGCCTCCTCAGTGAACACTAATGCAACACCAACAGTCAGTCCTACACCCAGTGCTAGGAGTGAAGCACCTTCAGCAAAACGTGGTGAATCTCAAACAAGCAAGGAGACAGCCTTATCACACAGAATTGCACCATCAGCAAGCAGACTTACATCCACTACCAACAGTGGCACATCCCCAGTGAGCAGTGCTGGCACACCAACAAGCTTAAACAACTTTATATCTACTGAAACAAGCAGTACTTATTCAGCAGACATTAGAGATTTCCCAACGACCTCCCCAACAATCAGCGGAAGGTCCCCCACCATCAGTAGTGCATCCCCAACAGCAATAAACAGTGCTACATCTCCCACAAGCAGTCAAGCCCTTTCAACAAGCTATGAAGCAGCCCCCACAAGTAGTGGTCCACTATCTCCAACGACCACATTGACCGCAATCATTGAAACATCTACACTACATGACGGTACATTGCTGACATTAAGTAATGTATTCTCAAAAAGTGCTACTGCATCGCCAACAAGCAATAGGGACACTATGATCAGTGAAGGTAATTCACTCTATAACAATTAATGTACACATGCAAGTGATTGCCTGACAGAGCTTGTATGCAATTCTAATTCTTCCAGTGTACGTATAATGCATTTATTATTCTGCCATTTACTATGCATGTCATCACCTCATTGCAGTCACCATGGAAACACTTCCTACAGCCATCATAGTCAGTGTGGTGACGGCTGTAGCACTGCTTCTCTTGGGATGGGTGCCATTGATAGCACTTGCAGTCATGACGTACAGGTAAAGTGAACCGACTGGCATGATCAACTGTGATGTAATAATATTAATTTTAGTGTAATATATATTGACAGCTTTGCATAAATATTTCTTTTTCTTTGAAGAAAGTGTCATTCAAGGAAGACATTCCACCTTCAAGTCTTACATGGTATGTCCACAGAGGACTCAGCCCCACTGGGTGACAGTGAGGTAGTGATGGTTACAGATGGCTATACTAATGAGTCATTGGTATCAGGTGAAATACATGCTCAAGCTCAACAAGGCAACAAGGAGTCAGGTTGGTTGGTAGATCTCAGTCATTATTTACGAGCATATACATATAGCACCCTAGACTTTAAGAATTGGAACATTAATTGTGCATGGTATATCTTTATGGCCGATATGTATCATATAGATGAGAAAGCAATATATGTATACTTACTCCATAGATGATCATGGACTAGATGCAAATGTGAATGGTGAATCTGAAGTTATACCAGCTGATACTGAGGGGCAACTTGGTAATGGAGAATTGGAACTATCAACGGGGCATGCCCTTGATTTGCAGGACACACCACCAGATGTGGAAGGAGACAGCAAGTATACCTCAGATACAGGTGTGGAGCGTAAGCACAGAGCACTAATGATTGTACATGCTAACTATTTATAATAACGTTATATCATGTAATAATAATCTATGGTATGCAACAACAGTGCTTTGCTTCCAAATGACTTCTTTCATTCATAGTACGTCCATGGAAGGTGGCCAGCTACTCTCATGCCAGCCAATTCACAGAGCATGTGAAGGAGATGCACGAAAAGAGAGAATATGGATTTGAGAATGAGTTTCAGGTTAATTTAAATGGTATATTATATACAGCATAATATGGGCATACACGTACTGTGCATAATGCATTCCATGACTTACTCTAGAGTTCTAATTTCCTTTAGTTGGGTGCAGCTGTAACCTGTAGACATTGCTGAATGATGCCATAGCTACAAATTAAACTTGGCTCCTGCTCATTTCCTGTGAATACCTGCAGAGAATCATTGACGATCCAAATGGTGTGCATGAAATAGCAGCAGCCAACCGTTCCAAAAACAGATATCGCAATATACACACATGTAAGTGCTGCCTTGTATCAAAGGGGTACACATTGTCAAGTGAATACATCAAGCATATAAGATTATTCCATTTTGATTCAGTTGACCACTCTCGGGTTGTCTTGTCAGTACCAGATGAGAATGGAAGTGACTACATCAATGCCTCATACATCAATGTAAGTTCTACGGTATGTAGATGGTTTCCAATCATGCAGTACCCCATGCATACATTCATATTTCTGTCTTTAATTGCTTTCTGCATATTTTGCATATGCGCAGGGTGAACATGGGGAAACCTACATTGCATCACAAGGTACTTATACATAACATTATTCACATGCTCGGGTCATTATTCACTGTTAAGATTATAATTCTAAATGCAAATAAAAGTTTTTATTATTGTTTCGGTTTTCAGTTGAATTTCTGAAGTAAATGCCCCTCCTTATGACTGCAGGTCCCACTCCTGACACAATCACTGATTTCTGGCAGATGGTGTTGGATGTGAGACCAGCTGTGATTGTTATGCTGACCAAATTGAATGAAAATGGAAAGGTGAGAGAGGTGGAGATGTATATAAAATTGCTATGGAATCTCTTCAGAGACGGTAGAACATAGACTATAATGCAATAATTAAAGGAATCAAATGATTATGAACATTATTTTTATGAGTTAATGGTATAAAAGAGGCTGGAAGGCAATAAGGGCCCCAAAGGAACCTTCTTCAACTGATTGCAAATATAAGCAGCTTAGCTAGCATGCTAAGGTTTGTAATTGCAATGAAATCAACAAATGTATTTACTGTGAGGAATTATGATGTCACCAAATACATATAATTTATATTCCACTTTCTGCATATTCATTACAGCGAAAATGTGAACAGTACTGGAATGAAGGCCTAGACAAGCCCTACAATGCAGCAAGGGGCTTCACAGTGGTAACCACTGGATACAAAACTTTTGCAGATTTTGCAATCAGGGACATGACCATCCGCAGTGTGAGTATGTTCTGCAATCAGAATAATACAAAATGCAATGCACTGAAGGACACTACAGGCATGCATGTGTCAAATGCAACTTGGAAGGATTCCAAATTCTTTGCATGCAGCCCTCTGCTGAACCCCACTGTGTGAAGCACTTCCAATACACTGGTTGGCCAGACCATGGAGTCCCTCTACAGCCATCCTTGCTGGTCAAGTTCATCCAACTGGTCAGGAAGGAGTTTGAAGGAACAGATGCACCCATTGTGGTGCACTGCAGGTGAGAATGAGTTTGAAAAGGGTGCCAGGGTTGAGAAGGAGGAGTGACAGTGTGTGATAGATAAGGGAAAGAGTAGCTAAGTGTATATAAAGCACAGAAGGACATTTTCATGCATTGTTTGTGACACAACTCTTCTAAAGGTGCTGATTATTGCATGCTCGTTTACCTTGTTAGTGCTGGTGTGGGTCGTACCGGCACATTCATTGCTCTTGACACAATGATGGAGAGGCTGAAGGAGAGGAAAGACATTAACATCTTTGAGTTTGTCACTGATATGAGGTCCAGGAGAACAAAGATGGTGCAGACTTTGGTAAGTTAAACGCACCAAGTTCATATCAAACAATACATATTAAGATCAAATCCTCAGATGCTAACTTTTACAGTAAGAATTACAAGTCATTGCCATGAAACTCCTACAGTATGATGAAATTGCCATGCTACTGGACAATTAATAAATGTCAGGAAATATTGTTTTGTTGTTATTACCACATACCCCATGTGTTAACTCCTTCCAGTGCCACCATTCCACTTAATCACTTCATAGGACCAGTATGTGTTCATCCACGATGCCCTCTGTGACTACATCACTTGTGGAGACACAAGTGTGCCTGCCCATGAGCTGAAAGCTGCCATTGCCACCCTTGAGAGAGTTAATAGGGAAACTAGATGCACTGGATTTCAGGAACAGTTTGCTGTGAGCACTGTATGACATTGTTGTAATTTGATGTTGAAATATTCTTTAAAATTCTTTATGATAAATATAACTATATATATTGCAAAGATGGCAGTATTTGTACAAATCATGTTACCTTAATTTTCATGCAACAGATTTTGGAGAAATTTAGTAAGTCTCCATGCTCTGAAGATGTTGATTTTGCCAAGAGTAAAGTGGTTGCCAAAAGAAATAGGTACAAAGACAAGTTCCCTTGTGAGTTAAAACAGGAGTCATATTATGTTGAATCTCCTCTGTTCTGTTCGCAGCACTTGCCATTTTACTGTCTTATGCAATACAGATTCCACCAACTACCTGCGGCTACCATACAGCTCAGCAAGCAGTGAAACTGACTACATCAATGCAACATTTGTCAATGTAAGTGAAGCTGCACTTAGTGTGTGCAGGATTACATACATATGTTGTGCCATATAGTGTGATAGCACAATGGTGTAAGTGGGTCTTATATTTTTAGGGTAACACAATAACAAAGTTTCATTCACCATGGTGCTACTTTAAGGAGGTTTACTTATGAAATGTATATAGAGCTATTCAAAGAAACATGCCTTCATAGCCGCTCAGTCTCCAATGGAACTAACAAGGAATGACATCTGGGAACTAATCTGGCAGTTCAAGACATCCACAATTGTGCTCCTCTGTGGCTTCAAAGAGGGGCATCAAGTAAGCTGCTTGATCATCCAGCTCACACTGAATTCACTTCTCTTTTTAATGCATAATTTGTTTTGTGGTTGTTACATAATTTGTTTTGTGGTTGTTACTGTAACAATTGTTACAGAAAATGTGTCACCCTTTCTGGCCTGATGAGAAGACTGAAACACTTGATTTCAAACTGGCTAAAGTTGACTACAAAGACACTTTGCCCATGAAGGACTGTGACAAAGTCCTGCTGCACATTACTAGCAGTGATAAGGTTGGCAAATTACGCATCATTGTCTAACTTGTCGTACAGTACTACTTGGTCCCTGGATGCAAATTGATTACCTGCCTCTATTGTGCACATTCCAGCTCGCCAGTCCACCAATAGAAGTGACCCTGTACCACTTCCTACGTTGGACCACAACCAGCCCACCTCCTGCTGCCTCCCTGCTGAAGGTGATGGGAGAGGTGGCAGACATTCAGAAAGAAACAGACAGACCAGCTCTGGTCATGTGCGAGTGAGTGGGCGCAAATAATACCATTCTGAGTTCATGGTTGTTGTGGCAGTGCATGGCAAAACCTATAGTGCAATTTCATCATTGAAAATAGATTTCAATGGCATATATTTGCAATGCATCATTGTGCTAAATGTGGACAGTAAACTAGTGAGATGACACACATGCAATATGGACGTTACTTAACCTGGACTATAGGAGTGACTGTGCCGAGTTGCTCATAGAGCATGTGACAAAGCTGTGTACGTTATCAAGCAGCAATACTTGTGCACCAAGTACCATAAATGGCATACTAAAGCGCTTCTAGGCCACTTTAAATAGTGCTTGGATGTTATGCATTTGAGTGTATTTACATCATCTTATGCCCATTCAGTGATGGAATGTCTCGTAGTGGTGTGTTCATTACTTGTATGTCTGAAATGGAGAGAGTTGAAGTTGAAGGAGGAGTGGACATCTTCCAGACAGTCAAGGCAGCAAGGGCACAGAGACCACACATGGTCTACACCAGTGTGAGTTTCAGTAAATGTACATGTTTGCAACAAAATGTAGAAATGATAAAGCACAATGCACAATTATTGCTATATACATTGTCATGTCTTTCATCGATTCATTCAGGAACAATACAAGATGTGCTTTGAGATCCTCCAGTCCTGTCTGGGATCAAATTGTACCAACAATAATGATAGGCCTTTTTGAGTGGCTGCCAGAAAGCAGAATTATTACAATTGCAATCTGCTAGATATGAGAGCTCATTATTACTCAACATCTTTTTTTGGCTCTGGAATGACACCACTTTGCTTACCGTTATATTAATTCTACTATGCAGTGTACAGTGTCTTAAATATTCTGGTGTTTTGGGCATGCATTGTTGTCCATTTTTTCTCTCCATTCTCATGCACTGAGGAAGAATGACCCAAGTCCAGGTTCTGTATGCCCTCACTTCAAACACTAGTGTGCACGTGCACTCTAAGACAGTATACGCAACAGTACACAATTTACTGTTCTTACATTCATTGCTTTGTTTTGTACAGAATAGTTCGGAAGACCTGATCATAATGGCTGTGTGCCTTAGTGCACATGCATATATAATTGAATATAGCCCTGAATCCTTAGATGGTTGCTCATCAGACATCAGCAAAATTGTGTGTGTGTGTGTGTGTGTGTGTGTGTGTGTGTGTGTGTGTGTGTGTGTGTGTGTGTGTGTGTGTGTGTGTGTGTGTGTGTGTGTGTGTGTGTGTGTGTGTGTGTGTGTGTGTGTGTGTGTAAAACTGAAGTGAGGCCAACTGGCTGTTGTAGTGAACACAGTGAACACGGTGTTGTAATGGTGTAGTTTCTCACTCCTGGTATGAGACATGTTTACACCATAAGAGCACACTGGTGTCTTCTAATGGATTGACTAACCACAATAGGCTTCTCCAAACCCAAAACATCCTATAAGTGGCCACTTGAGAAGCCACTCAGTACTGTAAGAGACAGTGATGGAGCTTCGTTAGAGAGTTCATCAACATGTCATGCTGATTGATACGTATGTCACGTTCACCTGTCGAAAGATGTCAGAACGTTACTCAACCTGAATTTTCGCATTCTCGTCAGCCTGCATGGACAACTGGGGGTTATATGCGATTGCAATAGTTCTAGCTCTCTTACCAGGTAAGCGCTGTTAACTAGCAAAATGCATCTGATCTATCGCCAGTTATTACTGCGGACCCGCGACTTCTATACTACATAGCTTCAGCAAACTGTGTGGATAAAGGATGGAATCCTGATATTTCAAGTACTGAGAATGGGCCTGCAGTCTTTGGACCACTGGTGTATGGTGTTAACAAAGTAGTCCGCATTTGGTGCCGTGCCACGAACACCGCTAGTAACAGTCCCAATAAACTGCAAAGTCTTTTCTGGCGAGACAACTACGGCTCTCGCGTATACTTCCAAAATCATTCTGACAACTCTAATCCTGATGTTTACAGCGAAGCTATTGACGGCACCGATGAAGGTAACTACACTCCTACTTGGATTAGAGTTCTTCACATCAATAGAATCCAACTTTCTTATGCTGGAGTCTACACGTGCACAGCCAACTATAACAGGGTTTTCCTGAATGCTACTGTGGAAGTACAAGTTCAAGGTTGGTGTGATTGGGTAGCTAGCTATTGAATTACGCTCATTAGCAATACATAAACATTCACTGCCTTAGTACAGATATTGTAGCTAACTACCTGTATGCCTACGCATGCCGGACTGCAAATTAATGCATGTACTTTATAAAGAAATAATATTTACTATTCTACATAATAGTATGGATGTAGGGATATTGGGAAAAAGACAGAAACAAGTATACATAAGACTTAGTGCTGTTACACAGCGAAGCATCAACCTTGGTCCTTACATGCATGAATGTAGCACCATCTTCATTCAATGCAGCTAGAAAGGGTATATTTCTGTTGCAAACTATGTCTTGGTTACATACAAGCTGTGGATGGCACAATCTGAATTGCTTTTGGTTCTGCAATGCTGCATGATTCCCTTTTGTTTGTAATCTAGGCACAAATGCAACAAGCAGAAACAACAGTCATAATGAAGATGATCTAGGCACAAATGCAACAAGCAAAAACAACAGTCATAATGAAGATGATCTAGGCACAAGTGCAACAAGCAGATATAACGATCATAATGAAGGTGATTACAAATATTTCACAAATGCTATTTGCATGCAATGCTACACTTGCATATTAATCTTCTACTTCTGTTGTACTGTATGTCTTGCACTTGTACAACATTTGTCCATAGCCCTATCACCAACTCCTAAAGGTGCTATAGTTGCAATTGGCTCAATCATTGCTGTACTGCCCCTCCTGGGAGGTGTGCTAGTGATAGCACTAAGTCTTGCCGTGGTGATGTTCAGGTAGGGGCCATGGATTGGCATGAAGACTATAACACAACGTATTGTTAGTATTAATTACCAATACCATGGTATTAACCTTGTAGAAAGCGCCACTCAAAGAGATTATTCAATAATGTGCATAATGATGTATCTGGCATGGAATGTGCCCCATTGGGTAGCAGGAAGGTGGAGCTGACAGATACTAGGACTGATGAAGTCTTGTGGCCCGGGGATACAAATGGGCACGCCCTCCATGACCACAAGGAGTCAGGTAGGCGTGTCTGTAGGCTTAAGTGCATCACATACACAATACGATTTGATGTTCAAATAACAGTCTACCTAGCATGAATGGACAATTAGCTGTTTGATGATTATCTTACTTTTTGTTACATTTATAAGGACATGGATTTTCTTTCCATGCTAAATAGCTTATGCTGAAGTGACTGTCGCAGATGAAATTGACACGAGTCAATACAGTGAGGCAGTGTGTACAGTGCATGGTATACCAAATGACGTCTACACACAGCCCATGGCCAGGGGTGGAGAATTAGAGCTGTCAATGGGACCTGCACAGAATGTGCAGGACACACAGACAGATACAGGTTTGTACAATGTCATGTGTGCTACAGAAGGAGTTAACAGTGCTTTGATCTGCAACCTTTGTACTGTTACTGCTACAATGCAAGTGGCACATTACAATATCATGCTGGTCCTGGTAAGAATAATTCGTTGCACAAAAACCTTATGTATAATTTCCAGCGACATTTCTATCGTTACATTACTGTTAATCCCTATAGCAGAGAACAGTGCTATACTTGCAGACAGATTTGCAGACCATGTGAGTGAAATGCACCTAATGAGAGATAAAGGTTTTGAAGAGGAATTTAAGGTTAGTAAAAGCAGCATTATAATTAACGAACGTCACAATGTAGATATTAGGCAAACATGTTCTAATGCATAGAATTATATCTACTATGATATTGTTCCCATTCATATTTTATTCGTAAATAAACGATCTGACATGTCCTGCTTACTCTCTATGTAAATACATTTTACAGAATATTGTTGATGACCCAGATGGAGTACATGACATTGCCACTGCAAATCATTCCAAGAACAGATACCACAACATACATACCTGTACGGAAGCATGTTCTTGGTTGTGATGAGGACAAACATAGTAACAAAATTACGTATGTATTCTACTTTCATTCAGTTGACCACTCTCGGGTGATCCTGTCAGTTCCAGATGGATGGGGAAGTGACTACATCAATGCCTCATACATCAATGTAAGCAGCAGGTTGCAGGTAGATAATTGTATACAAACAACGGATGGGACTGGGTTTATTAATTCTGTGTAAAGTTAAGGGAATGTGTATTTTTGCAGTGTCATACTTAACACATAGTTCTTGCTTATCTTTTCACAAAGGGTGAACATGGAGATGTCTACATTGCAGCACAAGGTGCGTGTGCCAGTAGCAGAAGACTATACTAAAATCACTGATTTTTGATCAGATGCACACATGATTGTAAGCTCGTTTATTAATTTGTTCCAGATTTGTGCACTGCTTTACCTGTGTACCTGCAGGACCCACTCCTGAAACTATCACTGATTTCTGGCAGATGGTCTTGGATGTGAGGCCAGCAGTGATTGTAATGCTGACCAAAGTGGATGAGAACGGAAAGGTTACAGTAGAGGGTTTATGCAGACATTTGTACACTGTAGCAGCTAGTATACATTGCCAAATGCAGCAACAACTTTAGATTACTTGTCATTAAACAGTGGCTTTATCTGGAACAAAATGAATGTAAGGGTATATATATTGTGCTAATGAAGAAGTTGTCCGATACTATGCAAAATTACGTGGGCACATTTTTTACGAATTGTGCCAATATGTTAAGTCCATGCAATGTAATGATCAGACTTTGGAGCTAATCTCTTGGCACTTTCTCCCATTGCAGCATAAATGTGAGCAGTACTGGAATAATCAGTTAGACAAGCCATATGATGCTGGCTGTGGCTTCACTGTGGTCACCATGGGATACAGAGGCTACGCAGACCATGTAGTCAGGGACTTGACAGTCACAAGTGTAAGTCTACTATTAAGTAGCAAGAGTCACTGAGTGCCTCAAGCTCTAGCCACTCTTCCTCCCCTTGTAGCCCATTGATGGGCCCCTCTCTGTGAAGCAGTTCCAGTACACTGGATGGCCAGATCATGGAGTCCCTCTTCAGCCATCCTCTGTGATCAAGTTCATCCAACAGGTCAGGAAGGAGATTGCTGGATCAGATGCACCCATTGTAGTGCACTGCAGGTGAGGGGAGCTACAGCTGGGGAGTGAGTGAAAGGGTGCAAGTATGGTACTGGTGACAGTAGATTATTAAGTAACTTTAATATTTAAAGATGTGATTCTTGGTAGAAACAGCTTCTGAGGTCCAAGGATGGGAAAGAGGTATATAGTGTACTGTGTGTACATGTATTGATGGCATAATGCCATGTGCTTGCTACTTGTACGTATACAGGGCAGTAATGGTCTAGCCTTCTGGATCTTCACACATGATTGTTAAGCCCATCGGATATGGAATTATAATTGTCTTTTTGGTAATATTCTTCAGTGCTGGTGTGGGCCGTACTGGCACGTTCATCACTATTGATGCAATGATGGAGAGACTGAAGAAGAAAGGTGACATCAACATCTTCGAGTTTGTCAGTGAAATGAGAACCAAGAGAATGAAAATGGTGCAGACACTGGTCAGTTGGACGCATGCAGCTCAGCGTGACTAGTATGCTGTGCCTACATAATTTTGTACCTTGTGCCTTTCTGTTTCATTTCTAGGACCAGTATGTGTTCATCCATGATGCCCTCTGTGACTACATCACTTGTGGAGACACAAGTGTGCCTGCCCATGAGCTGAGGGCTGTCATTGCCAAATTTGAGAAAGTTGACAAGGATACTGGGAGGACTGGCTTTCAGGAACAGTTTGCTGTGAGCTTTATTGTTAATTTGAAACTGGACAATCATAGAACTTTGTGATGTTTACCGTAAGCAGTGTTGGTGGTGGTAACACTGGATTGGCTGGAACTGTCAGAAATGCATCTGTATAGTAATACAATTAATTTCTTGATGCTCGAGGAGCCTTTTGGTAATTTTACTGATAAATTGTGGCAGTTTCAAGGACATCACTTACTTGTACAATAGCTATTACCAGGATACCGGAAAGTCAAACTGAATGTTGAATCTCTATGACATTCCTTCTGTGAGATGTCCTGGAGCATTAGCCAGCTGTGAGAGTTCATTATGTTACTAAGAGCTGAATGTACAGCATATTGGTAGCTTTATCCATCTAAAATTGGCAACTCATTTCGTAGGGGTCACACTAGTAACACTAGTCCAGTCCCTATAGACCCACATTTGAGAATATGGCTGCCACCCATGAAACATGGGCCTGTCACATATTGCTGCATTTCATGGACATGCTGGCTTACCTATAAAAGGTAGAGCAGCCAACTGTAATATATGTGAGCAATGAAATATGCTTACCAGGATACTGGTATTGCTAAGTCAGCGAGACCAAGAAATGTGCCTAAATGTGCCAAGTCACCCTTTGCAGCTGGCAGCCATGTTTGTGCAAGTGGGACTAGGGACGAGACTAGAACACTATAGTCACACTGTCTATTGTGCTACTTCCTATGACAGTGTAGGTCCATGTGTGTTTACTGTATTTTGTACTCGGTGTGTACTGATTGAGTACTGTGTATGATTTGTGTGCATGACAGGAGTGACTGTAATTCAGGGTGAGTTTGTGTAGCTATCACTTGTTCTGTATGCAATATAGTACTACGTATGCATGGAAGTCCCACTTTACCATTCACATTGTTGCCAACTATAATATGTACTTCTTTTGTACGCAAATATGCTTCCTCTTGAAATATTGTGTCTGCACATATCAGACGGCACAAGTTGCACATTTTTGTGACTTCAAGGAATATTCTCAATATAGAAATATGCATGTATTAATGAGGTACTGCATGTATGTATGAAAAACCATATATAGCAATATTGTTGATTCCCTGTGCATGGAAAGTAATATTTTCATTCATGGCTTCCTTTATGCTCACATTAGTTACTATCATTGCTATTGAGAAACAGAGTTGAATCATTTTGTAATCTGTTTATTCTATTAATGCGATTAATGAGAATTTATGATCTCTACCAGTTGCTGGAAAAACTGAGTAAGTCTCCCTGTTCTGAAGATATTGCCTTTGCCAATAAATGCATTGTGGCCAAAAGAAATCGGTTCAAGGACAAATTCCCATGTGAGTTAAGCTACGTATGCTGGTTAATGCACATTAATGAGGTATATGATTTTATGGAGACTACAATCTTCCTGAATACTGTTATTATGTATGCAGATTCAACCAACTTTCTGCACCTGCCGTACAACTCTGCGAGCAATGGGACTGACTACATCAATGCAACATTTATCAGCGTGCGTAACTTTACACTCATGATGATGTAATTTTATGGTGTGAGAGGTAATGTGGAAATACAGTTTCAATGGTAAATGTGTTGCATTGAAATGCCAATAGCTAATGATTTTATTGCATTACAGAGTTACTCCAAGAAACGGGCATTCATAGCTGCTCAGTGTCCAATGGAACATACAAGAAATGACATCTGGGACCTAATCTGGCAGTTCAAGGCATTCACAGTTGTACTCCTCTGTGACTTCTTGGAAGGCAATCAGGTATGTACATGCAGCATAGTGGTGTATGTGTTGCTATACAGGTCATGTGACACCTGTTAGCTGCATACTGTAGGAAACATGCAAGCTATTCTGGCCAGATGAGAGTATGGGGACATTTGATTGCAAGGGTTTCAAGATCAACTACATTGACACTCTCCCCATGAATGAGTGTGACAAGATTTTGCTGCATGTCTTCAACAGATCAAAGGTTGGCTGCTATGTAATATCATATAATAGTAGTCCAATAGCTTGTGTGTTATACTATAGATTACAGCTGTTCTCTAACATCATGCGAATTGAACAGATGCATAGTACGTAACATCTGCCTGTAATCTTGCACTCAAATCAGCTCTCCAGCCCTCCTATGGAAATGACCCTGTACCACTTCATGCGTTGGACCACAACCAGCCCACCTCCTGCTGCCTCTCTGCTGAAGGTGATGGGAGAAGTGGCAGACATCCAGAGAGAGAAAGACAGACCTGTTCTGGTCATGTGCGAGTGAGTGGGTTTTGGTGAAATAATTTTAATAGTGTTTCAGATTTTTGATGGCCTGTTAGGAAGTTGGTATCCCATTGATACACATACTACTGATACGTGCAGGTACGCACAAAATGGATGAAAGTAACAATTAAATCATTAGATTTTACAGTCCCTGTGACACTCTCCTCATATAATTATACTTGCCACATGAACTACTGTATGTGTGCCTTGTACTGTACATACCTAAGTAAGTGCCCGTAAACATGGCTAATGCTGATGTTCATTATTGTTAGTTGTTAAGACGGTACAATGATTTGCAGCAACTTACTAATCATGAATTATATCTGTCTCACTTTCTGTAATAGTGATGGCATGTCTCGCAGTGGTGTGTTCATTACTTGTATGTCTGAAATTGAGAGAGTCAAAGTTGAAGGAGGAGTGGACATCTTCCAGACAGTCAAGGCAGCAAGAGCACAGAGACCACACATGGTCTACACCACTGTGAGTAACGTATTACGTAT
Organism: Ianthella basta; assembly: GCA_964019415.1. Taxonomy (NCBI): domain Eukaryota; kingdom Metazoa; phylum Porifera; class Demospongiae; order Verongiida; family Ianthellidae; genus Ianthella; species Ianthella basta. The sequence continues at coordinate 6,610,100 of OZ025873.1, read as the reverse complement.
TATGCAAACCATTACTATAGATTTACGACTGCACTTTCTTACGTGTAGCATGGAGTGCAAACTGTATACATACTGCAAAATTTCTTACTCGGTACACTGCATTATTATGATGTGCACTGTGTCTTGTTATGATCATGTTCAACTTCCATTCATGTCCGAGCGTCGGCAAGGTTTTCAACCCTGTTGTGAAGCTGGTATTAGAGAACCAACCCTTTTTGGTCATGTTAAAGTGAGCGTATCAGTGTGTTCATTTGTCTCCATGCAGGAGCAATTCAAAATGTGTTACCTGATCCTCCAGTCCTATTTGGAGCTATTCAATACCTATTCCAACTACAAGAATGTTTGAATAATATTATATACTACTGATGGTAACAGCTTGACTAGAGCACGTTCACATGATTGGTTTTAGTATGGTGCATATGGTATTTTGCTCATAAAATTTATGTCAAGGATATACATTGGTAGCTATAGGATAGGTTGTCTTGTGTATGATGATCACAAACTGTCACGCTGGTCACTCATGCATGCTGCAAGATGAAGTTCTCTGGATGTAAGTGCATGGACGACTTCATGTTGCATTTGTTATTGTATGACCTTCAGACAGAAGTACAATGCATTCCAGTAACACTTTGCATAGCATGTGTGCATAAGTGTACATATTCGCTCTGATGTGGATTGTGTAATTATACTGATCTTGGAAAATTGCATGTACTTAGATGTCCTTAATGAATATTATGTCATGCAAATGAATGCAAAAATTGCTCAGGAGAAGGGCACATGTTACTAGTTCTTAAGATTCTATATCGGAGATAAACAACTTATTAGCTATACTGCAGTAGTATAACATTTGTGCATACTGAATTGTGTTAGTGGACAGTGCGGGTGTGCCGATCAGGTGTGTTTCTCTTATGGCTTGCTGTTGACTTGAGTGTGTGTTGAATTCCTCTGTGTTTGCATACATAATATTTATGTCAGTGCACAACTAGCTCCATGAGTAAGTTCATGAGTGGGTCATCAGTTTAAAGGACAGTGAGGGAAAGCACAATGTTGCTGATGGCTGGAGTAGCTATAGCTATATGATGAACTTACTCATGTGTGCAATTAGCTAGAGAGAAGTAGCTGGCTTCTTTAAACGAACCGCATTGAGCTTCCCAGCCCACACCCCAAATAAGTGGCTGCTTAAGCAGCCACTCATGGCGAAATTATCCTACCACGGCTTCAACCGTTGACCATGAGAACCCAGCGCAACACACTGAACCCGCAACAAATTTCTTATAGCAACAAGTACACATAGAACAGGATTATACATCGTCTACACACCAAATGCACTATAATTATACCTACCTATACAAATAAACGCCGCTAACGTCATCGCCGACTATCAACGGCTTGCCCCTCTACAATTTCGTCAGCTTGCCGATGGATATCATGTGGCGGTTGTTCCTAGCTGTGGTGGTTCTAGCGTACCAACCAGGTGAGTGCCGTTTACCTGTAGACTACATGTGATCGTCGATCACTGCTAACTGCATGTGAATTTCCCATCAGGAACGAGTGCAGCGGAAGAGGGCATCCCCATTATATCACGAATTCAGAACGGGCCTGCACTCACCAGTCCAGTGGTGTTTGGTGCGAACCAGACGGTCAGCATTTGGTGCAGATCCAAGAACACTGAATTGCAAGGCTTTAGGAAGTATAATGTGCTTGCTCTTTTCTGGGCATACAAGAATGGTACTCGTGTACCCTTTGCCACTCGTGAAAACTCAAGTGGTCTCGACGTATATATGGAGAAATTTGCTGGCACAAGCAGAAACCTCTTCGTCTCCACCTGGATAAGAATTCTCCATTTCAACAATGCAACCCTGTCTGCCTCTGGCGAGTATACTTGTGCTGCCAACCTCAATGGGAAGTACAGTAATAAAAGTGTGGAAGTTCAAGTTTCAGGTAAGTGATGGAGCTAGGGGAAATTAATTCACACTTCTAATGTGCTCCATTTATCTGTGAATCAGGCTGCACGTTTGCTGTATAGTTAGGTGTGGCCTTACACTAGACTAAATGCTTGCATTGTCCTCCATCAGAAACTACAAAATTAACAAAGACAGTACAGAGTTTAATAGAAGTTTATCACATAAATAGTACCGGGAACATTTAGCTGCAGTCATAGCACTGAAAGCGACCACCCATCATATGTGAGTCTACATCCTCATGAGCACAACAATTGAGATAGGATGTACTTATTGCTGCAGTATAGACCATTCTGATACATTGTATTCACAGAAGCACAGGAATTATCATTCCATCATTATAGGCACCCTATACGAGAATGCTAAATATATGATTCACTGTTGATCAACAGCTGTCTGTCAGAAGTGTGTGTGTGTGTGTGTGTGTGTGTGTGTGTGTGTGTGTGTGTGTGTGTGTGTGTGTGTGTGTGTGTGTGTGTGTGTGTGTGTGTGTGTGTGTGTGTGTGTGTGTGTGTGTGTGTGTGTGTGTGTGTGTGTGTGTGTGTGTGTGTGTGTGTGTGTGTGTGTGTGTGTGTGTCTGTGTGTCTGTGTGTGTGTCTGTGTGTGTGTGTGTGTGCTGTGTGTGTGTGCGGGCATGTGTGTGTGTGTGTGTGCGCGCACGTGTACTCACACATTAGCATGCTGGAAAGTGGGTGCCAAACTCTGCAGTTGTGTGAACACATTGCATGTGGATGTTAAAAATGGTATTAATGGTTATTAATTAACATTCACCATTTTTGACCAACTTATCAGATTTTGGTCCAAAATATGCAAAGGTATAATGTTTAATGTAAACCTCACGTATACCATTATATTATATTATACATTATTGAGAATACAAGTTGAGAATTGGGTCGTAACATATAACATTTTATATGTGTATGGGTTCATGAGTGGGCCATGAGTTAAATTGCGGTGACTGATGGGAGCATGAGCTGTAAAATTTAATAATACAACATAGAAGAAGGTCCTGGAGTATAAGATGACTTTGTAATTAGTAATGGTCCTGTGTGACAACATGTCTGAGAGCAGCAGCTGGCCAATTCCAACCAAACACACTGAGCTTCACTGCCCACACCTCAGATATGTGGCTACTTGAGCAGCCACTCAATGTCTGGAGAGTTATATTGCCAGGGCTTCAAAGCCACCCTGAGTGCTTAATAATACTCTGAACTGGTAATCAACTAAAGTGTTACCTTGCAGTAGTGACTACGCTGAGCTGGATGATTTGAAAGACATTATGTGACAATTGCTCATAGCAGCGGTCATTCTAGCATACCTGCTAGGTGAGTGCTTTACCATTAGAATAGCACCTGATCTGCCACTGCTCGAATGCTCACTCTGAAGGTCTGTTCATGATTAGTAATGCATGCAGCAGAACTGGCCTGACAGTCCTACTATGTGTGTGTGTGTGTGTGTGTGTGTGTGTGTGTGTGTGTATGACCACCTGACCACATTTAAAGTGCTTTGTTGGGGAATGGGGCTCATGTTCATTAATAGCTCCTGTATCAACAAACTGATATTTTTCATGTCTCAATGCGCATGCGCCTAATGTATCAATTTCTGACACCTTTTTATCAGTTATCCACCAGTCAAATATATGCAATGACCCAATATATATAATACTACATAGCTACAATGCAGCCATTAACTTCCCATCCAATGCCCTATAAACTGGGAGAGTATGACATTGTGCCTCAGCCTTATTTGTATTAAGTTATAACCTAGAAGCTTATAGTGTTCTCTTGTGCTACACATCTTTGTATGTAGCTAACTGCAGTAACCCGTGTCAAAATACTGAGACCTGCACCATTCCTGATGCTTGCATGTGTGACATGAGGAGAGCAGAAATGAAACTGAAGTGCGAAGCAGGTGAATGGTATAGCATGTGACCTTATAGCCAATTAGTTTTGTGTGAGAGGATTGGAATTACAACGCAACCATTACATGCATGAGTCATTGACAATAGGTATTGAAAGTATTCAATTTGTATTCAATTCAATCTAGTGTACCAGCTAGGGTCACATACTTTAATACCATTAGATATGATGGGTGGAAGATTTCTGTGTTTCTGTTTATGGGTGATTCAACCAGCCTACCCTAAGCCTGAAAAGACCACAATGCTTTATTACAAAGCATTTGTAATGTTGTTATATGGCTTATGGTAACATTGTTTGTGGAGCTATAATTTATTTATAATAAGGAAGTACACAAATATATTGTTTGTGTGTAGGTGTGCCCATGTGTGTGTGTGCGCGTGTGTGTGTGTGTGTGTGTGTGTGTGTGTGTGTGCGTGTGTGTGTGTGCGTGCGTGTGTGTGTGTGTGTGTGTGTCTGTGTGTGTGTGTGTGTGTGTCTGTGTGTGTGCGTGTGTGTGTGTGCGTGCGTGTGTGTGTGTGTGTGTGTGTCTGTGTGTGTGTGTGTGTGTGTGTCTGTGTGTGTCTGTGTGTGTCTGTGTGTGTCCCACATTTGATGCCAATATGTGAATGATTTCCAACACATACGCACAGGCACCATAGCCAAAGGTGAACAGTGAAACACAAGTAGGGAATTTCAACAAGGACGCCCTTGGAGGGCATCCTGGGTGGCTGCATGTGCTTCTATGCCTTCTAACCACCACTACCTAGCACAACACCACATACAGTGATCACCACATTGAACCCAATGATTATATATTGTGTGTATAATAGCTGCATGCAGGGTCTCCTTTTACCAATACCTTATTGTGTAATATAAAGGGGTTCTTCAGTGCCATGTATCATTACAGCTTTCTCTGTGCATGTATATAGTTAACTGCAGTAATCCATGTCTAAATATTAAGAACTGCGCAGTTACTGACGGTTGCATGTGTAACAAGGAGAGAACAAGATTGAAATTGAAGTGTGGAAATGGTAAGTATAGGATTGCTTGTACATAATTTTTGCGGCTAATTTTAAAATTAATGTCCATAATTACTCTTCTCGCAGGAATGGGAGGCTTGGGAGGAGTACCTTTGGCTGCCATAGTCAGTGTAGTCATTGTTGTACTGCTCCTCCTGGGATGTGTGCTAGCGATAGCACTTGCCATTGTTATCTACAGGTAAAGTTGGCTGATGTGAAATTATGGACCGTGCACTTTAAAAAAGACTTTCACTAAGTGACTTGATGCAAAAGATCACGGTGTATGGATGCTTTGGTTCTAACCCGAAACGAAACCTATGTAAAGTATTAGCTATACCTGATTATGTCATTTTCAGTGGTAGATGTCACTGTTTGTGGGTTTTGATAGGACCTGAGTTGTTCCAGTAAGTACGTAAATATATACTTCTTGGTAGGAATGTGCAGTGAAACTTCTATACTGAAACACATTTCATACAGAAAACACCATTTTGCACGGAGGTCATTCCATCCGGAAGTGTTGTATGATGTAGCTGGCATGGAATGTGCCCCACTCAGTTCCAAGAAGGAAGTGATGGCGGAGACAGGTGCAAGTGGTACAAATGGACTACAGGCTCTCCAAGGCAAGAAGGAATAGGATTAGTGTGTGATTAGTGTGTGTGCCTAGTCTCAGCTTTGCAGTGTTGTATACTTAAGTACACAGTACACAATGTCAATTATTTGCTATTTATGTGTTTGATCAGCATCCAAGATTTAAAACCACCTGACTTTCATTTGCAGTAACTGGCAGGGCAGAAGCAAGCGCTACTCTTGTAAACATATTTGCAGAGCATGTGAAAACAATGCATGCAAAGGGGGATAAAGGCTTTGAAGATGAGTTTAAGGTATATAACCAAACATGCACGACACAGATTGAAGCATACGTGTATACTAATTAATTTTAAATGTAGTTTTTTGACTCCATAATTACTGCACTGTAATGACGATCCTTCCTATTTTAGTAGCATTGTCTTTGTTGTAACTCACCTTGTGTGTTGTGTGTGTGTGTGTGTGTGTGTGTGTGTGTGTGTTGTGTGTGTTGTGTGTGTGTGTGTGATGTGTGTGTGTGCAGTGTGTGTGTGTGTGTGTGTGTGTGTGTGTGTGTGTGTGTGTGTGTGTGTGTATGTGTGTGTGTGTGTGTGTGTGTGTGTGTGTGTGTGTGTGTGTGTGTGTGTGTGTGTGTGTGTGTGTGTGTGTGTGTGTGTGTGTGTGTGTGTGTGTGTGTGTGTGTGAACATCTGTATTCCATTTACATTCAGTTGACCACTCTCGGGTGATCCTGTCAATGCCAGATGGATGGGGAAGTGACTACATCAATGCCTCGTACATCAATGTAAGCACTAACTACTGTAGATAGTTAGACTGAATGTAAGCGAGACCTGCAACTCTTTTACATTACGGTCCAATCTACAGGGTGAAAATGGAGATATCTATATTGCATCACAAGGTATGATAGGTACAGTATAGAGTGCATCATGTGTCTTTGAGTACACTATATGTAGGCATGACAATTTATAGATATGAACTCGGTTTCATCATCTATAAATGTGTGCTGCAGGCCCCACTCCTGAAACCATCACTGATTTCTGGCAGATGATCTGGGATGTGAGACCAGCTGTGATTGTCATGCTGACCAAAGTGGTAGAAAACGGAAAGGTGGAAGCACTGAGTTGTGCATGTACATTGCAGTAACTAAAACAGTGTACAATTATGCTTGATGTTCAATCTACAGAATGTATAGTGCTGCTATCAAAGCTTGCATGTTTCATTGTTTACCTATTTTAAATGTAGTTTAACTATAGTGACAAGTATTGTTAATTTGTTCATACTATCTCATATAACAGCGTAAATCTGAACAGTACTGGAATGATGAACTGGACACACCTTATGATGCTGGCTGTGGCTTCACTGTAGACACTACAGGATGCAAGTGTTTCTCAGATTATGTTGTCAGGGATCTAACCCTCATCGGTGTGAGTATCATCACAGTAAAACACAGTAACCACATGACGCAGCTGGTTTGTTTCCGTTTTGTAGCTTTCTTTTGTCAACATGTGTAATACCTGCCTTTTCTCACTTCCTGCATGTGTTCAGTTACGCCTCATGTGACTTCTTCTATTTATCCACCCACCACTTTTATAAGTGTCACTGATGAAAGCAGTTCTGCTGAAACATTTGATTTATCTCAATTGCTTGGCTAATGATTTTGCCAGAAAAGGATCATGCACAATAATTCTTTGGCGTCCTTTCTTTTCCCATAATTATACTACATACAGCCCTCTGCTGAACCACTCTATGTGAAGCATTTCCAGTATACTGGTTGGCCAGACCATGGGGTCCCTTTGCAGCCATTCTCTGTGGTCAGGTTTATCCAGCAAGTGAGGAATGCATTTGAAGGATCAGATGTCCCCATTGTAGTGCACTGCAGGTGAGGGAAGAGTACTGCGTACTGTAGGTACAGTATGTGAAGACATGTGAAAAGTGGTCAAACTCAATTGATCCTTAAACTTCCTCCTTCAGTGCTGGTGTGGGGCGTACCGGCACTTTCATTGCTATTGATGCAATGCTGGAGAGACTGAAGAAGAGGAAGGATATTAACATATTTTCTTTTGTGACTGAAATGAGAACTTCAAGGACAAAAATGGTGCAGACTTTGGTTAGTGGACAATTGCCCTTAAAGCACTGATTAGCCATTATACTGAGATAATTTCTTTACTAGGACCAGTATGTGTTCATCCATGATGCCCTCTGTGACTACATCACTTGTGGAGACACAAGCGTGCCTGCCCATAGTCTGAAGGCTGTCATTGCCAAATTTGAGCGAGCTGACCATAACACAGGAAGGGCTGGATTTCAGGAACAGTTTGCAGTGAGCATGCAATTTCGAATTTCAATCAGCTAGCATTTTAAACATCATTAGAAAATTTTGGGATCTGATTGTGTATTTCAAACGCCACAGCTTTTGGCGAGCCTGAGTAAATGTCCCAGCTCTGAAGACATTCAATTTGCCAAGAACAAGGTCATAGCCAAGAGAAATAGGTACAAAGACAGATTTCCTTGTGAGTTTGGAATCGTAATGATATGCATGCTTTCTTGAATTAGCCCTGTTCAAGGCTATCAAAATTACACAGATTATCTACTGCAATTTTTCTAGTTTTATTTCTTCTCAACTTGTATGTAGACTCCACCAACTTCCTGCGGCTACCATATAGCTCTGCAAGAAATGGGACTGACTACATCAATGCAACATTTATCAATGTAAGGAATAATATGGTATTTGAGACAACTTTTATGAGCACCTTATACAGTACAAATTTTCAATGAGCTGTATATAATACTATAATTGCCGTTGTACATCATATGTATACAGAGCTACTCCAGTAAGCGTGCCTTCATAGCCGCTCAGTCTCCAATGGAACATACAATGAATGACATCTGGGAACTAATCTGGGAGTTTAGAGCATCCACAGTTGTGCTCCTCTGTGACTTTCGAGAAGGCAGTGAGGTAAGGCATACGGTGTGTAATATTATTGCTGCTTGTATTATTGGCTACCATCGCCATGCATTTTTATACAGTATCCAGTTGCTATGGACAGCTTTTCTGCAAAAATATAGTAATGTATACAACACATAATATATACACAGTGCAACTTTGGCGGCAAAATGCCACTACGTGTATATATCAAGCAAGAGAATTGTGGTTGGATGAGATGTCAACATGACACTCTCGAGCTCAATAATCACAGACTACAATAGTATTATAATGTGCATTTGTCATTCAGCGCATCATCAGAAGTTAAGTACAACAATATTCCAATGTCAAAATCTTATGTAGTAATTCATTACATGGTGTACTATAGAGAATGGCATGCCATTATATGTAGTCAAGCAGTGATGAGTGCTGAATAGTATAGAAGGCCAGTATTAAAAGTGTCAGATTATCTAACTATTACTGTACACACATCAAGCAGCAATTCTGTCTGACAGTCTTAAACATTATAGCATTGCTTGATTCTGTATTACAAACACAAAGCACACACCACAGTGAGGTTGAGCCCTTGATGTGCTATTATGTGATAGACTGGCATGCCTTATTCCCATCACTCCCTCCAAACTCATGCAATGCGTGGTCTTGCTGTTGTGTAACTGTACAGATTATAATGTCCTCTGTTCCACTTGCAACTAGCATTTTGTCACAGTGAAGATGCCCAATACATTACGTTGCACGACCTGCAGTCAATTTGTATTTGTTGTGCTTTGTTGTCGAATACATCATCTGGTTGTTTCATGTTACATGTTAGGAAATGTGTAGCCAATTCTGGCCGGATGTGGACATTGGAACAGTTGAATGCAGAAATGTCAACGTTGACTATAGTGATATGGTTCCAATGGCGGACTGTGATAAGATTCTTCTGGATGTCTTCAATAACAATTCAATGGTTAGAATTGCATTACATTATATCAATAGTCCCTGCTCTATGTATAAATGACCTAGCCATTTTCAACAGCTCCAGTAGGCAATTAGACGTAGAATGTTTGTCTGCATAATTATACATCCATTTCACTTTAATTCAGATTGCCTGTCCACCAATGGAGGTGGTCCTGTACCATTTCAGAGGTTGGACCACAACCAGCCCACCTCCTGCTGCCTCCCTGCTGAAGGTGATGGAAGAAGTGGCAGACAGTCAGAAGGAGAAGGACAGGCCTGTTCTGGTCATGTGCGAGTGAGTGGGTGCAAATGATATGATCATGTATGCATGACCAGCAGTGTGCCATACAGCGGGACATTGTTTCATGTTGTAATGAATAAAGAGCAATAGAAGAAGCCTTGGTTTTGAAACTTGATCAGTTTAAGCAGCTACACATGTGACTTGTGTATATAATATTTTGTATAGAACTGCATGCCCGTAGAAACAATTGTACATAATAGTAAGAATGTAGCACTCATCTGCGTATAATTATGATTACCATTACCATTACCAGTTGGAATATATGCTGTCTTAGAGTCTGGCAATGGTACGGATCAAATAGGATCAATGATGAATTATAATCATAGTGATGTATGATGAATATCATTGACACATGTACTGACAGTACATCAATTTCTGAAATGACAGTGAATGCCTATCTGATGTCTCCCTCTCCAGTGACGGCATGTCTCGCAGTGGGGTGTTCATTACTTGTATGTCTGAAATTGAGAGAGTCAAAGTTGAAGGAGGAGTGGACATCTTCCAGACAGTCAAGGCAGCAAGAGCACAGAGACCACACATGGTCTACACCACTGTGAGTATATAACATGCAAAACAATTACCATGTTGACTGAAATTTAATTGAAGCATGGCTGTTGAAAAGTATTTGCTGATTGCCAAAATTCTTACCGAGGTTAAAATTTCTTTCATACCTCACTTACCTGTAAATGCAGTACATTCCTATTATATATTGCTCTGTGTATTATGTTCCAATGTCTGCATGTGCCAAGAATGCATTCTTTTTCTATCCATAGGAACAATACAAAATGTGCTTCGAGATACTCCAGTCATACTTGGAATTGTTTGACGACTATGCCAATTACAAGTAGCACCTTAGTGTGGAGCAATGAAGTACAATTTGACTACCCAGTAGCTTGCAGTTATAGTATTAATTGATTTATAGTAGATCATTGCTATAATTTAGTGGTCTTAAAAGATGTACTGAAACGATGGGAGAAAACTGTATTTGAGAGTGAATTGCTATATGTAAGCAGTACATGGTTTCTACAGTATGGCGTTTCTATTAATATGCAAATCAGTGTTTTTGGTTGGACTTCAAAATACATTCAATTAATCACTGTCATTTCTGATGGCCTTTCTCCTGGTTGCTATGCTAAGGTTTCTTAAATGACAAGCGTTTCCACTTCACATAATCTTGCTGATGGAAAGACTTCTGTAGTTCAAAATCGTCTCATTCTGAAATATTTTATTGTTATCTTCATAACTACTATGTTATGCCTTCATTACCTCATGTACTGTGCATAATTATACTACTATACAAAGGTGTACACAATGATGTAGATGGATCCTACAATGTGCTATGAGATATGAGGTTTCCTAATACTCCTAATTGTCAATAAATCTCAAGCTAAAATTGGAATACTGAAATTGCATAAGTTCATTTTTAATTTTTTCTTAATGTTCTTGCAAGCAATGTGGCTGGGACTCACTTCAGTTAGCTTATCCATCAGAGCAGATTAGAAGGAATTCGCAGCACAGCTAGAACATAATTATATCTCATAATCAATTTCACCAGTAGTGGAGACAGGCAGTCTATGGTGTTGAGAGTCAGGAGATGACACAGTTGAGACTATTTAGGCGTGTCTAATTGCCAAATCTAATCAGCAGCAACAATATTGGCAGTCCTGCACAAGATGAGAGACACATGTGAGCCAGCAACTTGCAACCAGACTGGTACCTCCTTTGGCAATAGAGGCACCAGCCACATTTCCCTTAGTTGCATGCAGTATGAGTATACTTTAATGGGTTTGCAAAACTAGTGACATGAGAAAGATGGAGTATGGCCTTGAGCTGTGTCATCAGACTATAATTATATGTCCTGGACTCCTGGCCATAGAGTTCTCCACCTACCCGCACACATGCCACACACACGCACACACGCACACACACGCACGCACACGCACACACACACGTGCACACACACACACATGCACACACACACACACACACACACACACACACACACACACACACACACACACACACACACACACACACCAAACACACACACTGAGAGACAGACAGATGTGAGGGAGATTGCACAAAGGGAGTTCAGTGAAGGTTGCGATCGTGATGGGGATGGATGTGGAGTGATTGATATCGTCCCTGACTTAGTAGTATTGATAATACACCTGATTGATTTGCACTCACATGGATGCTATATGCATGCCATTGTTAATATAACAGTCATTATATGAATAGGCTGGGGCTGTTCAGGTGAGGCAGTAGGAAGGTGCTTTAACTTACATGCTCTCAGAGACTTTGGTACAGTAGGAATGGTGAAGCCATTCTCATTGATGCTCTCTGCTGTGCTCAGTTGTAATGGAAGTATAAACACCTGAGCATTACCCAAATATGGTCACAAGTTGCGTTGTGTACCATTTAGTCCAGTTACCCTTTATCCTAACAGTGACAATATCATATCAACAAGCAAACAAGCATTATAGTCCAAAGTGAATGAGCACACTGAATTGTGCTCAAACTACAAGTCCTTCCATTGCATGACGCAAGCATGTACATTATATATCGCAGGCATGTCTGTTGAACAAGCTGGGTGGATACTGTTATTCATTACAATGCATGAGCAAGAGTCTGGTGCACAGGGGAGTAATGTTGCATTTACACATTAATCTGCTTTTTGCCACAATACCAAGTCTACTAGGTCAGCCACACTTCCTTGTTTGTCTACTGCTATTCTAATTCATGTCCGTTCCTGTTAAGACTGAATGCTGTTTTAAGTTGAAGGTGCTAATTGCAAAACATTATAATTTATGCTACTTCGTGATGCTCTTTTAATACTGCTCAACGCCATTTCAATTTCAAGTGTTCAGCTGCTCGTGAAGAAATTATAGCGACATTGTAACCTCAGGATTGGCGTGTGTAGATTGCTCCAGACTAAATACCTACAGTATGCCTCAGACTACTACAGAATAGTACGTGTTTCGCGTTCTGAATCGCATTTATGTGGCGACATTGGCTCTCTTACTGTATAAATCAAAATATTACGTATATAATAAGGGAGAAGTATCAACGCAACTAGATCTATTTTGTGAAGCACGACAAGACAATGATCACTTGGAACCCTCTAGTTCTCGCATCGTTTCTTCTTTTCACTTTTACCGAAGGAGGTAAGATGCATGTGATTCTGTGCGACTAGACCAGTCCACTACTCGCCAGAACTTAATTCTGTAGCTATATATAATTATAGGTACTTAGCTATAGCCATTGCAATCCTTCAGTTTACCGAGCCGAAGACGCATGATCGCAATGAGAATATCCCATTGTACTGTTAATATCATTCTTCCCATTTATCCTATTTCAGAAATCTCGGCAAATTCTAGTGATAGCCATTAACTTGTCAGACGTTTAGCTAGATCCTGGCACTTCAGCAAACACGAAGCTATCAGTACGCAATAGCCGGCTAAAATAGCGGCGCGTCAACTTAAAGCCAGAATTAGTAGCTAGCTAATGTCGAAATGAATTCAGTAGTGCAGTTACCTACTGAAAGACGCAGCTCTGTATAGCTAACACTAAAAACATGCAAATAGCAACTTACTCAACTACATCGTCAACTAGTCCCTGCATACACCGGGCAGCGGTCTTTCTTTGTTCTTCTCTCATTGTATTGTACCTTATTGTGCATTCCCTATGTAGGAAGGACTTGGAGATACTAAAATCGAGCCAGTGCTTTTGTGTATTCTGTATCTTGCTAATCAGCGGTGTTTTTTGTCTTTACATTAGAGAGGGTGACCATAGATGTGTGAATGACTGGTATTAATTTAATCTCTTACAGTTATCCCAAATCCTCCCCGTGAATCTGTGACAGTAGAACCAGTTCCTGGAGAAGCTGCAATTACAGTGAACTGGATGGCACCTGTAGTGCCACGAGATGAGCCTGCCATCACTGGATACCACATCCGGTACTACATCAGAGGCAATGACTCTAATATGCACATGAATGTTTCTGAGCCTCCAGTTAATTTGACAGGCCTCCAGTATAGTACCGAGTACCAGGTGCATGTAGCTACAAGGAATGCTTATGGTCTTGGACCGGAATGCTGTGTGGGGACACCACTGTATGTGACGACTAGTGATGGTAAGCTAAGCAATCCAATGAACTTCTAATTATGCACTATTATTACGGTACAACAGCTAGCTATGAATTTTGTGCATAAGATTATAGGCCACTTAGTGCTGATTAAATGCACAGTCACAGAGAAGGGATATAATTTTTTTCCCCTCCAAAACATGAATAATTATTATGAATCAGGCACACATGCGCACTGCCTGTGATAGAGTACATATACATAAAAACATGCAAAATGAAGTAAACAAAGCAATAATAAGCATGGGCAGTAGTACAGTTAATAGGCGAGTTAATTAGCACATAGGGATATAATAATACTCCACCACCCTGGACTTAACATGTTTGATACATTAATTCTGCAATGATAATATTAGATGTCACCATTGTGACATCTGTATTATTGCATGTGCCTGATTTAATGACTACTCTTTGCTAATGCATTAGAATGCTTTGGTGAAACTATATAGGCCAAACTGAAGTTGCAAAGAACAGTGAAGGTCGTGGACAGTTGTATAGATAGAATTCTTTCAGCACATATAATTGTATTGAAGACAACAGCTAGTGCAACTAAAGCTAATAGCCTGGAATGCAAGTACAATGTATGACAAAACACTATGGTCACTGTTCCCCATACAGTTCCTTCTCTTTCTCCTTCCCACTGAATAATTAAAGTTCACTCTGCATTTGTATTTCTACGTTTTGCTATATACTTAATGGAACTAGCTAGTTATCAGTCTCATTTGGGTCCATGTCTTTAGCACAGTCAGTGGTAGATCTAGGATTTCCAAAAGGGGGCTCTAAAGTAGTTAGGTGCATACAAAGTGCTCCTGATATATGACCACTATGCTCTTTCTGGTCTAAAAACTGCCCAAAATCCTACATAAGACTTGCAAAAGGGGGGTTGCTTTGCACCCCTGGATCCCCTTCTAGATCTGCCACAGACAGTGGAATGTTCTCAGCAACATTCAAGATATCAATCAATCAATCAATCAATCAATCAATCAATCTCTGCGAACATATCCCTGAAATTGGGGATTGTTCTTACTGATACCATAAGAATACTAATATTGCTATGAGGGTCTCAAAGAATAGTTCATGTTAAGTACTTCTTTTGGCATGGTTCTATAATCAGACTTTAAAAATCATCACTCCATCTTTTTCTGGGTGTTCCTCTGGGTCTCCTTCCCTCCACTTGCCCTCTCATCACCCTTTCGACTACTTTGCATTCCATGTGATCTTTGCTAAATACCATAGTGTTGAACTTGCTCCAATTTATTGTTAGACCATGCCTCTTGATCGCTTCATGCAGTCCTTTGATGTTTGTGGACAGGTCTCCTTCTGTCTTTGCCACCACTACGGTGCACATCTGCAAACAACAAAATATGTACGAGGCAGTTATCTAGTGCCACTCCTCCCTGAAACTCCTTCATTACATCCCACACTACTAAGTCCAGAAAGATATTAAATAAACATGGTGATAATGGGCACCCCTGCCTTAGCCCCTGTTGTACACTGAACTCTTCTGACAGCTCTCCCTCCACTCTTACACATGCCTTACTCTCCTTGTACAGTGCAATAAATGTGCAAACATCTTCTTTCCTTTCTCCATATGCTTCCCCACCAGCTGCCTAATGACAAAGATATAATCAATGCACCCTCTATCACTCACCCTCATTCAAGATAACTCATTGAATGTAATCATTGTGAGTAATATCCATAGGCCTTCTGCTTCAATTTCTGAATTCTTTTGCTTATATACTTTTGAACCTATACTGCATGCAGTTAAACATTTAATAATTGTGTTCTCATGTGGTTATTGGTGCAATCATTAATAGAATGTGCCATTTTGTGACTGTACTCCTTACTTCATTTAGCTGTTGACTGCGGTGATCCTGGTACTCCTCCCACAAATGGTCAACACACTCTCTCCAGTACAACCTACAACTCTGTAGTGACCTACACCTGTGATGTAGGCTACACACTACGTATACAGGGATCAAACAGTAGCTATAGAATCTGCCAGTCCAATGGAAACTGGAGTGGGAGTGTGCCTCGATGCAATGGTGATTTTGCTGCATTTCATTATCAGTGAATGATATGTTTCTGTTAGATGTTGATAAATGCCTTTGGGTTACAATGTCCTGCAACTAATTGCAGGATAATAATAAATGCATAGCATGCAAATGAACACTAAGTGTGCATGCAAGAGTTAAATCCTATAATATTATGATATTTCATGGCGACCAATATCTGGGAGTTTTTCCCTTGGCAGTTGTACACAGTGAGCCAAACTTTGTCTACGGTTTGCAGTATAATGTAGCAGTGATAACTATGCATGACCTGTACATATGAGATTTAATGTATTGTGCAGTGTTTGTGTGCTGAGTTAGTGTAGTGACACAGTATAATTATGCATGCTTTATACTGTTGAGTGTGCTTGACTCATGGGGACTGTATGCTGCTTCTCTACTGAAGCTGTCAACTGTGGACCTCCTCCTGCTGCTCATCGTAATGGACAACGCAGTGGCTCTGGTACAACCTTTAGGTCCACAGTAACCTACAGCTGTAATACAGGCTACACCCCACAAGGACCCAGGACAAGAATGTGCATGGCCAACAGACGGTGGAGTGGTGGTACACCAGCATGCAATCGTAAGTTATGTAAATTAATTTTTGCATAGTTCCGCATATGGCTTTTCACACAACAACTTCATGTCATTAGTATTATATTTCAACTAAGTCAATCTCAGCTACTACATTCGACTTATTAACTGCACAACATGTGGGATAATTTAGATGACCAGTTACGAACTGGGTACTATTTACTGGTTATAATATTTGAAGTCACTGTTACCTTACAAGTTACCACTCCATAGCAAGAGAAATTGTAAGATGATGCACTTTCTGCGCAAGAGCGTAAACATGATCCACACATCATCTATTCACTTCTTTCTTTGCCATCCTCTCGGTATTCTACCGCACACTTCCTCCTTGAACACTTTCCTCACCAACGTCTCCTGAGACATTCCTTCACTCCTCTTCTCCACTCCTTCTTCTTGTCTTTGACTACTAGCACAGCTTCAACCTGCAGCCTTCTTCTGATGTCTTCATTTGCAACTGTGTCTATTCTGTTCACACCTTTCTTTTGAGGTACCTCATCTCAATTGTCTGAATTTGCTTCTGTGTCTCTTTTCAAGAGTCCAAGTCTCCCACCCATACAACGAGTTGGCACAACCATAGTGTTAATTACTCTTGGTTGACTTACTAAGTTCTTTCCTTTCAATGACTTGTCTTCTCAATGCCCCCACCATTCTCGTTACTGTCCTAATCCTATTCTCAATCTCATAACCCCATGTTGCTTCTTCATTGAACATGACCCTAAAATATTATGTTGTCTGTATCTCTCCAATCTCTACCCCATCCACAACCAAGTGGCATGTACCACCCCCTCTCTGTACTACCATCACCTTGGTCTTTTACCAGTTAATCTTCATCTTCCATTTTGCCATCACTTCAGTGAGCACTTCAACATTTCTTTTGATTTCCACCTCATTTTCACCCACTAGCACCAGATTGTCAGCAAGCAACAGAAATTGTACATTACTCCCTTCTAGCTGCACTCCAACTTGAAAGCTCTCCTGTACCTCTCTCACTATGCTGTCCATTACAAAGTTAAACAGCCAGGGTGAAATTGTACACCCTTGTTTTACTCCAGTCGTGACAACAAACCATTCTGAATTCTTCCCCTGTATTCATACACACACTTCACTTTGTAAGTACAGTGACTTCACAGCTTCCTTCAGCCTCCCTCTGACACCATATCTCTCCAAATCCTGCATCATAGCTCCCTATTCTCTCTATCAAAAAGCTTTCTCTAGGTCCACACAAACCATAGTCATTCTTTTGTTCTTTCTGATTACTTCCTTCCCAGTTGCCTCACAGTGAATATCTGGTTGAAGCCACTTCTCTTCCTCCAAAAAGAACCCTGCTATTCTAGCACTTTCTCCTCGTGATAGCTCCAATCCTCTTATCTAGTACAGTGGCATACACCTTCCTGGTACACCTAGTAGGCTAATTCCGATCGATGGTTCTTACACTGTGCTCTACTACCCTTTTTGTGTACAGGGACAATTTGTGCCTTCCTCCACTCTGCTGGTACTGTACCACTCTCCCAGGCCATACAAAAGATTCTAGGTTACCACGGCACCACTACATCTCCACCCGCCTTCAGCATTTTATCTGTTATCCCACATATTCCCAGAGCTTTTCTGTTCTTTAACCTCCCTATGCATTCACGTACCTCTTCTACATTGATCTTCTCTGTACAATCTGTGTTCAGCTGGTTGGCATCTTGATCCCTTCTCTGTTCAACCCTCTGACATGGCACCTGAATATCATTGTCCCTTGTGGCTCTTCCAAATCTTGGTTTCCCTTCACTGTAGATTTTATGCTAGTCCAGAACTTCCCTTAGTTGTTAACATAGTCACCCTGTAGTGATTCACCCAGCTTCCTCCATTCATCATTTTTTTGCCTTCCTAAGTTCATGACCTGCAGTTCTTTTCATTTTTAAAGACTCTTCTTACAACAAGTGCTAAATACTTTGAAAAAGACTATTTTTATAGACAAAATAATGGAGCTATAATGTAGATCATATCAAATTACCCAAGTCAGCATACCTCAAGACAACATCAGCAGCCATTGGAGGCTTTGGTTGCCAATGCAGTATTAAACCAGAGCTGGTGACTTCTGTGGCAGATACAGTCCACCAGGGTGCCTTCAGTAGCATTGCAGAACTCAGACACGTACCTTCACCCTTCACCATAGACCAATTCCACTATCTCATCCATGCCAGTCACAGGATAGACAGTGTCTCTTTAGTTCCCAGCGGATGAAGTGAGCAAGTCACCCCTTTCATGTATGTGACAATGGCAACCAGGGCAGCAATGATGCATGCAATTATAGCATCAGGTCTAGACACCCATCATTTGTGAGGTGGAGGTGTGAATTCCGTCTGTGGACAATCAAGCATCAGTGATCATGGGAAACACATACAATACATGCACTTTCTACATACATTTGTGATCCCAAAAGTGCTAGCTTTTTACCTAGCCCAAGAACTATATCTTGCTTTCAGTCATCCTATATCCAAAGCAATTAAATTTTACTAATTTCTTTTACATAGGTGCCTATTTGAAAGAGATGTCGCCAAAATTGTTCATCACTAATTACCACCTCACCTGGATCTAACTATATGAGCTACATCCACATTGAATGCAGACTATATATATATATATATGCATGCATAGTTTGAAAGTTATGTTCTTGCTTCTTTAGTTATTGCATTATATATACAATAGTGCACATCCACATATTTTACAAAATTATTGATTTTCATAAAATATCGAGTATATATCTGTGTAACAAAAGAAGTGGCTAGACCAACACCATGCCGGAATGTCACTGCAATGTAAGGGGGGCAACAACATCACCACGAAGGTGTACGAGTGCCATCTGGTCCCACGAAGGATGCAACAGTAGACAAAGCTGTCTGGTCCCATGAAGGGCGCAACAGTCAGCAAAAGAGAATTGACTCCGTCTAGCTGGAGTAGGTAAATAACAAGAAAAAAGGAAGAAGAGTAGAGAAGAAAATATATCCATTAAATCATGATATCTGTTCCATACTGCTTCTCCACTGCAGCTGTAGACTGTGGTGTCCCCTCTGTACTACAAAATGGCCGTCGTGGTGGCTCTCGTACAACCTTTGGATCCACAGTGACCTACATCTGTGATAGAGGCTACACACCACAAGGACCCATGACAAGAGTGTGTATGGCCAATGGACAATGGAGTGGGAGTGTACATGCATGCAATCGTAAGTTAAGTATTAGTGTAGTGTTATGCATAAGCTATAACGGAAGCTCAAACGACAACTTCATGTCATTAAATAATCCAAGATTTAGTGAATTGTTGAGACTGACACATTTTTGCAATTATACTATTGAGTATGACTGACTCATGGGGATTGTATACTACTTCTCCAATGAAGCTGTCAACTGTGGCACTATCCCAGCTACTCTGCTAAATGGACAACGCAGTGGCTTTGGTACAACATTTAGGTCCACAGTGATCTACAGCTGTAATAGAGGCTACACACTGCAAGGACCCAGGACAAGAGTGTGCATGGCCAACAGACAGTGGAGTGGGAGTACACCTGCATGCAATCGTAAGCTATGTACAGACTAATTTTGCTTAATTCTGTATATGGCTTCTCACACAACAACTTCATGTCATTAAAATAATATTTCAATTAAGTCTAAATCTCAGCTACTACATTGGACTTAATAAAACTGCACAACATGTGGGATAATTTAGATGACCAGTTGCAGTCATGGGTACTATTTACTATTTCTTTACAAGTTACTGTATACCATAGCATGAGAGATTGTAGGACAACACACTTTCTGCACAAGAACATAAACATGATCCACACTGATATTATGGCATTTATATGTTACATCAGTATGGGCCACATTCCTGTTTGTCTATATACATTGTAATTGCGATGACCTCAATATCTCATGTTTCTGACATGTGCCTAAGCTTAAATTTCCACCTCACCTGGATCTAACTATATGAGCTACATCCACATTGAATGCAGACTGTATCTGCATGCATAGTTTGAAAGTTATGTTCTTGCTTCTTTGTTTAATGCATTATATACATTAGTGTAACTCCACATATTTTACATAATTGATTTTCATAAAATATTGAGTATATATCCATTAAACCATGATATCTGTTCCATACTGCTACTCCACTGCAGCTGTAGACTGTGGTGTCCCCCCAGTTCTACAAAATGGCCGCCATAGTGGCTCTGGTACAACCTTTGGGTCCACAGTGTCCTACAGCTGTAATACAGGCTACACACTGCAAGGATTCAGGATAAGAATGTGCATGGCCAACAGACGATGGAGTGGGAGTATACATGCATGCAATCGTAAGTTATATGCAGACTAAATTAAAGTATCATTATGGCTGCTCATGCAACAATTTCACTTGATCAGTCTCAGCCACATTTCTAATGAAAACAGACTTGCACAGCACGTGGAATTGATAGATGGCCAGCCGAGGCAAAGGGTACTACGTATATTACTATGTATAATGTTATGGTAATATTAGATAATGCAGTTCACTGTTTCCTGATGAGCTACCATGGCAAATCAAACCAGGTTTCTGCATTTACAGCTTTCAGCAGCAGATGATTAACATGTACTATTGACAGATGCAGTGATTGCATGCTTATAATTTTACAATGATAATTGATCAGTAAACACTGCCATCGGTGTGCTGCTTTTAGTGGTTGCTCGAGGTCAAAGTACAGTGAAAGCACAACACTCTCTCCTATTGTTAGCTTCACCTGTATGTGTCATATATTTATGTCATTGATGGATGATTGGGTCTAACATTTCATCAGATCATCTATCATCATCTGTTCTGGCCTACATTCAACTAAGGCAGCATGCAGCAATTTTCTCTTCATATAACTAACTTAGAAATGTCCTGCTTACTGAGGTTGTGTACAGTACAGTACACATAATCCTGAAGCTCAGTTTTGGCATACCAATAATGCCTCATATTGTGTTATGAATGAAAATTATTTACATGTTTTTCTATGTAATTATGTATTATATCTACGTGCCTGTTTTTGTGCTGAGTATTGGATAATAAGTAGATGTTTAAATTAACTGTAAGATATTAATGTATTTCTAATCTCCGGATCCACAGTTGTCGAATGTGGTGATCCTGGTACTCCCACAAATGGTCAACACACTCTCTCCAGCACAACCTACAACTCTGTAGTGACCTACACCTGTGATGTACACTACACACTACAGGGATCAAACAGTAGAACCTGCCAGTCCAATGGAGAGTGGAGTGGGAGTGTGCCTCAGTGCACCCGTAAGCTGGTAAAATGGAGACACTGTCACTTTCCATTTAATGCTCTAGCTATTGATTTCCCTACATTTATATTATTTTATACAGTTTTGTGCAGTCGCCCCTGTCAGAATGGTGGTACCTGTACAGGAATAAACACCTGCACTTGTACCATGGGATGGACAGGAAAGCTGTGTGAATCAGGTAAGTATGTAGTATGACCATGTTTGTCAGATATGGTGCATTTCATGGTGTATACAGCAGTTCCTTGCACTGTCCACTGGAAAGATGCTGCTGTATTCTGCCGTAAACTACTTCACTACAAGCCCGGTAAAAGAGCCCGGCTGCCCAGGTCATGGCCTGACCAGATTCTTAGGCCTGGCTATTCTTTCATATAGCAAAGACGTATACTTGTTGGCCTGTGCATTTGGCCATCTAGGTAAGATGTCTTGATATAGCGTCTGACCTAGCCACCTTTAAAGTGCTTCCTCCGAGCCTGTACTAAACATGTGAAATGCTGTTATGTGTCTCTGCACACACCTATAGCTATTTGTTTGAACCCTATAGAGATATAAGTGCTATGTAGTTGCCACTCAGTATAGTGTACCTCAGTGCAGATGTAAGCAGGTTAAACCAAAATTACAAGAGTCGATCAAGGTCATGTCTTGAGTGCATGCTTCTTTTAATTATTAAATTTCCTTAATCTGGTGGTACATAACAACCATGCCCAGTCGCACGAATTCAAACATAATGGGTATGCACAGTTGTGTATGTATAATAGCTAGAACTATAATTGTGTACCACTGTATTTCACACTAAGTTAATTTCACACACTGTCCAAACCGTTGCAGGTACATGCATTTCTTAATCATTGATAGAGATTGGGTTTGCTCACTATTACAGCACTATTGCCAATCAGGTATAGAAAAGAATTAATGAAGCAGGAATAGTGTAGTAAATAACACATTCCCAGATAGGCCATGGAATCACATTTGCGCAGAGTATAAAATGACACACAATGACTATCTGGTGGTAGGTGGTAATGCAAGAGCACATTAAGTTAAACTTTACTGCCTAGTATATTCCAGGTATTGCTTCATGTCAAAATAACCTGCCCCATTTGCTCAATTAGCATCATATGATTGTTATTCAATGCTATGATAGGAGGTAATAATATGAATTTTTGTTTGCCACTGCAGTGAACACTGTACGGAACTTCATTTCGACAGTAATGCTCACTCTGTCCTGGGACATGAATGCCGGCTGCGGATCCACTTTTACAGTGTGGTACTCAACAGACAGTCATGAGAGTGACCCCTCCACTCCACCCCAGGGAGCTCTAGTGGTGTCTGGACTAAACTCCACATCAGTTACAATCACTCTACCAGACACAGACAACTCATGCAAGCCCTATTATGTGTGGATATCTGCCATCACTCCAAATGGACAGCAAAGTCCTTACAGCAGGAGAAGGCAGGTGGAGGCGTGCAGGAGTGGGGCAGGTGAGGAGTGCTCACTGCATTGCCTACTGCACATGCATTTCTCACTGGCATAACTTTCAACACTCTCTTTTACAATAATGTCAATGTTATCTTTGTACCTATCGCAACTGATACCTACCAACCCTGCAGAGCAGCCGGTGGTTGCTGCTGAGCTATCTAGTGCCTCAATAGGTGCAGGCTCTTTCCTGGGTGGAGTGGTGGCTGGTGTTGTTGCTGCTCTACTTGTTGCGGGGATACTGTATGGCTGTTGGAAGTTGAAGCACTCAAGTGGAAAGGGCATCAATGTGAAAAGTGAAGAGAAGTGAGATTCAATGATATCTCAGGAGAATGCAATTTTTGAGTAGTTTTATGGACTTGCCAGGTAGAATTGACCTTCACATAACAAATGGCTATTATGATACTTTTGATACTTACCATTGTCATGAATACATTAAATGACCTGTCCCCTCCCCCTCCCTGCAGTGAGAACACTTATGACACTGTAGGACCAACAGTGCCTGTTACAGAAGGTGATCATGTTGCCATGGAAACCAACCCTGCATATGGCGTATGCACTAGCAAGTTGTGAAGTTTTGAGCAGAGAACTGTGTGGGCGTGTTGTGTGCTCTAATTGGAATTGAATGAGACATATCCTGTAGCTTTATTGCATCACATTGTTTCTATTTATATTTTATAGTTTCATACAGGATCTACCAATGTGAAATTAAACTACTATAATTACACATACTTATCTCATGGTGCTCATTTTTGTGGCCAATGATAATTATAAATGTGGAAAGATCATGAACACTTTGCGTTAAGGGCATTGGCTGATTATTTGCTGAAGTAAACATAAAGGTTGCTAGATGGGTGCAGTGGCGGATCTGGAGGGGCATCCAGGGGTGCAAAGCAATCCCCTTTTTGCTAGCCCTATGTAGGATTTTGGGCAGTTTTTAGACCAGAAAGAGGCGTGGTGGACATATATCAGGGGCACTGTGTGTGCACCTAACTACATTAGAACCACCCTTTCGAAAATCCTAGATCCACTGGGGTACATGGCTAAGCTGGCTCAATTGGTTTGACTGTATACTAGCATGGTGCATAGTATTGATACTGTTCCAGAAAATCTTATAATTACTATAGTCATGCATGCAATACAGCTGCGACTGCTCAAAGTGATAGTAGTTATGCATATACATTCAATGGCTCATCTCACAGTGTATGTGTTTGTGTGGTGGACCAGCTCAAGATGTAAGGGCGCACGCATGTGTGTGTGCGTGTGAGTGTTAATTTATTATTATATATATTTATATATTATAAAATAATTTTATTCATCAGCATTCAGTACTGGTGTAATTATATCCTATTGCTTACTAATTATTGCAAGCTTTTTTCCCTCTCAGTGGTTTCTTATTGGTATGTGCTAGTCACTTCAAGCCATGCTACATCCATATCAATGAACCATTTAGAATTCTTTCTTTATTTTGTTGCGATTTTGAAGTGGGCAACCCCATTTTTCATTGGAGGCAAACTTTGCTGATCCCATTAATTTTATGGAAATTGCACTTTGTTTGATAGCATGTAATGCCTTCTTGCTTTTGCACATTTGCCATGTAGGGTAGTTAAGTGTATGTACAGATAGTGTTGTATGGATGTTCTTATATTATATAAATATATCATATACAGCCATATTGCTATAAATGTCTATGCATTACGCTAAATTGTACAGCAAATAGTCAGTCAATTGTGAAATAATGTATGCAGAACACTGCAGTTTTAATGGGTCCTCTACATTCCCCTGCATACAACAAGGAACACATGCAATGTGCTTAACAGTATGCTTTATTTACATCTTTCCCTTCTATAGATGTATGGTATGTCTTGCAGTGGTCTGTTCATTACTTGTATGTCTGAAATTGAGAAAGTCAAAGTTGAGGGAGGAGTGGACATCTTCCTGACTGTCAAGGCAACAAGAGCACAGAGACCACACATGGTCTACACCATGATACAAAAGAATGCTCTTCATGTGTGTATATACACTATTGGTAAGTGAGGTGTATAGAAAATTTCATGGCAAGTATTTTGTTTTTGTCCACAAAGTATAAAATTATTTAGCAGTCATCAAATGCCAGTGTTTTAAATTTCATGTCAGTCATTTCATGTCAGTCCATTTTGGATCGCTGCCCATGCTATATACTCACACTGCCTAGGATCCAGAATATTATATTTGCTCTTTACTTTCTTTAGGAGCAGTACAAAAATGTGCTTTGAGATACTCCAGTTCTACCTGGAACTATTTGATGACTATATGCCAATTACAGGCAACTACTTAGTGAGGAGCAATATACATAAGCATTAATTAACTTGAGTAGTCAGTAGCTCAAAATGATATGCGATATGTGGAAATATTACATAGGAAAGATGTTTCTGTATATTATATATTGCAAAAATGGCACCTATATTTGTACTAAAACCAAGGATTATGACACATTATATATTATTATTATTATTATTATTATTATGCCACATGCCCTCAGGCACTAGGGCCAAACTGTCCTGTGAGGCCAAAAGAAGCAGCAAAGTAAACATCATAATAAGCATAATTATAGTCATGTCAGTATTGTCAATTAATCAGTTGAACAGCAATCAATCTGGACAGGTACTTGAAAGGGGGCATTAGCTAATAGAATCGGGCACTCCACATCTTCATAATGGCTTTCAATATTGATGCGTGCTTGCATCCCCTGTCCAAAACGCAGACCAACTTGTCATCCTCCTCGAGATTATCAAAATCATTGACTACTTGCCTCATGCACTGCAGGAGAGCTTGTCGTTCTGTGCCCCATGCATGACACTCCAACAACCAATGGGGCACATCCTCAATCTTCCCTGATTGACACTCCCGACACCTTCTCTCCTCTCTCGGCAGCCCTCGCCACCGTCCACTTTCAATCATAAGGGGGGCTGTCCCACCTCTCAACATCATCATCATCCGTCTCAGAGACTTACTAGCTACTTCCAAGCATCGCGATTCACTACCCTTTTCTTTTAGTAGCCGCAATGTTGCCAACTTAGGTTTGGTACTAAGCTCACAAGTCCATTCATCCTCAATCGACCTCTTTGCACAAGTTTCTAACATAACTTTGATTTCTGCACTGGATAGGCCTCGTACCTCCTCAGCTCCAACACCATCCCACCCAAATGACTTAAGACAATCCTGTAGTTTCATCATCCATGACCCTCCACACACCATAGCTTCTACTGCAGCTACTCTCAAAATCCTGCCATCATACAAGGGGTTAGACAGTATTCTAAACCAGAATGCAGCACATCTGACCCTAGCTAACCAAGCAACTGGCATAGCATCTGCTTCCATCAGCAATGATGCCTTAGGGTGACGTAGTCCAACACCAAAAAAGATGCGCAAAGCTCGTAGCTGGATCTGGCTCAATCCCTCTAACTTGTGGTGGCAGCCCCAAACCTCAACTCCATACATTAACACAGATTCCACCAAAGACTGCAACAACTGTAGAAAGGATCTGCCATTCACCTCACCAACTGACTCACGGCAGTTCCGCAGCCAAGTGCCCAAAGCCTGTGAACCTAGCTTCACCCTATGCTCTACCATCTCAGAACAGTCTAGGAACTCATCTATCACACATCCTAAGTACTTATAGGAGGAAACCCAAGGGATTTCATTCATACCAATCTTGAAGGTAGCTGCACATCTATCCACTCTCTTCTTCCTCATGTGCATCATAGCACTCTTCTCCACATTTATCTCCACAGACCATTCCTCGCACCAAGTTTGTAGACACTGCAGGCTCCTCCTCATATCTTCTGCATTCTCGGCCAACAAGACTGTGTCATCTGCAAACAGGAGACTAGATACCAGCATTTCACCACATAGCACCCCACAATCACTGCGCTTCAACTCTGATACTAGACTGTTTATGTAGAGAGAAAACAGGAGTGGGGACAGAACACATCCTTGGCGCAGGCCTCTGGATACTGCAAATTCCTTGCCTAGACGGTTGTTAATTCTCACCTGAGACATACTGCCATCGTACAACCCTTTCAAAAACATGAGAAAGTGCCCACCAATGCCATACTGACCTAAGCAGTCCCACAACTTCATCCTGTCCACCCTATCGTAGGCTTTCCTGAAGTCAATGAAAGCAGCTACCATCCCACTAGACTTCTTGGCAACCATAGACTGTCCAATCAACAATAGAGATAGAATTTGGTCCCTGCAACCTCTGCCCCTACGAAAGCCACCTTGCTCATCAGCCAATAGCTCTTTAGCTTCTAAAAAGTCAGCCAGCCGGTTGTTCAAGACCATACACATGATCTTTCCAACCAAGGATGTCAGGGAGATACCTCTGAAGTTACTGGTGTCACAGGCTCCCTTCACCCTCCCCTTAGGGATTGGCACAATGATAGATCGTTTCCAGAAGGAAGGGACAACTCCAAACCTCCAGCAAGCATTAAACAAATGCACCCACACATCCCTTAAAAATTTAGGGAAATCAGTAAATATAACATTAACATATAACATAACATTATATATAACATAACATTATATATACTAGCTGAGAAGGGTGCCTTCGGCACCCTCCTCAGCTCCGGCGCCCAACGCAGGTGCTTCCGATGCCAGTGCTTCTGATGCAAAGCACTTCCAAATCTGGCTACTGAATGATAGCTATAGATGCTGCAGTTGCAGTTAGCTATAGAGTTGCATGCAGCTGACTCCTCTTCCACCACGAATCACCTTCTGCAAGGTCAAGCGTCTTGTATTGCCCTCCATATTAAACAGAACTGACTCATGATGGCCCCTTTGAGCTGATTCTTGGTTGTTCTCTTGAGTTGACTCCTGGTTGGTCCTTTGAGATGACTCCCCTCGAGCTGGCTCCTGCTTTTCCCTGGAGCTGACTCCTGTGAGTGAAGGTTGAGTGATGGTCTTGGAGTTCTGACAGTTGTCGTCGATTCCTAAGAGCTCTCATCAACCCTGAATGTCTTGACTTCTTGGTTAGTCCGGTGTTGCCCTTAACGTTCGGCATATGCGCACTGCAACGGTTGCAAATTGCATTGTTTGGAAGAAACGTATTACAATGACGTCATGAAATCATTGCGCAAGCCTAAACCCCGCATAACTTGTGCCCATCCTTTCGCCATCGAGCCGCTTTCACTCGCGTAAGACGGCGCTTTCCGCTATATAGCTTATATCACCTACAGCCTTCTACATTGTGCTAAAACTATAGCAAAGAAGCCGTCGCACCATCTTCCCAGGAGGAGTTGTGTAACAAAGAAATTAGCTGCGAATTCCGTAATCTACTTCGCTTTCCTCCGTAAAACAAAAATGGCGTGCTATAGTAACGTATGGCGAGTTGGCGCAAAACCTTCATTTCGCAAGCTTTCGCAGGGAAACCCAGCCGAAGACACCCTCCGGATAGCGCTTCGACATTCGGACCGCGTTTTCTGCGAACCCTCCGCACGGTTCCCGAGATTAGTGCGGACAAAAAATCGGCCTAGCTCCATTATAATAAGATAAAGAATTAATTAATTAAACATGCTAATTTCAGCAAAATCAACAGAACCTAAGAATCATGCTACTCATAGTGAGCAGCAGAATCCCTCTCTGCAGTCCCGAAGATGGCCACTGTATTGCCACATCGGACTGCAACAAATTTCAGTATAGCTTAGGGTTATAATTTGATTTCGGGGAATGTTATATTTACTGATTTCCCTAAATTTTGAAATTTTGAAAAACTGCAGAACTAGAATAATGGATAAATACAGATTAAATTTGAGACTAAATAGTATATTGTTGCTGTTGCATTCAGCACATGAATGCTTTTTAACACAGTATGCAGCTGCAGTTTCCAGAATTTTACCAACTGTTCTGCAAGCTAAACTACACTTCAGTGCAATCAACAAAGCAGTCATGCGACTTCTGTAACCCTACCACGTATAATACATAAATTGAATTACATTACCCTACATTACTCTTCTCTAGTGATGTTAAACTATTTGCCTCTATCTCAAAGTTGTAGGGAGCTAGTGATGCTACAGAAAGCCTGGATAGGAAAAGTACACAGAAACGGAGGAGGTGGGTACACTGCACCAATGGTCTTAGTTACCAGTGTTGACCAAGATCTTGTTAACTTGCAATAACAGCTTAGTTAACAGGGTTTAACAGAGTTGATAGTTAACAGAGTTGTTAAACCCTGTTAAACCACGTCATGAATATATAATCATATTCATAATACTGTTAAGTGTATTCATGGTATCCATAGGTGTAGTGTAGTATTTATGTATTGTATATACATTGCAACCTGTATTATATATTACAGTTGCACAATGTCATGTATTGTCTAATATATAAGTAACACATACAACACAAGTGCAGAACCAGTTCTTCACTATACATCATCATTGAATTGCACACACATGGATGAAGATTCAAGTATGTGCGAATCACAAGCAGTAAATAACATATATATTTAGCTAACTGAAGCAAAAGTGATGGAAAGGCCTGAAAACTACATAGCTGGAATGAATAGAATAATTACATTAAAGTCTCTTAGTATTATGGAGAGAATTCCATCCAAATTGCTTCTGGATTTGCAGACTTAACAGCTGACCAGTGGAAGAACTGCATTCTTGTTTAATTGCCAGATATCCTAATTTCACTTGTTGGGCTAAGTTTGTAAATGCATGTAGGCTTATTTGTGTTCCAGTGATGCTGGATGGTATGATATGATATGTTATGATGATGCATATTTCAAATTTATTGGTGTAAGCTAATGATAACATACAGCCATGCAATGCTTTGAAGTAGCAGTGTGACAGACTTTATTCTTCTTGGCAGCAAGTGCAGCAAGTAGATATCTTGATCCAGCTGACTCCCCTGAGTACATCCTGTAATATAACGATTGTCTGGCTTTTACTGTCTTTGCTTGCCTTTTGCTTTTACACTGAACACACTCAGAATGAAATACACGAGGTTTACACTGTTCTTGATAAAGCAGTGTACATTAACGCTGGCAGTTAGTGCATCCTCGTTCCAGTTATTTCAACAATCCAGACATTATTGTGACCTACCCTGACTACGACAATGACATGGGATTCTGCACTTTTTCCCTCTTCAGAGGTTGGGAGGCATCTGTGCACATGGTGCAGTGTCCATACCGTGTGGTGATGGTGGTGTAGAACATACTGTAATGGTTTCCAATGTCCTAACTTTCAATTTTACTGTTTTGTAATGATTTTTATATCCAAGATAGTTTCAGGAAAATAACAACATGAAGCAGTGTATGCAATCTTAATGAATCAGATTTGTAGCTATGGCAATTTGGTATAAAATATGCACGTGTGATGCCATGCATAGCGTGTATACATGCGTATGTAGCACATGATATTATATTGATCAGGACTGATATTATGGATGAATGAATCAATATCTCTGACGGCATGATCTCCAGTGCTGGAGGTAGCCCTTACAACATAGCAGTAATGTAATCTTTAGTGCTAGTGTCTATATTTATACTATATATTCAACCTGTGTCTCAGACTGATGTCCGCATTCCCAACTTCACCTTGGCCCTAACCTTGGTCTCCAGACATCCACAAATAAGAAAAGAACAGTACATTGAATGATGACACATTGAGAAGTGTATTATACATATAATGTCGATACACAATTGTCACTGCAACTAGTAATAGACTCCATTATACACACATGCACACAATGTGGGGGCTTTCCCAGGCAGTGCAAAATCTAAAGAAATGGTGGCCTGTAACCTGCAAAGAGGAGGCCAACCTCGCCACACCAATGCAGGGGGCTGATTGACACAGAGCCTCGCAGGAGTGACTTTGTCATTCACCGTTGCAGGTTCGTCCAAGCGCAATGCACTCACTTGTGCCGCACCAGACCCCGACCACATGGTTCATGACATCCACAACTTCACACACAAACACACACAACAAGTCACCATCCCTCAGGTCCTACATCCCAGGCAGTCCATGGCAGAACCCAAACTTAAAAAAGTGATGGCCTGTAACCTGCAAAGAGGAGGCCAACCTCGCCACACTAATGCAGGGGGCTGATTGACACAGAGCCTCGCAGGAGTGACTTTGTCATTCACCGTTGCAGGTTCGTCCAAGCGCAATGCACTCACTTGTGCCGCACCAGACCCCGACCACATGGTTCATGACATCCACAACTTCACACACAAACACACACAACAAGTCACCATCCCTCAGGTCCTACATCCCAGGCAGTCCAGAACCCAAACTTAAAAAAGTGATGGCCTGTAACCTGCAAAGAGGAGGCCAACCTCGCCACACTAATGCAGGGGGCTGATTGACACAGAGCCTCGCAGGAGTGACTTTGTCATTCACCGTTGCAGGTTCGTCCAAGCGCAATGCACTCACTTGTGCCGCACCAGACCCCGACCACATGGTTCATGACATCCACAACTTCACACACAAACACACACAACAAGTCACCATCCCTCAGGTCCTACATCCCAGGCAGTCCAGAACCCAAACTTAAAAAAGTGATGGCCTGTAACCTGCAAAGAGGAGGCCAACCTCGCCACACCAATGCAGGGGGCTGATTGACACAGAGCCTCGCAGGAGTGACTTTGTCATTCACCGATGCAGGTTCGTCCAAGCGCAATGCACTCACTTGTGCCGCACCAGACCCCGACCACATGGTTCATGACATCCACAACTTCACACACAAACACACACGACAGTTCAACATCCCTCAGGTCCTACATCCCAGGCAGTCCAGAACCCAAACTTGTACTCTATCAAATAAAGTGGACAGCTCAATTGCAGACTATTGCCTGCACATTATTAATCAATTCTAGACTAGTAGTACTTATCTTGGACGCCTGTTCCCATTAAACGAGGAATTGACATCTCATCCTCTTCGCAATAGATTTTCACTGATCTCTGCTTCTTAAACAGGAGCATCTGCATTGATCATCAGTTTCACAAGCACGCCGTGCGCGCGCGCGCGCACACACACACATGCTGATACATACATACACTCAAAACACCTTTACCAGCCCACTAGCTATTACAGAACAAGGAGCCTTGACAAATTCAACTGTGGATTCGGTGCTTCGATAATGAATACCCGCCACATTCAGTATTCTTCTGGTTATGGGCCTCACGCGACGTCCGTATCTAGCCTTTGGATTGGAGTTGTGGTCACGCCTACTGTCGGGTTATCCTCGCGATTGTGAAACGGTTAGCTACACAATGGGTCGTCGAGGAATAAAGTTGCGATCGAAAAGCTATGCTGTAAAGAAGAAGAGACGCCGGCGCTTAACTAAGCGCAGAGAACGGAGAGAAGGGCAGACGGCTACTGACCCGCAGCAAGATACTACGCAGCAATCACTGACGGAGGAGCAGGAAGGAAGCGCCCAAGATGACGCGCCGTCGCTGAACGAAGTTCAAGATGAAGCTGTGGCAGACAGAAGCGAAGATAGGAAGCTAAGAGAAATTACACAGCACAATTCTGGCCTACCATTATTGACTTTGGCAAAGCGCATGCCCTGCCGATAAAGGAAAGAGGTACAAATTGCAGTACCACCAGCAAAAAGTGTTCAAGCAACGCTAGTCATTTGGCACCCGATATGGTGGATGGCAAAGCTGCACAGAGCAGCCTATCTGATGTATATTCACTTGGGAAGCTTATCGAGAGAATGGCTTCGGTCCCTGCCACTGGCAAAGCACTGCATGAGCTGTCTTCACAGAGCACATCATATTCCTACACTGCTAGGGAAGGACTAGGAGAAATGGAAAGCACCCTGAAAACTATTATTACAACTGCAGCTGTATAAATAAACATGGACATTTATACCTATAAGACTGTAACCTACTCAATATTAATACAGATCAATGCACACATTATTTTTATTGTATAATTCATTATTTCTTTCTTACAATTAACAGCGGATGGTATAATAAGCATAGCCATTTACAATTATACAGTGGCATACAAGCATGGAGATAGTCATAGCCTTACATCAAAATTATAATGCAACACATGTACAGTATATGCACTTGTATGGAGGTACTATTGTACTGGTGCACATTAACATATATCACAGATCAGAGAAGTTGCAGACAGTTGATGTATATCTCCAGCTGCCATAGCACAACAGCCAGAAGAACATCACCTGTTTCGGACTAATTGGCCCATCATCAGTGCAACGCATCTCTCCATAGAGACACAACCACACATGCACAAGTGCATACATGCATGCCACAATGCACAAGACAAGTGGACAGCCAATAGAGGTTTGTAACAGTGACTCAGTACCGACTCAGTGCCACTAAGCACTACATGATAACGACTTCACTAGCTGCATCCAACACATTTGCAACAATCTTTATATCTGGCAACGTCTCAGCATGCGTAATATTAATTCACAAACATCATCCATAGATCACACACGCACGCACGCACGCACGCACGCACACACACAACGTATATTCCATGAACTAATCTGCTTGTTACTCTAATAGCTACGTACTGAAGTTAATTGATGGATTTGTTTTGGAAATCGATAGTTTACTCTAAACTAATCAGTAAAGTACATCCAAAGTTTGACACATAATTGATCGCTAACTTCTCCAAAGCTATACATGACGAAAAGCAGACCAACTTTCACAGATCACTCACTTGCTTAGCCATATCCTAGTACCTGTCTTACTTGGGGTGCAGGCCGTCTCTAAGAGAAATCCCTCGTCAAAATGTTTTGCCAAGTGTTGTTTCGTGAAGCGTTGATTTTTGCCTGCGCTCCGTGGTTCAGAAATTCTAGAAATGCGAGTTCAATTAAATGGTTAAGTATCGGCCATCTTCTTTAGATTTCGCAATACGCAGAACGTGACCGTACCTTACATGGTCAACCCGCCCTTTTTGAAAGTCGCTATTTGATCGAGAGGAAGATGAACGCCGAGCGCACTGGATATTGTTCCAACGGCTTTTATGGCCAACTTCAAGCTACACCCCCTGTCCCTTTGTCGTCTACACCGCGATTCCCAGGGCTCGACAGCACTCCAAGGACGCATTTCCCCTCACAGTCTGTTGCTGTGGAGCAGCAGGAGAATATGCTCCAGTTGCTCAGTTCCAGGCAGGAGCAGAGTAACTCCCAGGTGCAAGCCATTGTCAGTCGTCTGACTGCAATGGAGACTCACCTAAAGGATATTACTAACTCCATGGCTCAAGTGAATCAAGACAACTCTCTGCCTGCTTCAAGATCACGGCAAAGAGTATCTGCTAGTGTATCTGTAAGTTTGCTGTTTGCACCTGTGTGTCAACACTGCATGTATCAATGGCACCATAATACCCCCACTTATGTCTATGCATATGCAGAGAAAGGTGAAGGAACTGCATTCTGCTCTGGAAGTTCAGTTCCAGCCTGAGCAAGGGTATGTTCTATCACTCTCTAGCTCACCTCAGTGACATTCATACACATTCTCATAAACTGTGCATTGCCAATATTTGAAGGTATAAAATCATGTATCATCACATTTTATCTGTATCCAATGTTAGGTTCAAAGCAATGGCCAGCTCGCTTTCAGAAACAAAGAGCGATTGCCACGGAGATTGTCAGTAAGTCCCGTAAAGAAAAGCATACAATGTTGCATTTCCCATGCATTCTTTTGTTCATTAGTTACATGTGATTATTCTATTGCAGAACTTAGTACAATCCCTATACACGTCACTGGATATTTCATACCATGTAGATGAGAGGTGTGTTATAATTATACTAGTTGTGAAATTTACTTAATGGTCTAATGTTGTTACTTAATTCACAATCGCTATCTACATATGCAGGTTTGATTCTGAACACAACAAACGTGTCAGGTGTGAGCTACATCGGGAGTCACAGAGTCAGGAGGAAGAGTTTGGAAAGCAGATGATTGAAAGTATGCTGTTTTAAGCTTAGGCTCTTAGTGAGATGCTATGCATGAGGGAGTCCCACTGTCTGAGATTCTGATCTACTGCAATATCATCAGCTGTGTGTAGATTAGGATTTGACAGAATTTCTGATGTTAAGGATGTAAAGATCCGCATGTGATGTAACAAGTTATACTAAGAATGCAACTGTACTGCACACCTTTTATGTTCTATAGGAGCTGTAAGTCGACTTTTTGAAAAGCTTAGAAGGAGCTGGAAGGAGGGCCAGGAGGGAGTGTTTGAGAAAGTAATGAGCGATGGAAGGAAACGAAGAAGAGCAGCACGGAGGCGAAGGGTATGCCATGCATGCATGTTTATTTGCGTGATCCGTGTCAATTGTATAGTGCTACAAATGACACTGTTCTCTTATTGCAGCTGTACATACGCCGTACTACGGCGTAGCAAGTATGTAGTAAGCACTGCAGAGCGGGAAAAATGGCAGCAGATAGACAGCCGCTACATGACAGATGAGTACTCATCTGATGAGGACAGCGGCTTGTCAGTACACCATCCAACATGGCGGTCTGTTGGTAAGTTGCAATGGCCTTCACCTATGTCTGTATGTATGACATAATATCTTCCCCAATTTATGGTTGCTTGTGTGACGCTGAACCTTTTGCCTTCTTACAGAACTTAATGAGCTAACCAATACATTGGATAGCAGGTACTCTGCACATTCCTCAACTTGTCAGCAGCACCATCCACCAGCAAGACCAAGAGTGCCTGCAAGTCCTAGCCAGAATGCCCCCCCAGTTGGTGCCCCTGAATGGGCCGTAGCTCCAGCTTAAAGACATAATTATACAAACTAGACCTTGTATGGCACCTTTTTCTCTTATATACAAGCACTGTAACTGTTATTATTATTAATTCCATATGGCAATAATATGAATATTTATTACAGATAAGCTGATGATGACATCATCACTGATATTCATGATGTGCCTATTAGTAGCAATAACAATATTCATTGTTTATTTAACACCTCATACCTTGGGTTAACAGGGTTTACCAAAGTTGTTGTTGTAGCACAACAGAGCTTGTTAACTTCTTGATTACCCTTCTGTAAATTTCCAGTGTTGTACAAGGTTTTTGTCTTGCAATAACAAACTCAGTTAACTGATAGTTATCCCACAATAACAAGATGGTTAACAATGTTGTTAACTATGGTAGTTGGTGCAGTGGTAGTTTACCATGGATACTGATCCATGCCAACATGCATCCAATGAAAATAATTTCAGCAGAGCAGCAGTCTTTCTCATATAACAGTATGATTGTAGCAATCTGCATTTCTTACCATAACAGTTAGCTATTATAGGAGTTCCTAAATTAAGCACCAGGTTTTGTTGATTAGGCAGCTTCCTTCATGATATAACAAGCAACACTGAAGAGCTCAAACTTACTAGATCAACATTACAACTTCAAAGATTCCACACTTCAATATTGCATCAATTTGTTGATGGAAATGGCCAATTGTGTTGTTGTTCATGCATTTATACCAGGTGAGCATGTTTGCAATATGCATGCAAGCATAGCATATTGCCTGCATATGGCTTGAGAACTCTCAGGAAGTTCATGTGCGGTCAACCATGGAGTGAATCCCAATATATCAAGATGCCAAAGTAGTCTTGCACTCATGTGACCAGTCATTGTTGGTGAAATACATTATAATATATAGCTAGATGATGAGAACTTGGTGCTGGTAACAACTGTGCAGTCTCATACCTATGTCCTGTAGCCCTTGACTGCAAGTGTATTCAAAGCTTGTCCTACAATGCTATGCGTAATTATAATACTCTTAGCTGTGCTAAACTGAAAGGATTTTGAAATTGAAACATTAATAGCTGAACCAGAGTACTTGCACTTGAAAATGAATATGAGGGGAGAGGGGACTCCTTTCAATTAGCAAATCCATTAGAGTCTGTGAAAGGACTGGAAAGGGAAATACCTCATAATCAATTTCATCAGTAGTGGAGACAGGCAGTCTATGGTGTGGTGAGTCAGGAGACCACACAATTGAGACTAATATCATTAGGTGTGCCTAACCAAATCTAAACAATGGCACTACCATTGGCGATGACAGTACACATGTGATGAAGAGCTGTTGTCATGGAAAAGATGATCATGCATGCAAATGTTTATACATTGGAAAATGCCCTACAGCGTAATCTCCCCTTTTGTTTGAAGGCAGTAAATTCTTCAGCCATTTGATTATGCAGCTATTATGTAATAGAATTTTATGATATAATAATTATGTTGCATTGTGTTGACTTTGCACTATTTTGAGTGTATTGAAATAGTTGATGCACAGGCCACAGGACTATTATACGTACACCAGTATACAGTATGCATTATCATCAAAATGTATGTACGCACGCATACGCACACTAACACACACATGCACACTTTAGCTGGTACTTGTGCTCGAGCAAAATCAATGTGGTGAAGCAGCAAGTTGAAACAAGACTGCCAACACCATTCCGCATTTAATGTTTTCATATACAGTCTACCAAGACCCACAAGGTAAGAGGTGTGGTATAGCCCTGAGTGAATGCATCAGATCATCCATCCTGCACTCCTTGCTGTAGCATTCTCCAGCTACACTCTATGTGGCTAGCATGCTGCACAAACAGTGCTTAACATTGGGATGCGTGGCTAGTACCTAAGAGAGAATTAGACAAGTTACTATAATCACTCCAGTGGTTATGGTACACAAGGCCAGACAAGTAACCAAACAAAACACCTCCAAATGCCAGAACCATTGACAACAGATCTGTCACTTTATTGGTGTACTCACACAAATTTGCCGGACACTGGGACTCACTCACACACACATGTGCACCATTGCATTACACTTTATTTCCGTACACATTGTACAGCAGCACAAGCATACAAATAAAATGTTCATGAATACTAAGATTATTTTAACATACAGCAAAATGCCATTACTAACTTGGTATCAATATGCTAAGACTGTTCACATGAGGCATTATGGAAGGTACTCTACGATGATGTTCTAAAAGAATTGGGTAAGGTATGCCAGTCATATAGTGTGAAGCCAGCCTTATTGTGTCACTTTGATGTGCTCCGTTTATGATGGTAGTATAAACATGCATCTGAGCATGGCCAAAAATGGTAACAGGTGTCACTGTTTACCATTTAGTCTAGACACCCTTCATCCAATCCGTGACCATAAAGTAGTCCAAATGGAGTGCATTAGCACAGTATCATGCACGCACTGCACTGTACTAAAACTGCCTTATCCTTCCATTGCATGACACATAAAAAAATGTGTTTTATGTGTATAACAATTATTCCCTATGGCCAAGCTGGTTGACTGCACTTTGTATCTATTATACATTGTATGTGCAAGAACCTGGTATGCAGGTCAGGATTCCCTGGACACAGTCTGCGTAATGCACAATTACATAGCCAAGCCAAAATCATACTATTATATGTTACGTATATGATCACAGGTATTATACATTCTTCTGCTTTCATATGCCTCAAATGTAGCCTCGGTGTTGCCACTTTGGGTGTACATATCTTTAACAATGCTTAAGTGATGATAAGTACCAACTGCACAGCGACTACGCTTCCTTACTTATCTATAATCTCATCTCTGCTGATGACATTGCTTGTGTGCATGTGTTTCATAAGCTGCCAAGGATAATACTACTATCATGACACCCTTCCGCAAACGCGTGCATGATTTTAATCAAAGTATGCAATGTTCAAATGCATATTATTGAATCTACCAACATACTTCAGTCGCAGGTTTTGGGCAGAGCGCTTCACAACGTATTTCCGTTACTCATTTATGCCACAACATTGTCTCACTTTCCGTATAAATCACACTACTACGCTTTATAAGCTAAAGATGAGTTAAGTAGCTATAATCGCGACTAGATCTATTTTGTGAGCCGCAACAGCACAATGAGAACTTGGAACCCACGAGTTGTGTCGTTTCTGTTGTCCTTGGCATTGAGTCTCACCTTAACCGAAGGAGGTACCTTGCTAATAGCTAGATCTATGACAGATCCCACCAAACGTAGCTATGTGATCGCGCGGTGAATTGTAATGATGTATAGCTATGTAACTTCTGTTCATATCATTCTTTCTTATTCTTTGTTCTGCATGAGCTAATTGAACTGAGAATAGCCCGAAATTGCCCTAACAATATATCGAACGCGTAACGTATATCAAGCGAATTCAGCACCTACATAGGTATATCGAAATGTTTAATTCGACTGTGATACTTGAAAAAGGAGGTATAATCATATGTCTGTGCATTATTCTTGTGTCAGGTTCTTTTCCATAGTGATATAGCTCAACCTACCTCAGCAGTGGCTGGGATAACATCTGGAGGTAGTTTTGTACCAATAATGCCAATGAGATTATGACGTCACATAGATTTATTTTGAAATTCTATCTTGATAATTGTCTGTTTTTATGAATAATGCGAAAGAGGGTGATGATTGATGCATTAAAGGTTACCACTAATTCATTCCTTACAGTTCCCAGACATCCTCCCCGCCAGTATGCAACAGCAGAGCCAGTCCCTGGAAAAGCTTCTATTACAGTAAGCTGGAGAGCACCTGATGTGCAACCAACTGACCCGCCTATCACTGGATACCGCATCCGATACCACATCAGAAGCGGTGGCCCTAGTACGTCTATGGAAGTTTCCCAGTCTCCAGTCACACTGACAGGCCTTCACTTTAGCACTGAGTACCGGGTGTATGTAGCTGCAAGAGATCGTACTGGACTTGGCCCAGAATGCTGTATAGGGACAGAACTATATGTGAGGACTAGTGATGGTGAGTTGAGCAATCCTAATGGTTATTTGCTTTCTAAAAATGTTTGCATGGCAGTGGTCCTTTATAAACAATCTTTTATCTCCAACGATTCTCTAAGGTGACAATGTAAAGGTATACTACGTATTTAATGCCATGTATACTGAATTGCTGAATCCACCTTGATAGGGTCCCCCTGAAACTATAAGATGCACTGCTGGATCATTGACTGCGTGTATTTACTAGTGCTCAAAACAATTGTGTTATATCATGTAATTATAGTTGTAATGATTGCCAGTTTAGCTAGTTGACCACTCTCATGATGATCTGGAAGAGAGAAAGGTGACAGTGTGTATAACTGTAGTAGATTGAGGGATTGAAAGTGGACTAAGAGTCCTTCTAGAGATGTAACATTTAGGAATTGAAAGGATTCTCCTTGTTGGCTGGAATGGCATGACGTTCGACTGTCTGTAATTATCTTAGACGGTCAAGGTAATACCATGCCTTGCTCTTTATTATTCCCTTCCCTTTCCAACTTTTATACACTTCCATGCTACTGTATAAGAGATACATCATTACAAGCCAGACTTTGCTCCTTTGAAATTTCCGATGCCATGGCATACATCATTACAAGCCAGACTTTGCTCCTTGAAATTTCCGATGCCATGGCAATCATCAACAAAGTGAAACATTCACTAGTGCTTGTAAACATCATTTGTCCTATTTGCAAATGCTTTAATTCATTTGTTACATGAGAGTTGCCACGTGAACACATGCACCGTTTGTGTGATAATTTTGAATGATTTCATGTCCTGGCGCCCGCACGTGAAATAACTATTACACAAGCATTCTGCATGATTGTGTAATAACAAGAGCCCCTTCCATGCCCATTTAAGCATAGCAAAAACAGAGGTATGTGATGCATACCTGAATTAACACTTTGTGACCAGCAACAAAGGGTGCTATATATGAGCTTACACTCTGTGTGCTTTAATAATTGCCTACCTTGTTGAATGCTATAATTTAATATAGCTAGCTGTGACTATATATGTGCACACTCTGTGCATGATTGTGTGATGTTTGTGTTTGAGTTAGTGAACAGATGCACACTCGTGTGCATTCAGATGGATAGGTCTAAATGAATTATAATTTATACCGTAACAGTCCCTGTGACAATTATTATAGTCCCCTAGCTGTTCCCATGTTGAGAAGGGAAGCTTAAGGCTCATGCTGGATAAGCCAGAGCTCAAGTAGGCATTTAGCCTGGGTGTGACGGTGGGCAACTACTAATCTATCTTCAGATTGGTCCACACAGTGCACTAGCTGTTATTAGTTGCCAGATTCATTCCCCCACTTTTATTTAATTCCCTCCGTGTTCCTTACCTTGTGCTTAGCTGTATTCAAATAACCTGTTTCCACATGTCCACCATTTGTTTCTATACAAGATATATACTGCTTGTATCTTTGTCATTATTCTGATGACAGAAAATTAGTTTGTCGAAATGCCTATAAACAGATCAGTTTCATACTGGCTACAGTGATATGTTTCAGATTTTGCATAATCCACCACTCAGGAATTTACAGCTTTGGGTTATGACGAATGCTCATTTTGAAACAAGTATTTTGAGTTCAAAATTCATGGGGCTGCCGCCCCAACTCGAAATACTTGCTTCTCTGTTAAAATATACAGTAGCTTATTTTGTGTAATTCATCCACACACTTGTGTACACA
This sequence comes from Ianthella basta, assembly GCA_964019415.1. Taxonomy (NCBI): domain Eukaryota; kingdom Metazoa; phylum Porifera; class Demospongiae; order Verongiida; family Ianthellidae; genus Ianthella; species Ianthella basta. The sequence continues at coordinate 6,568,405 of OZ025873.1, read as the reverse complement.
ATTTAAGGCAAGAATGAAGACAACCCTAAAGATTAAACTTTCCATTTCTATTTTACTTCAACATTAATATTGCTTCGGAATCCCTGCTTTTGTTCACATCTTCATCCCATTCTCCTACATTATAAGAATGTTCTTACTAGGTTTTGCAGTAATATGGAATAATGGAAATTGCACAGCACATAGGCTTCCGAATTGACCCAGAGTTTGCTAGATGCTTGTCCGAATTTAATTCATCTGGCCATTTCTACAGTTGTCACATGCCCCATGCTACCACCATTAAGCAATGGACATATAAGTGACCCCAATAGAAGAAACTACAAAGATACGGTCACATTCAGCTGCAATACAGGCTATAACCTGAGAGGAAGCATGTCCAGAACCTGTCAGGTCAACGGACGGTGGTCAGGCACACAAACATCCTGTGATAGTAAATGGAGCAGACAGTGGCATGATGGGTTTCTTTGTCCATGTTATTGACAACTATATTTCAAAATTACTGCTATCTATAGGGACTGTTAGCTAGATCAGATTGACTGCACAATCAATCATTGTATAGATAGCCCTTGTTTTGCTGCATGGGTATATAGTGTTGCACACTTATGTTGTCCTTCTGTCATTAGTGTATTGACTCCTCATGCTTTCTCGCCCCTGAATTGCTACTTCATGCATGCCATCTTGCTCCCTACCTCTTTACTTCCTGAATTCTTCATCTCAACATCTCAATTAATTTTATTGTTTCCTTTGGCCATTTTTGCAACTCACATTGATGTTACTACATGATGCATAAACATTTCACATGGAATTTGGTTTCTCTCTGATTGACCTAATTTATTCATTTGCAAAATCTATTCATCTTACTATTTCTGCAGTTGTAACATGCCCCATGCTACCATCACTAAGCAATGGGCATATAAGTGACCCCAATAGAAGAAACTACAGGGATACAGTCACATTCAGCTGCAATACAGGCTATAACCTGAGAGGAAGCATGTCCAGAACCTGTCAGGCCAACGGACGGTGGTCAGGCACACAAACATTCTGTGATAGTAAGTGGAGCAGACAGTGGCATGAAGGGTTTCTTTGTCCATGTTATTGACAGTTATATTTCAAAATTAATGCTATCTATGGAGACTGTTTGCTAGATCAGGTTGACTGCACAATCATTCATTGTGTAAACAGACCTTGTTTTGCTGCAATGGTAGTGTTGCACACTTATGTTGTCCTTCTGCCATTAGTGTATTGACTCCTCATACTTTCTCGCCTCTGAATTGCTACTTTTTACATGCAATCTTGCTCCCTACCCCTTTACTTCCTGAATTCTTCCTCTCAACATCTCATTTTTTTGTTTCCTTTGACTATTTCTGCGACTCAGATTGATCTACATGATGCATAAATATTTCACTTGGAATTTGGTGTCTCTCCAAATGACCTAAAATTTTCATTTGCAAAATCTATTCATCTTACTATTTCTGCAGTTGTAACATGCCCCATGCTACCATCACTAAGTAATGGACATATAAGTGACTCCAATAGAAGAAACTATGGGGATAGGGTCACATTCACCTGCAATACAGGCTACAACCTGATAGGAAGGAACTCCAGAATCTGTCTGTCCACAGGAAGGTGGTCAGGCACACAAACATTCTGTCGCAGTAAGTGGTGTATGCAGTATTCATTAAACATAATGTGCAATAGATATAATGTAATTACATGATGCACACATGCTGTCTTCTGTCATTAGTATATTGAGCCTCTCCATACTTGCCCACCCCTGAATTGCTACTTCTTGCATGCAATCTTTTTCCTACCCCTTCACTTCCTGAATTCGGCCTCACAATGTCTCAATTCTTTGTTTGCTTTGGCCATTTCTACGACTCAGATTGATCTTTTTACTTGTCTGTCCAATTGACCTGATTGTTTAGAAAAAGGAAGTTTCCCTCTCCATTCACTTCAAGGTTAACATCACTTCCCTAGAGTGTTCACATTTTCTCTGAGATTCATCCCATGCATTCTCCTACATTATACAAATGTTCCCACTAATGTTGCAGTAATATGAAGTAATGAAAACTGGCACATAGACTTCAAATTGAAATGGTGTCTGCATAATGACTGTCTAAATTAATTCATCTTACCATTATTTTTCGGCAGTTGTCACATGCCCTTCACTATCATCACCAAGCAATGGACAAATAACTACTTACAGCAGAAGAAACAACAATGATAGGGTCACATTTAGCTGCAATACAGGATACTCCCTGAGAGGAAGCATGTCCAGAACCTGTCAACCTGACGGACGGTGGTCGGGCACCCAACCATCTTGTGACAGTAAGGGGAGTAATACTGTATGCATGAAACATAATAATGTGTTTCTATTACAATAGATCTATTTACAATTCCAATTCTAGATTCCAGGTGTCAAGATCTATTTACAATTCCATGAAATTCCATAAAATATACAATCCAAATAATTATAGCACTATTACTAATGTAGCCCTGGTACTATTCCCAGTGTAAATAAGCAATGGCTATACAGGGAAACCTCAGAAAAAGACCACTATCTGGACAGTGCAGAGTGGTCTTATTTTTGAGGTGGTCTTAATTCTGCAATTACAAATACATGTGTACATGAATTTGGGATTAAACTAAAGCGGTCTTATTTCTAAGGTGGTCGTTTAGCGGGGTTCCACTGTATTATGTTTCCATGATCAATGGCAATGCTATTATGGATCTATATACTATATTGCTAACTACAGGATTATTCCTGCCCTATGTCGTTTCAAAAGTTTACGGACAGTAACGATGCCAGTTGTGTATTGCCGAGGCGTTGCCAAGAGGTCTTCAGACATAGCACTCTTCCATCGTGCCTGTCTTCGAATGTGGCCCTCTTCCAATGGCCCAGCTGTGTTTTTCGCTTAAGAATTTCTTTCTGTCATGATCGCCTATGTATTGGTCCACATGGCATCCATGATTACTACTGGCTAATCTTAACCCATGCCTTTGTTCGCAGTGACTCTGTCCTTCTCATATTGTACTGTACATGTACGTATTCAAAAGATTAGTTTCATAATAAGTACATGTATATGTGTTACTAACAACCATGCTAAGCCGCACAAAGCCAAACATAATTATGTATAATTATGGTTACCAACTTTAGAAACTGACTACCAACAGGCATTGCAGACTGAAGGAGTAGAAAGTGTTGTCTGAAATGTTAGAAGAATTATAATTAGCATTTTACTCAAAGACATCCTATAATTTAATGGCATGCACTCATGTGCTGGGCCTTCCAATATACATGGGTATGCTCAGTTGCATATATATAACTAGAATAATTGTGTACCACTGTATTTCACGCTAAGTTAACTGCACGCACTGTCCAAACTGTTGCAGGTACATGCATTTCTTAACCATTGATAGAGATTGGGTTTGTTCACTATTACAGCATTATTGCCAATCAGGTATAGAAAAGAATTAACGAAGCAGGAATGTAGTAAATAACACATTCCCAGATAGGCCATGAAAATCACATCTCTGCAGAGTATAAAATGACACGCAATGACTATCTGGTGGCAGGCGGTAATGCAAGAGCACGTTAACTGTACTACATGGCATATTCTAAGTATTGCCACATGTCAAAATAACCCACCCCATTGACTCAACTAGCATCATATTATTGTTATTCATTGCTATGCTAATGACGCCAATCATGACTTGTTTCAACAGGTTACCTTTAAGGTCTTCGGACATAGCTCCTTCCATCAAGCCTTGCTGTGCTTACGCTTATTATCCTTTCCTTCTCAGTCAAATAACCTGTCCCATTGGCTCAATTAGCATCAATTTATTGTTATTCAATGCAATGCTATGATACAGAGGAAATAATTGGATTTTTTGGTTGCCACTGCAGTGAACACTGCAATGAACTTCATTCCAGCATTAATGCTCACTCTGTCCTGGGACTGGAATGCTGGCAGTAGCACCACCTTCACAGTGTGGTACTCAACAGACAGTCATGAGAGTGACCCCTCCACTCCACCCCAGGGAGCTCTAGTGGTGACTGGACTAAACTCCACATCAGTTACAATCACTCTACCAGACACAGACAACTCATGCAAGCCCTATTATGTGTGGATATCTGCCATCACTCCAAATGGACAGCAAAGTCCTTACAGCAAGAGAAGGCAGGTGGAGGTGTGCAGGAATTGTGCAGGTGAGGGTGGTACACTGCATTGCCTACTGCATATACATATCTCACTGGCATAACTTTCAACACTGCATTTTACAGTAATGTCAATGTTTTCTTTCTACTTGTCGTAACTGATTCCCTGCAGGGCAGCCAGTGACTGCTGCTGAGTCAGCTAGTGCCCCTATAGGTGCCGGCTCTTTCCTGGGTGGAGTGGTGGTTGGTGTTGTTGCTGAGCTACTTGTTGTGGGGATACTGTATGGCTGTTGGAAGTTGAAGCACTCAAGTGAAAAGGGGATCAATATGAAAAGTGACGAGAAGTGAGACTCAGTGACATCGCAAGAGAATACAATTTTTGAGTGGTTTTATGGACTTGGCTGGTAGAATTGACCTTAATTTTCATATAACAAATGGTTATTATGATACTTTTGATACTTAACATGGTCATGAATACATTAAAAGACCCAATCCCTCCCCTTTCTCTACAGAGAGGACACTTACGACACTGTAGAACCAACAGCACCTGATGCAATGGGTGATCACATTGCCATGGAAACCAACCCTGCATATGGTGTATGCACTATCAAGCAATGAAGTTTTGAGCAGAGAACTGTGTGGGTGTGTTGTGTGCTCTAATTGGAATTGAATGAGACCTATCCTGTAGATGTATTGCAACACATTGTTTCTATTAGTAGTTTCTACCATTGTGAAATCAAAGTACTGTTTAATTACACATTCTAACCTCATGGTGCTCTGTGTTTTTGGTTATGTATAATTATAAAGGTGGTGGAATGATCATGAACACTTTGCGTTGCATGAGGGCATCGGCTGATTATTTACTGAAGTGAAGGTAAGGTTTGCTAGATGGATGCATGGCTAAGCTGGCTTAATTGGTTTGACTGTATTCTGGGATGGCGTATAGTATTGATACTGTTCTGGACTTATTACTTTATGATAATTATAGTCATGAAATACAGTTGCAACTACTGAAAGCAATAGTAATTATGCATATACAGTCAATGGCTCATCACACAGTATATGTCCGTGTGCTGAACCAGCTCAAGACATAAGAGCATGTGTGTGTGCGTGTGTGTGTGAGTGTGTGTGTGTGTGTGTGTTTGCATGCGTGTGTGCATGTGTGTGTTTGTGTGAGAGTGTTGCATCTTCATAATTAAGTATCAGCATTCTAGTACTGGTGTAATTATATCCTATTGTTCACAATTATTGCAACCCTTCTATTTCCTCTCAGTGTTTTCTTATTGGTATGTGCTAGTAACTTCAAGGTGATGAATGGTTGCGATAGCTATGTTGCATCCATTTAAATGAAGCATTAAGAATTCATTGTTTCATCTTTTGCGATTTGAAGTGGGCAACCCCATTTTTCAGGGGAGGCAAACTCTGCTGATCCCACTTAAGGACATTCCAATTGTGCTTTGTTTGCTAGTATATAATGCCTTCTTGCTTTTGCACATTTGCCATGTAGGGTAGTTAAGTGTACGGATAGTATTGTACATTTCTATAATATGCACAATCATATTTAAAGCTTTATTGCTAAAGAATTGCTTATGCATTTAAATTTGTTAAATTGTACAACACCTAATCATTTAAATGTGCAATAATGTATGCAGAACCCTACAGTCTTCATGGGTTCTCTACGTTACCCTGCAGCTGTATACAACACAGAACACATGCAATGTACGTGCTTAACTGTATGCTTTACTTATGTACATCTATCCCTTCTATAGATGTATGGTATGTCTCGCAGTGGTGCGATCATTACCTGCATGTCTGAAATCAGGAGAGTCAAAGTTGAAGGAGGAGTGGACATCTTCCATACAGTCAAGGCAGCAAGAGCACAGAGACCACACATGGTCTACACCATGCATGACAAAGAGCAATAAGAAGAATATGCTCTTATGTACGCTATTGGTAAGTGATGTGTAAAGAAATAATTCTTGGCAAGGATTTATTTTCCACAATATGCTATTCAGCAGTCATCAAATGAATGTCAGTCCATTTTGGATCGCTGCCCATGCTATATACTCACACTCCCTAGGATCCAGATTATTATATTTGCTCTTTAGCTGCTTTCTTTAGGAGCAGTACGAAATGCTGTGCTTTGAGCTATTCCAGTTCTACCTGGACATGTTTGATGTCAATTACAGGTAACAACTTAGTGAGGAGCAATATATATACATAAGCAGTAATTTGAGTAGTCAGTAGCTCAAATGTTATGTGATATGTGGACATAATACATAGGAAAGATGTTACAGTATACTATATGTTGCAAAATGACAATTATGGTCATACTAAAACCAAGGATTATAACACATTACATATATTAATAATTAATTAATTAAACATGCAAATTTCAGTAGCTTACAGCTTCAATGTTGTTTGATTTTGGTGAATATCATATTAACTGATTTCCATAAAATTCATTTGTATTGCAGAATTAGAATAATGAATAAATACAGATTAAATTTGAGACAAAATAGTATATTGTTGCTATGAATGCTTGTATGAATGCTTGTTAACCCCAAGTATGTAGCCGCATTTTCTGGATTTTTGCCAATCTGTGGTGCTAGCTAAACTCCACTTGAGTGCAATCAACAAAGCAGTCATGCGACTTCTGTAACCCTACCACATACATAACTTGAATTACATTACCCTACATTACTCTTCGCTAGTGATGTTAAACTAATTGCCCCTATCTCAGGTTGCATAGAGCTAGTGATGCTACAGAAAGCCTGGATAGGAAAAGTACAAATGTTATGCCATCATATTGCACTAAAGGGAAATGGAGGAGGTGGGTTGTTTATACCATGGATACTGATCCATGCCAACATGCACCCAATGAAAAACATTTCAGCAGAGCAGCAGTCTTTCTCATATAACAATATGTATGTAGCAATCTGCATTTCTTACCATAACAGTTAGCTATTATAGGAGTTCCTTAATGAAGCACCAGGTTTTTGTTGATTAGGCAGCTGCCTTCATGATATAACAAGCAACACTGAAGAGCTCGGGCTCACTAGATCAACACTTTCTAGAAAGCTGCAACTTCAAAGATTCCACACTTCCATAAAGCTGCAACTTCAAAGATTCCACACTTCCATAAAGCTGCAACTTCAAAGATTCCACACTTCCATATTGCATCAATTTGTTGGTGGAAATGGCCAATTGTGTTGTTGTTCATGTATTTATACCAGGTGAGCATGTTTGCAATATGCATGGAAGCATGGCATATTGCATATGGCTTGAAAACTCTCAGGAAGTGCATGTGCGGTCAACCATGGAGTGAATCCCAATATATCAAGCTGTCAAGTGGTCTTTCACTCATGTGACCAGTCATCGTTGGTGAAATATATTATAATATATAGCCAGATGATGAGAACTTGGTAACAATTGTGCAATCATACCTATGTCCTGTAGCCCTTGACCGCAAGTGTATTCAAAGCTTGTCCTACAATGCTATGCGTAATTATAATACTCTTAGCTGTGCTAAACTGAAAGGATTTTGAAATTGAAGCATTAATAGCTGAACCAGAGTACCTGCACTTGAAAATGAGTATAAGTGGAGAGGGGACTGCTTTCAATTAGCAAATCCATTAGAGTCTGTGAAAGGACTGGAAAGGAAATACCTCAAATTCAATTTCAACAATAGTGGAGACAGGCAGTCTATGGTGTGGTGAGTCAGGAGACCACACAATGGAGACTAATATTATTAGGTGTGCCTAACCAAATCTAAACAATGGCACTACCATTGGCGATGAGAGTACACATGTGATGAAGAGCTGTAGTCATGGAAAAGGTGCATGCAAATGTTTATACATTGGAAAATGCCCTTGCAGCGTAATCTCCCCTTTTGTTTGAAGGCAGTAAATTCTTCAAGCCATTTGATTGTGCAGCTACTATGTAATAGTCTAAATTGACAAAAGATGGAGATGCTTTCTGCAGAAAGAAGATTAAATTATATAATGTCTAGATCTTTTTGTTTGTGGCATCATGTACGAACAACATATTGCTACATCATCCATACCTTGAAAATAGCAAATGATATATTCAGCTGGGATTATGTGCAAGTAACACATTAGATTGCACTTCCATGGTAATGTTTACCATTAACATTCTAGAATTGTAGGATGCATTGAGGGTGTAAGAACACAATAGAGTTTGCATGGTAAAATAATTATGTTGCATTGTGTTAGCCTCGCACTCTTTGCCCATATACTGTAGATTTTGAGTGTATTGAAATAGTTGATTCACAGGCCACAGAACTATTATAGGTACACCAGTATATATACAGTATGTATTATCATCAAAATGTATGCACATACGCATATGCACACTCACACACACACACACATGCACACTTTAGCTGGTACTTGTGCTTGAGCTTGTATTCCCACAGCCAATACTTGGCTATGTGAACCCCATCAGTGGGGTGAAGCAGCAAGTTGAAACAAGACTGCCAGCCCCATTCCGCATTAAAGGTTTTCATAATACAGTCTTCCAAGACCCACAAGGTAAGAGGTGTGGTATAGCATTGAGTGAATGCATCAGATCATCCATCCTGCACTCCTTGCTGTAGTATTCTCCAGCTACACTCAATGCTATCTACGTGGCTAGCATATGTTGCACAAACAGTGCTTGACATTGGGAAGAGTGGCTAGCATCTAAGAGAGAATTACACAAGTTACTATAATCACTCCAGTGGTTTATGGTACACAAAGCCAGACAAGTAACCAAACAAAACCCCTCCAAATGCCAGAACCATTGACAACAGATCTGTCACCCTATCGTCCTACTCACACAAATTTGCCAGACACTGGGACTCACTCACACACGCATGTGCACCATTGCATTACACTTCATTTTCATACACATTGTACAGCAGCACAAGCATACAAATTCATTTTCATGAATACTAAGAATACAGCAAAATGGCATTGCTAACTTGGTATCAATATGACTGTTAACATGAGGCATTAGGAAGGTACTCTACCATGTTCTAAAAGAAGTGGGTAAGTTATGCCAGTCATATAGTGTGAAGCCAGCCTTATTGTGGCACTTTGATGTGCTCTGTTGATGATGGAAGTATAAACATGCATCTGAGCATTGCCAAAAATGGTAACAGGTGGTACTGTTTGCCATTTAGTCTAGACACCCTTCATCCTATCTGTGACCACAACACATCAACCAGAAAAGTAGTCCAAATGGAGTGCATTAGCACAGTATCATGCACTCACTGCACTGTACTAAAACTGCCTTATCCTTCCATTGCATGACACATAATGTGTTTTATGTGTATAACAAGTATTCCCTATGACCAAGCTGGTTGACTGCACTTTGTATCCATTATACATTGTATGTGCATTAACCTGGTATGCAGGTGAGGATACCCTAGACACAGCCTGCGTAATGCACAATTACATAGCCAAGCCAAACACATACTATTATATGTTACGTATATGATCACAGGTATTATACATTCTTCTGCTTTCATATGCCTCAAATGTAGCCTCGGTGTTGCCACTTGGTGTGTACATATCTTTAACAATGCTTACGTGATGATAAGTCCCAACTGCACAGCCACTACGCCAGCCTTGCTTCCTAACTTAGCTATAATCTCATCTCTGCTGATGACATATTGCGTAAGTGCATGTTGTTTCATAAGCTGCCAAGGATAAAACTACTATTATGACACCCTTCCGCAAACGCGTGCATGTTTTTAATTAAAGTGTGCAGTGTCCAAATGCACATTATTGAATCTAACAACATATTTCAGTAGCAGGATGTGGGCAGAGCGCTTCACAATGTATTTCCGTTTCTCATTTATGTGGTAACATTGGCTCACTTTCTGTATAAATCACACTACTACTCTTTATAAGCCAAAGATGAGTTACGTAGCTATAATCGCAACTAGATCTATTTTTGTGAGCCACAACAGCACAATGAGAACTTGGAACCCACGCGTTGTGTCGTTTCTGTTGTCCTTGGCATTGAGTCTCACTATAACCGAAGGAGGTAACTTGCTAATAGCTAGATCTATGACAGATCCCACCAAACGTGGTTATGTGATCGCGCAGTGAATTGCAATGATGTATAGCTATGTAACTTCTGTTCATATCATTCTTTCTTATTCTTTGTTCTGAGCTAATTGAACTGAGAATAGCCCGAAATTGCCCTAACAATGTATCGAACGCGTAACGTATAAGTATATCAAGCGAGTTCAGTGCCTACATAGGTATATCGAAATGTTTAATTCGACTGTGATACTTGAAAAAGGAGGTACAATCATATGTCTGTGCATTATTCTTGTGTCAGGTTCTTTTCCATTGTGATATTGCTCAACCTACCTCAGCAGTGGCTGGGATAACATCTGGAGGTAGTTTTGTACCAATATAATGCTAACGAGATTATGACGTCACATAGATTTATTTTGAAATTCTATCTTGATAATTGTCTGTTTCATCAATAATACGAAAGAGGGTGATGATTGATACATTAAAGGTTACCACTGATTCATTCCTTACAGTTCCCGGACATCCTCCTCGCGGGGATGTGAGAGCAGAGCCAGTCCCCGGAGAAGCTTCTATTACAGTAAGCTGGAGAGCACCTGATGTGCAACCAAATGACCCGCCTATCACTGGATACCGCATCCGTTACCACATCAGAAGCGGTGGCCCTAGTACGTCTATGGAAGTTTCCCAGTCTCCAGTCACACTGACAGGCCTTCACTTTAGCACTGAGTACCGGGTGTATGTAGCTGCAAGAGATCGTACTGGACTTAGCCCTGAATGCTGTATAGGGACAGAACTATATGTGAGGACTAGTGATGGTGAGTTGAGCAATCCTAATTGTTATTTGCTTTCTAAAAGTGTCTTTTATAAACAATCTTATATCTCCAATGATTCTCTAAGGTGACAATGTAAAGGTATACTACGTATTTAATGCCATGTATGCTGAATTGCTGAATCCACCTGGATATGGTCCCCCTGAAACTGTAAGATGCACTGCTGGATCATTGACTGGGTATATTTACTAGTGCTCAAAGACAATAATTGATTTCAAAAGCAATGGCATAACATTGTTAATTTTGCATATCCTTGACATCCTAATTAGCATCGATCACTGTGTCACACAGTTGATGCAACTTAATGTTCCAGCACTTTCGATAGACTGCGGCACAGATAATTGGCGAGATGTAAAGTTCAAAATATATTGCAATTTACAAATAGGCCTTTGTTTACAGGCAAGGTGCATATAGCCCAATGTACCAATTTTACCACTCCACCTTATGATTACTAAGCACTAATACAGATATTTGGTGTTGTTTCATGTAATTATAGTTGTAATGATTGCCAGTCAAGTTAGTTGACCACTCTCATGATGATCCAGAAGAAAGAAAGGTGACAGTGTGTATAACTGTAGTAGATTGAGGACTGAAAGTGGACTAAGAGTCCTTCTAGAGATGTAACATTTAGGAATTGAAAGGATTCTCCTTGTTGGCTGGAATGGTATGACGTTCGACTGTCTGTAATTATCTTAGACGGTCAATGTAATACCATGCCTTGCTCTTTATTACTCCCTTCCCTTTCCAACTTTAATACTCTTCCATGCTACTGTATAAGAGATACATCATTACAAGCCAGACTTTACTCCTTTGAAATTTCTGATGCCATGGCAATCATCAACAAAGTGAAACATTCACTAGTGCTTGTAAACATCATTGTCTAATTTGCAAATGCTTTAATTCATTTGTTACATGAGAGTTGCCAACGTGAACACGTGCACCGTTTGTGTGATAATTTTGAATGATTTCATGTCCTGGTGCCCGCACATGAAATAACTATTACACAAGCATTCTGCATGATTGTGTAATAACAAGAGCCCCTTCCATGCCCATTTAAGCATAGCAAAAACAGAGGTATGTGATGCATACCTGAATTAACACTTTGTGACCAGCAACAAAGGGTGCTATATATGAGCTTACACTCTGTGTGCCTTAATAATTGCCTACCTTGTTGAATGCTATAATTTAATATAGCTAGCTGTGACTATATATGTGCACACTCTGTGCATGCTTGTGTGATGTTTGTGTTTGAGTTAGTGAACAGATGCACACTCGTGTGCATTCAGATGGATAGGTCTAAATAAATTATAATTTATACCGTAACAGTCCCTATGACAATTATTATAGTCCCCTGTTCCCATGTTGAGAAGGGAAGCTTAAGGCTCATGCTGGATAAGCCAGAGCTCAAGTAGGCATTTAGCCTGGGTGTGATGGTGGGCAACTACTAATCTATCTTCAGATTGGTCCACACAGTGCACTAGCTGTTATTAGTTGCCAGATTCATTCCCCACTTTATTTATTTCCCTCTGTGTTCCTTACCTTGTGCTTAGCTGTATTCAAATAACCTGTTTCCACATATCCGCCATTTGTTTCTATACAAGATATATACTGCTTGTATCTTTGTCATTATTCTGATGACAGAAAATTAGTTTGTCGAAATGCCTATAAACAGATCAGTTTCATACTGGCTACAGTGATATGTTTCAGATTTTGCATAATCCCACCACTCAGGAATTTACAGCTTTGGGTTATGACGAATGCTCATTTTGAAACAAGTATTTTGAGTTCAAAATTCATGGGGCTGCCGCCCCAACTCGAAATACTTGCTTCTCTGTTAAAATATACAGTAGCTTATTTTGTGTAATTCATCCACACACTTGTGTACACAATTTAAGGCAAGAATGAAGACAACCCTAAAGATTAAACTTTCCATTTCTATTTTACTTCAACATTAATATTGCCTCGGAATCCCTGCTTTTGTTCACATCTTCATCCCATTCTCCTACATTATATGAATGTTCTTACTAGGTTTTGCAGTAATATGGAATAATGGAAATTGCACAGCACATAGGCTTCAAAATTGACCCAGAGTTTGCTTGATGCTTGTCCGAATTTAATTCATCTTGCCATTTCTACAGTTGTCACATGCCCCATGCTATCATCACTAAGCAATGGACATATAAGTGACCCCAATAGAAGAAACTACAAAGATACGGTCACATTCAGCTGCAATACAGGCTATAACCTGAGAGGACACAGCTCCAGAACCTGTCAGGCCAACGGACGGTGGTCAGGCACACAAACATCCTGTGATAGTAAGTGGAGCAGACAGTGGCATGATGGGTTTCTTTGTCCACGTTATTGACAGCTATATTTCAAAATTACTGCTATCTATAGGGACTGTTAGCTAGATCAGGTTGACTGCACAATCAATCATTGTATAGATAGCCCTTGTTTTGCTGCATGGGTATATAGTGTTGCACACTTATGTTGTCCTTCTGCCATTATTGTATTGACTCCTCATGCTTTCTCGCCCCTGAATTGCTACTTCTTGCATGCCATCTTGCTCCCTACCCCTTTACTTCCTGAATTCTTCATCTCAACATCTTAATTAATTTAATTGTTTCCTTTGGCCATTTTTGCAACTCACATTGATCTTACTACATGATGCATAAACATTTCACATGGAATTTGGTTTCTCTCTGATTGACCTAATTTATTCATTTGCAAAATCTATTCATTATACTATTTCTGCAGTTGTAACATGCCCCATGCTACCATCACTAAGCAATGGGCATATAAGTGACCCCAATAGAAGAAACTACAGGGATACAGTCACATTCAACTGCAATACAGGCTATAACCTGAGAGGACACAGCTCCAGAACCTGTCAGGTCAACGGACGGTGGTCAGGCACACAAACATTCTGTGATAGTAAGTGGAGCAGACAGTGGCATGATGGGTTTCTTTGTCCACGTTATTGACAGCTAGGTTTCAAAATTACTGCTATCTATAGGGACTGTTAGCTAGATCAGGTTGATTGCACAATCAATCATTGTATAGATAGCCTTTGTTTTGCTGCATGGGTATATAGTGTTGCACACTTATGTTGTCCTTCTGCCATTATTGTATTGACTCCTCATGCTTTCTCGCCCCTGAATTGCTACTTCATGCATGCCATCTTGCTCCCTACCTCTTTACTTCCTGAATTCTTCATCTCAACATCTCAATTAATTTTATTGTTTCCTTTGGCCATTTTTGCAACTCGCATTGATCTTACTACATGATGCATAAACATTTCACATGGAATTTGGTTTCTCTCTGATTGACCTAATTTATTCATTTGCAAAATCTATTCATCTTACTATTTCTGCAGTTGTAACATGCCCCATGCTACTATCACTAAGCAATGGGCATATAAGTGACCCCAATAGAAGAAACTACAGGGATACAGTCACATTCAGCTGCAATACAGGCTATAACCTGAGAGGAAGCATGTCCAGAACCTGTCAGGTCAACGGACGGTGGTCAGGCACACAAATATTCTGTGATAGTAAGTGGAGCAGACAGTGGCATGATGGGTTTCTTTGTCCACGTTATTGACAGCTATATTTCAAAATTACTGCTATCTATAGAGACTGTTAGCTAGATCAGGTTGACTGCACAATCATTCATTGTGTAAATAGCCTTTGTTTTGCTGCAATGGTAGTGTTGCACGCTTATGTTGTCCTTCTGCCATTAGCATATTGACTCCTCATACTTTCTCGTCTCTGAATTGCTACTTTTTGCATGCCATCTTGCTCCCTACCCGTTTACTTCCTGAATTCTTCCTCTCAACATCTCATTTTTTCTGTTTCCTTTGACTATTTCTGCGACTCAGATTGATCTACATGATGCATAAATATTTCACATGGAATTTGGTGTTTCTCCAAATGACCTAAAATTTTCATTTGCAAAATCTATTAATCTTACTATTTCTGCAGTTGTAACATGCCCCATGCTACCATCACTAAGTAATGGGCATATAAGTGACTCCAATAGAAGAAACTACGGGGATAGGGTCACATTCACCTGCAATACAGGCTACAACCTGATAGGAAGGAACTCCAGAATCTGTCTGTCCACAGGAAGGTGGTCAGGCACACAAACATTCTGTCGCAGTAAGTAGAGCAGACAGCGGTATGACATGTAAAAGGGTTTCCAGTGCTATGGTGTACACATGTCCATGTTACTGACAGCTATGTTTAAAAATTGATGCTATCTATAGGGATTGTTAGCTAGATTGACTGCACAGTCACTATAGATAGCCCTTGTTGTGCTGGGTAGTGTTGTATGATTATGCTGTCCTTCTGCCATTGGTATATTGAGCCTTCCGATTCTTGCTGAACTGAATTGCTACTTCTTGCATGCCATCTAGTTGCCTACCCCTTCACTTCCTGAATTCTTCCTCTCAATGTCTCAATTCTTTGTTTCCTTTGGCCATTTATGTGACTCGGATTGATCTGATTGATACCTGATGCATAAATATTTCACATGGAACTTGATGTCCTTCCGAATGACCTAAATTTTTATTTGCAAAATCTATTCATTTTACCATTTCTGCAGTTGTAACATGCCCCATGCTACCATCACTAAGCAATGGGCATATAAGAGACTCCAATAGAAGAAACTACGGGGATAGGGTCACATTCACCTGCAATACAGGCTACAGCCTGATGGGAAGGAACTCCAGAACGTGTCAGGCCAACGGACGGTGGTCAGGCACACAACCATCATGTAGTAGTAAGTGGAGTAGGCAGTATTCATTAAACATAATGTGCAATAGATATATGTAATTACATGATTTACACAGAGCCATGTTTGTGTTATTCTTTAATCATTGGACTGCAATTTGATAAGATGTGCACATACTGTATATACTTGCGGCACAAAGTATGCCTGATGAAATCCAAAATATTTTGAATCATGCAATGTGATGCTAAGTCGTGTATAGTCAGACCACTGACTAATACTTAGTTTTGTGGTCACCTAATCATGGCTTGTTTGTGTGCACCACGAGGTCATGTGCAGGGTACGCGCCGCCTCCCTGCCCTATAAGAGAAGCATTAGATAGTGTCTGTTCTGACTTGCCCTGGGCCATCTGTCATAAATAAGCTGGTGTTTGGTGCCAGACCATTTTTGGGAGGGTGTAGTCTTGATGTACAAAACGGTGGCCTGGTTAAGCGAGACTAAATGGTACTGATGTTGAATGGTTAGTTTAGATGCTATTCTATGTCAATTTACCAAAATCAGCCCTCAGACAAGTTCGACTGCATGTGAACGGTACTTTTCCACCACAAGCAGATACTGAGCAATTGAAACACTCCGCTTCCAGTCTCCTTAAAAAAATGCTCATGTATGTATGATATAAATTAGACCGTGCCTTAAAAAGCAATGCAATACGTTCTGCACAGGAATGTTAAGACTACAAACTCACAGGTTGCTTACATAAAATGAGTTTCTGAATAAATAAGGAGTGGTTTAAGGCTTTTGAAAGAAAATCACAATGATTTTAATACTTATTGCACTAGCCAGATTTAACCAGGTTTCTTTCAATGACGGAAGCCACTAAGAATAGTACTGATACTCCAAAAAGATTGTATAGTCAGCTCATGATGTGTAGTGTAGAGCCTTGGCATGGGGAAAAATTGGTGGCTATTGTATTTTCTGTCTGTAGCTTGCTTATGTCTTTATCTCATCAAACATACACTGACATATAGTGACACCCAAGCCAAGTGTCAGGTTGGAGAGCTCAACACTGACCACTATATTCATCAGTTGGTTAGTGACATCTCCAGAACTTGTTGACAGCTACACAGTCTATTGGTCAGGACCTTCCAGAGAGAGGGACAACTCAACTGTTAGAACTCGTTACACTATTGGTGGCTTGATCTCCAACACTCCCTACAATGTTACAGTGGAAGCTTCTGGTCCTGCTGGAAAAAGTATCAGTATGACTCATCAATATTTCACCTCTCCAAAAGGTGATGGAGATTCACCGAAATATGATTTGTGATAATGTGAGATGATTAGCCAATTTCCTTATTGCAGAGCCTTCGATGAACATTGTGATCTTACCTGAACAAGTACTGCAAGTGATTTGGTTTCCAGCTAGTGATGTCACCTTGTCTCCAGTCACTTACGTTATCAATGCTACACAGAGAACAGGGACAGTATCTGTTCAGCATATGCACCCTGTCACAAAGACGACTCTCACTGGATTTAACAAGTTCAGCTCTGGTAATGTGTCACTTCAGGCAAGGAACCCAACTTCATCAAGTGAAATCATTATTAAGACTTTCAGGATGGTGAATATTACAGGAGATGGTGGGTAAATTCTTGTATGTGTGCTCCTATGCATCTTTGACAAAATATTGGTTACTGATCCCAAAGAACTTAATTTAAATTAGCAAACATGTGATAATGTAAAGTGTAACTATATTTTGATACTACCTCACATTTAAATTGCAGTGAATGTTACAGCAAGATGGATTGATATCACCACTCTGGAAGTTATGTGGGATCCACTACCAGTGACAGCTGGCATCACAACAACATACATTATCTACTATTCAACACTGATGGAAACCAGAGATAGAATGCAGATTATGAATGGAATGTCAAACCGCCAAATGTCTGTAACAACAATGACATCCTCCATAGTAATTAGGCAACTGGATTCAAGTGCCTTTTACCAGATAGCTGTCACAGTAAACTTCATTGAAAATCAAAGTCTGAATAGCGTGGGCATAGGTGTGTGTGTGTGTTGAGATATTATAAGCTGAAACAAATTGAAAAGGCATTTGCTTCATCAAAATATATTGCTGCCTCATACAATATTTCCTGTATTTTGCTATATTACAGGAACAGGATCTGCTTTGGGAGTTATTTTTGCCACAGTACTGATTGTCTGTTTCATAATTTGCTCTTGCTTTTGGTGAGGTCGAATCATTATTTTTATGCCATTTTTATACAGTGCAATCATTCACTATTGAACATATACAATTATACAGGTGGAAGCGGCACTCTGGAAATATCAGCAATGTAAGCTTTTCCTCAAGATTTACTTTGCAGACGACCAAAATAAAGGACCATTTGGCTATGTCTGATGTTGCTGTTCCAGATCATGCTGCTGATAACATGGTAGCTTCACATGAAACATCAGAACCAGGTACGCTAAACATGCAAACCATTGATAGTGGGAATAATTTGTCAGTGACTTTCCATTATGTGTGTACTGAATCCAGTTATAGAAGCAGCTGAATGAGTTATTTATTGAATCACATTGTGGCTTTATAGTGTCAAAGGTTGTATATTTGATACAACATTGAATAGCCCAGCTTGTTTTGCACAGAATATTTTTACTTACAGGTAAGTATTATTCTTCTGCTTGCACACTGTAGTGTATGACAATGCAGACTTTACAGTCAGTGAGTCCAATGCTGTATCCAAGACCTTGTTCCCTGCCCATGTGAGGGACCTGCATCGCAACCGAGAGGAAGGCTTTGAAAATGAATTTGAAGTAAGTATGCATTACTAGCAAATGTTTCTATACTGTACGTACATGACATTGTACATCTTTGTAAATCTTGCAGAATACTTTGTTTCATTAAGTTGCTTAAAGAAATGTCATCCTCTATACGTCCAAATGCAAAATGAGAGAGTAATATTCTGTTACATTCTTACATAGAGAATGTTGTAACTGCACTCAACAAGCAACTGGCAAATTTCTGTTACAACGAAATGTTTGTATATATTACCTGGTGTGTCACGCTGTGTGATACTATAATTGGATGTAAGTATTGCTGCAGATGATTCATGATGATCCCTATGGCTCAAGTACCATTGCCATGCAAAATGCTAGCAGGAACCGCTATCTCAATACAAACACATGTGAGTTTGCAAGTGTAAAACAATATTTAGAATTAGAGCCACACGCTATCTTATAGACAATACAACAGAATCTCATACATACTTCTTCCATTTATATATATGCTCTGTTCACTATGTGCTGACTGTATTATTCTCCAGTTGATCACTCAAGAGTGATTCTGAAGATGCCCGATGAGAATGGATCAGACTACATCAATGCCTCCTACATTGAGGTGAGACCATTTTGTATTAATTAGTATTAAGCTTCATCAGGTACCTTGGTTGTTCCATTCCTAGTACAAACCTGTTACATGCAAATGCATTTGTTAGGGCAGTAGAACAGTGCTGGTGTTTGTCATTTCAGTATTTCTTGTTAGCTGTGTCAACACTGGGCTTTTCGTAGCCACCAAGTGGCCCACTTTCAGTCAAAGTACATTCATCATGCAACACATTTGTGACTCACACAGCAATCATTACCATTTATATCTTGTTTGCCGAATAACCAAATCAACTTTCTTGAACATTGTATTGGCTACTGATGAAATGTGTAATCATTTTTAATTTGGCCATAAAAGTGATACCTGTGCAAATGTCATTTGAGTTACTCATGTCTCAGTTCTTTGACACCAACATCACTGATGAATCACCACTGAGTAAATTGTGTAGGTAACACTATTACAATCTGTGATAACATATTTTGCCCAATCCTGTGTGTTCAGGGATATGCAAAGACCAGCATGTATATTGCTGCTCAAGGTAAGTATGATGTCACACATGCTCACACACACACACACACACACGCACACCACACACACACACACACACAACAAACATACTAAACACTTTCATTAGCAAAGCTAAGAAACGAACAATTGTGAATTTTGGATTTGATACACGTCCATTAAGACAACTGTGCTTGCTGCTTTTGTGAGGATGTCTCTGATGTGTGTCTAATTTAAATGGTGTGGGTGTCTGATTATATGCCTGTATAATTGCCCCTATACCTGCCTCTACCATTGTACGTGAGGATACAACTGTGTCTGATTACATGCCTCGACATAGCAGCAACATGTTCTTGTAAATGCAGGCCCCAGGTCTGAGGAAGTCTCCATTTTCTGGCAAATGATTTGGGAGCAAAAGCCAGCTGTTGTAGTCATGCTAACCAATGTGATGGAGAATGGAACGGTGAGAAGAGTCACTGAATGACTTCTGCATGTGGCCACATATCATGCAACTGGTTTTGCAAAAAGCTTCTCACTTGTGCATTTTTGCTGCTGTAGAGTAGTATGATGGCAGTTTATTCCTCCTCACAGCTGAAATGTAGATTTGGATTAGCCTGACGTGATCTGGTTAATTTATGTGTACCTTTGTAACCATTGCATATGAAATGTTCTAACTGTGCCATTGTAATGAGCATCACTACCTACAGAATAGCAGCCTTTATAAAATTTTATAACTTTCCATTTCTATTAATTAACATCATTCCTGAATATAAAAACCAATCCTAAAAATGCGCTGAATAGTAATTTTGTGTATGAATTTATGCAATTACCTCAAATTGCAGTGCAAATGTGAGCAATACTGGAATGATGAACTGGACAAGCCATATGATGCTGGAAGGGGCTTCACTGTGGTCAACAAAAAATGCAGAACCTTGGCAGACTATGAAGTCCGGGAGCTTACCATGATGAATGTGGGTCAATTTGAACGAAAACTATGTACTGTGTTGAGGTGTATGACCATAATATATGCATGCACATATTCCAAGCATTAACATGGGCTTGACAAGTAATTGCAAGGGGATGACTTATTGAAGATAATGACTGTACTGATGCTTATTCCCACTCTCTTGCTCTCCTTTCAAAGTTTGTAAAAAGAACCACTTTTGGGTTGACATTTGAAATTCAAATTGATTCTACTTCATTCCTTCATATACACATACCACAGTCCACTGACAAGCCCCACAAGCTGATCCACTTCCAGTACACCTCCTGGCCTGACCATGGAGTGCCCATGCATCCCGCCTCATTGGTCAAGTTTGCCACAGAAGTGAGAAAGGTGCATGACAATACTCGAGCACCCATGGTGGTGCACTGCAGGTGAGCAGGCTTGGTCTGAATGTCCTCTTGCACAATGGCAATTCCTATGTGTTGATCATTACAAATTTATGATTATTGCACTTTGCTAATGCTTGCCTGCTGAATAACCATGGGTGAAATAATTGGCCCTCTTGCGATTTACTACTAAATCTGTGCCAATATATTACTCTTTATTGCTTACATTTAGTGCTGGTGTGGGACGTACTGGCACTTTCATCACTCTTGATGCAATGATGGAGAGACTGAAGAAGAAAGATGACCTGAACATCTTTGAGTTTGTCAGTGAAATGAGGACCAGGAGGAAACAAATGGTGCAGACAATGGTGATTTCTTTACTTCATGTGTAATGAGTATGCAGTGCAAATGATTAGTCTATTATACAGTCATTATTATTCCACTATTATTGTAATAATACAATCTTTATTATGAAATAGGACCAGTATGCCTTCATCCATGATGCTTTGAGTGACTATATCACTTGTGGAGATACAAGTGTGATGGCACATGAGTTGAGAGTTGTCATTAATGATATGAACACGAAAGATGAAGCAGGGAAGAGTGGATTTGAGAACCAGTTTGAGGTACGGTACCTGTACAGTCAGTATTATATATGCTATGCACAGTACAGGAAGTATTCACTACAGAACAGAGAAACAAACTATTGGGTGTCAACAATATTTGCCTTCTAAAATTTGCTGTGTGCAGCTCATTGGTTCAGTCTGCAAAGAGCCAGTAGGTGAGGATGCGGCTTTTGCCAGGAAAGGTACCCCTGCAAAGAAGAACAGATACAAGGACAAATACCCATGTGAGCCATGAATGCAGACAGCTCTACATTTTGTTTAGCATTTCTATAGTCCACAGCATCATAATGTAGTCCTGGAAACAAGAATCATTCTGAATGAGGAAGTCAAATATACCCAGACTATAGGTGGCAAATATACCTTTTGGCCCATCAGTGTAAGGTATGTAATATGCTAAATAAGAAGTTGGTATTCATTTAGGACGTCTGTGGCTGAGTGACCTCTTATCACACTCACACAATTGCAGTGGGGTCTCCATTGCAAGAATTAAATATATGATATTATATTCATGAGAGTGAAGACCACGAAAGCATCATCAGCATTTTTACCAAATCAGGAAATCAAGCACAGAAGCTGGATATATAATATACAGCCACACCCGTACATTACCTATTTTGATCAATAAGAGATATAGCCAAAGATAGTCTGGCAAACCATGTTCATAGAGAATCTTTCGAAAGCTATTTTAACATGAGCATAGACATTTATGATGGATGTGTACTGCAATATACTTATATTCAAAATTTTCCTTCCTATTGCAGACTCTACTAACTACCTCCATATTGCTGGACGCTCCACCAATAATGCTGTTGATTACATCAATGCCACTATGCTTGCAGTGAGTATATGGGAAAAGAAGTGTACTTCAAGCAATATTGGATCAGACCTACCTAATGTCCATCCTTATAAGTAAACAGCTACTGTACAATATTATTGCTGTTTTGGTCATAATAGGCTTAGAGTAATCTACCCAGCTATTCTACTGAATGAAAATAATAATGTGCCAATGGTTTCCTTTCAGAGTTACTCCAAGCGTCGTGGCTTTGTGGCTACCCAGTCTCCATTGGAGTCTACCAGGACTGATGTCTGGGAGCTGATCTGGCAGTTCAAGACCAAGACTGTTGTACTGCTGTGCCCACTGAAGGAAGGGAAGAAAGTGAATTAATCATGCTCGCACAGTTTCTTCGCGTTTGTGTAAAATCATCTTATTCTCTGTTCATAGAAATGTTCAATAATTGCAACACTAATGACATGTCAATAAATTTTAACAATTTCCCTTTATGCACCTATAGGTGATGTGCTCTCAGTTCTGGCCAGACGAATCCCACTATTTCATGGAGTATGGTCATTTTGATGTAAAATTTGTCCAGTCCACCCCAAAGCCAGACTGGGAAATGACCAAGCTGGAGGTTACCTACAAGAGCAAGGTTTGTTCAATTTTCAGTGCATTGCAAAGTTTCATGAAATAATCGCACAAATTTTTGCAAAGGTGGTCAGAAAGTTTTGCATAATAAAATTTCAGGAAGAAGTCCAGAAATGAAATGCCATAATGAAAGTGCATCTTGAGATGTCAAGCAATTATCAAATTTATTAGACAAAATTTCACTTAATGTTCAGCCTAACATGAATGAATTTAATGACCCTAGTAATTCCACTTTTTAAGACAGATTTTAACATTCTTTTTCAATCTATGTAATCCTTTGCCCAGAGTTCAGGGCCCCCTCTTGAAGTGACTCTGTTCCACTTTCTTTCCTGGCCGAGGGAAGGCTCTCCCCCTATTGACTCCATGCTGAAGATGATGGGAGAAGTGGAGAAGGAACAGAGGAAGAGCAAGGGACCTCTGGTAGTCATGTGCGAGTGAGTCTGTGTTTGGGCATGAAACGATGAAAGTGATTTTACATGAATTCAGACAGTACAAGTCATGTTAGTTTTGAGCATGATCCGTTAACTCTACATTAGTATAAACTCTGCTTGTCACTTCACACAAGTTGATGTACACATTATTGCTGCATCACTGGCACCCAGTTTGGCAATTCTTCCTTACATGTTATTCCTTTTACAAAGTTTCCTGATTGTTGTCCACAGTTTTGTCCATTGTCTTCCCAATCTACACTCCTTTGCTATCTTACTTTGTCTCTCAGTGATGGTATGTCTCGCAGTGGTGTGTTCATTACCTGTATGTCTGAAATTGAGAGGGTCAAAGTTGAAGGAGGAGTGGACATCTTCCAGACAGTCAAGGCAGCAAGAGCACAGAGACCACACATGGTCTACACCAGTGTGAGTTGCTTTATACATGATTAAGAGGATCGTAGTTATTATTTTACATTCTTGCACAGTTGTACACATACTGTGTTGCTAAATACTATAATAAAATCACAGAAATCAGAACAGCTGGTTCACTACCTCTTGCATAATTATTCATAAAATATGAAACTGTTCATGGTCACAGCATTCGAACACTACATGTGCACTGCAACATGATTGTACTCATATTAACATTCACAAGCACACCACAGGTTTCCACATTTTACGTCATGGCAATTGATTGATTGTTCTACAACATTTATTTATTTATTCAGCATTTACAAGCAACTCTTCAGACAGCCCATAACACACAATTACAACTATTTCCTCATCTCCTTGTCCAGGACCAATACAAGTTGTGTTACGAGATCATGCTTTCCTACCTGGACTCATTTGATACCTACGCCAACTTCAAGGCTTTGTGAATGACAAAATAGTGCATTGAAACAATTAATTTTTGGCATATTCTCTAGTTGACTGATAATGTGTGTTGGGAGGGAGTGGGCAGAGTAGTTAACTCTACTTAGAAACAGTGTGACGTTTTGGTACTTTTACACCAAATGTAAAATGATTGTTTTCTTGAAGGTACTGTAATCAAACAGTCTTAGCTACATCAACTTGTGGGTGTTCATACTTCTGGAAAGATGATATTATATATTGTGTTGGAATAACCATACTCCTAGCTCCAATTTCCTACAACGAGAACTACGCACCAGGCTTGATCTGTTATGACCTTCATGTGCTGATCACGTGACTCAACAGTCTCGCTATCATGATTCTCATGCCAGAACTCGAGAGTTCTCAGTTGACCAAGATGTCTGGGCTAAGAATTTCAGATCTGGTCCCAATTGTAGTCCTGGAGTAGTGGTGAAGCGAAATGGTCCTCTGTTCTACACCATCCAATTGATGTCTGGAGTCTGTTGGAATCGTCACATTGACCATCTTCACCATAGACTAGCCACAGAAGATCTTCCAGAGAGTTCGGAGCATGACTCTGAAGCATTTGCACAGTTACCATCAACATTGTCCCATTCAGAGAATGAACACATGCCAACCAATGTGGACAATCCTCCAAATCATGGAAAGACTTCTGTGGTGTTATATATAAATTGCCCATTTCGAAATATTTTATGTTTATCTTCATAACTGCTATGTTATGCCTTCATTGACCATTTCCTCATGTACATTCAGTATACTGTTGTACAAAAGTACGCACAATGATGTAGATAGACCATTGCTTATGGCAACACAGAGTGCTATGAACTATGAGGTTTCCTAATACTCTTATTGTCCTAAATTAAAATAAATCTGAAACTGAAATTTGAATACTGAAACTGAGTAAGCTTCGTTTTTAATGAAATCACCTTCTTGCAAGCATTGTGGCTGGGACTCCCTACAACTAGCTGATCCATTAGAGCCCACTAGAAGGGATTCACAGCAGAGAACATAACATACCACATAATCAATTCACCAGTAGTGGAGACAGGCAGTCTATGGTGTTGAGAGTCAGGAGATGACACAGTTGAGACTAATTATAAGCGTTCCTATTTGCCAAATTCAATCAGTGGCAACAATATTGGTAGTACTACACCAGATAAGAGACACATGTGAGCCAGCAATTGGCAACCAGACTGGTACCTCCTTTGGCAATGGAGGCACCAGCCGCATTTCCCTTAGTTGCATGGCCCCTTCAGTGCAGTATGGGTAATAATCGATGGGCTTGCAAAACTAGTGACATGAGAAAGATGGGGTGTGGCCTTGAGAAACAGCATTAGACTATACTCTTGGAATCCTGGCCATAGAGTTCCCCACCTACCCACACACTCATACACACACACGCACTCACACACACACACACGCACTCACACACACACACGCACTCACACACACACACACGCACTCACACACACACACACACACACACACACACACACACACACACACACACACACACACACACACACACACACACACACACACACACACACACACACACACACACACACACACACACACACACACACGCACACACACACACACACACACTGCGAGACAGACAGATGTTGAGACTGCACAAAGGGAGTTCAGTGAGAGTTGCCAGCATGATGGGGGGCTCAACAGATATTGAGTGATTAATATTCATCTCAAAGTGAATGCATTTACATTGAATTTTGCAGACGCTAAAATGTGCTCAAACTGCAAGTCTATCCATTGCACGACGCAAGCATGTACAATATATATCACAGGCATATCTGTTGAACAAGCTGGGTGAATACTGTTATTCTTTGCAATGCATGAGCATGAGTCTGGTCAGGAGGGGGGAATCTTGCATTTGCACACAATCTGCTTCTTAGGCGCAATACCATAGCCACGGAACATATACTTTTATGCATTAAGATATCTTCGAGCTTTAATACGATGTACCAAATCTACTAGATCAACCACGTGCACACTTCCTTGGCTGTATACTATTGTTCTCATCGGTGAAGATGCCAAAATAGCGAGATTGTAACTTCAGGATTGGCATGGGTGGAGTGCTTCAGAATATCTACAGAATGCTTCAGACGTGTTTGGCGTTCCGCATCTTGTTGAATATTTATGTGGCGAGATTGGCTCTCTTTCTGTATAAATTACAATACCACGTACATAATAAGAGTGGGGTAACCGCAACTAAATCAATTTTTGTGAAGCGCAACACGACAATGTCTACTTGGAACCCTCTAGTTCTCTGGCCGCTCCCGCTGCTCTTGGCAGTTCTTTTCACTTTTACTGAAGGAGGTAAGCTGCGTGTGATTCTCCGTGACACAACCACTACTCGCTAGAACTTAATTTTGTAACTATAATAGCTATAGCCTTGACTATAGCTACTTAGCACTACCTATTGTTACTTTTCGGTTTACCAAGCCGAAAGTGCATGATCGGGTCAGGTGCATTATCCGGACCAAGGCAAATTTTGCAACCGTGATGTCCTTGGGCACTTTGACAACAACTTAACTTAGTTTGGGTGCCTCTACAACAGCTTAGCCTTGGGTGCCTCTACAACAGCTTAGCCTTGGGTGCTCGCCACAACAACTTAGCCTTGGGCGCTCGCCACAACAACTTAGTCTTGGGCGCTCGCCACAACAACTTAGTCTTGGGCGCTCGCCACAACAACTTAGTCTTGGGCGCTCGCCACAACAACTTAGTCTTGGGCGCTCGCCACAACAACTTAGCCTTGGGTGCTCGCTACAACAACTTAGCCTTGGGTGCTCGCTACAACAACTTAGCCTTGGACACTCGCTACAGTTAGGGTTAGGGTTAGGGTTAGGGTAGGGTCATGTTCTTATGACCTCACAGTTGCAAAATTCACCTTGGTCCGGATTATGCACATGATTCGCAATTTCAACTTCATTCCATCTTCCTGTGTAACATCCATACTTTTGAGGAGTTAGGTGTGAAAATGGAGCTACTACCATCTGGTTCCCATTATATGATTTATATAACATAGTTTAACTTGCGTCAGCAGTTGCTAAGCTAATATCTAGATAACCTTTATTCATTTTGCACCATTAAGTCACATTTTTGTGTATTCTGGTATAATTATTCAATTTTGTGGATGGCCACATGGACACAGACCCATACAAAAGATAAGAACTTTATAGACCACTTACCACCTAACTTGTGAATGTCCAAAACAAGCCGAGGGGGAGGACGTGCACGGAGATACTAAATTGAGTAAGTACTTTTGTGTTTTTTTTGCAATTATTCTATCTTGGTGATCAGCTGTGTTTTTGTCTTCACATTAAAGAGGGTGACCATTGATGTGTGATTGACTGGTATTGATTTTATCCCTTACAGTTCTCCCCCATCCTCCCCGCCGGTTTGTGACAGCAGAGCCAGTTCCTGGAGAATCTTCTGTTACAGTGAACTGGATGGCACCTGTAGTGCCACAAGATGAGCCTGCCATCACTGGATACCGCATCCGGTACTACATCAGAGACAGTGACTCTGATATGTACATGAATGTTTCTGAGCCTCCAGTTAATTTGACAGGTCTCCAGTATAGTACCGAGTACCAGGTGCATGTAGCCACAAGGAATGCTGATGGTCTTGGACCGGAATGTTGTGGGGGGTCACCACTGTATGTGACAACTAGTGATGGTAAGCTGAACAATTCCAAATGGTTTCACTCTCAATGTATTTACATGGCCTTGTGCATGGTCGATAACTCTCTCCAGTGAACTTCTAAGCTTTTACAATGTAAGGCAAGCCATATACATGTATTTCCTGAGTCATAATGGATACCATCCCTGAAAGGTAAGTTGCACTGTTGGGCTATTTGTTGTGTATATATATTTTCATTTTCAAATGTGTTCACTAGTAAGTAAAGAAATTTTTGGGGCGCCGAAGGCGCCTCTATATTGTTTTCAGATTTAGGTATTCGTATGGCTTCATGTTCGTATATGTAATAGTTAAATGCTGCCCAAGAGGTGTCTGCGGGATTTAGAGCACGAAGCTCGAGGGCGCGAAGCGCCCGAGTGCTGAGTGGTCTTAATCTTCGCAGACACCGATTGGTCGGCATTTAAGTAATATAGATCCAAACACTGTTCACTAATCCAATGAAAAACCTCTCCACTAGCTCCTCTTGACGACGCCCGCGTCATTGGCAACGGATGACGATGCGGAAGTTCAATATAAGACCTTTACGGCACCCGGCAATCTTTCTCGTTACACTTCTTTACCGTCTGCCCTTACTCCTGCTTCGTAGGGAGGCCATTCAGCGAGAAGTGAAGGAAAAACTCGCAGCGACAAGCTCGTATCACAGCAGATACAAAATGGCAGTGATGACGTCATTATACACTTCAGCGCACTCTGCCCGCCACGTACGTATATGAGATTTATCGTCACGCGCACTCTGCCCGCCACGTACGTCTACGGGATTTATAATCACGCGCGAAGCTTCTCTGCGATTTAGAATCATCGTTTAGACGCACGTTACCATGGCAACAGGATCTATATATGTGAGCGGATTTGAGAAAAGGGACCATTTCGCGCTAAAAATTGATTTTGAGTTAGTGGTACTGAGTCACAGCACAGTTGATGGACTCTCTGTTGCACTTTGTTGCACTTCAATAGCTGCCCCCGTTCCCGAGTTACGCTCGCTCAAAGTACGAAAATACGCTCGTGCAATTACGAGAAAACGGCCCGTAACCCTTCCGTTTTTATATTCGTAAACATGGCGACGGCGTAACTAGTCTTCCTGGTTTGAAGCGCTGGAAAGGACTAGGCGTTTCAAACTTGGCCAGGATGTTGGGAATATACCACAGGTGCGTATGATGCAGTAATCCGACTTTACTGGAAACACGACTCGTTTGCGTGTTTTCGCCCGTACTGACACTTTATACATAGCGCGAAATGGTCCCTTTTCTCAAATCCACTCACATATATATGTTACTTAAAGTGGGCTAGGAGTGCTTTACGCGATTTATGGCTCGAGGTGTGGGGGTCGAGTTGCTGATAAAGCACTCGGCTTCGCCTCGTGCTTTATCACGCAACGAGACCCCCACACCGAGTGCCATAAATCGCGTAAAGCACTCCTAGCCCACTTTAAATGATATAGAGTGACTTGCGCGGGCGGACAGTTCCCTTCAGTCTTCCATTTTTTGATTGCGTCATCTGCAAGCCATATTTGGCTGATTCCATTGCATCATCTGTACTCCGATTGGTTGACTCCATTCAAACTTACCTCGCATTCTGGTCAGAAGGAAGGTAGAGTGAAGCGAGTAGCTGTAGCAGTAATGGGCGAAAACGGTCCTTCGCTGGCAAGAAGACTCTCAATGCGCTTTAATGGAACAAGTCTGAGCTGCGCTATGTTCTTTTTAGCATCGCAGAAGAACAACTATTTCCTGCCGTTGTTACTATTCCTTTGGCTAGCTAGCTAGCTAGTGCGCAGATGCCCGCTCGGACTGCCGGTTCAAGAACCGCAAAAAGGATTAGCAAAGCACCCTTCCTCTGCCATTAGAGCACTCGTTGCCGCCTTTCAGAAGCGAAGGATGGGTAGCAGGCTAGGCTTTAACTTACGGAGCGGCGAGGTCACACTTCTGCAGAAACGAAAAGTAACTTTTGTAATTCGCGATCTCAGTCAGACCACAATGGACAAAATCCACCCTTAAAAGCGCAAGGAGGAAGTTTGAGTGCTTGCGTTTCTTGCTAGAGTTCTTTATGGCTCACCTAGCGTTCTTTAACTTCCATAAAGAACAGCCATAAAGCACGCTGCAAGATTACGCAATATAAAGTACTCAAAATTCCTTTGATCCGCCCACGCAAGACACTCTCTATATATATATATTTCTGTCATTTTGCAAATGGCGGCACTCACGTCAATCTTTACAAAGCTTAAAATCATCTCTAATGTCGTTTCGCCATATCTCAATCGAACGAAATGTGTTCAGGAAGATGTTTTGATAGAATGATACTCGTAAAAAGCCTAACGAAAGACTTCTGCGAAATACGGCTCCAATTATCACTGACGGACATTGTAAAATGGCCGCGCTCGACGCTCTCTGCTTGCTAGGCTCATAATCATCTTTCTTCGCACTTCGCCGTGTACCCAAGGAACGCAAAGTATTTCTAGAACATGTTTAAGTAATATTATTGTATTAGAAAGCTTATCTAACTCTTCTTCTGCGAGGTACAGCCCAAAATACAACAGAAGTCGAACGACCTGTTGGCCAATGTGAGACATATTGAATCATGGCATTACCAGTTAGGGTAGCCTTTTTACCCAGCACACTCCTTCTTCAGGCACTAAGGAGCATGTACATCCTCATTCAGAATGTTATGTAGATCAAAAAGCATCAGCAAAGCATTTTGACAGTTTGGTAGGGGTGCTTTCACTGGATGACTTCCTGGTCTGGAGACTTGAAACTCTTGCAACCCCAACAGTCTATGGCATCGTGATGTATCTTTCACACCAGCAGCAATGCTGCATACCCAACTATCTGAACTATTGAACATACACAGGGAAGTTGTTAGCAAGTAGTTCGCGTTCAAGGGCGTCCTGGCGCCCCACGAGTTGTTTAACTCGAAATACTTGTTCTAGAGCTCTGACAGTGAATTTCATAAAGTTCTATTACCACCATATGCATTACTAAGGGCACTATTACAGATATTTGGCATTGCATTATAGTTTTATATGCTATAGGTCAGAGATGAGGACACACACACACACACACACACACACACACACACACACACACACACACACACATTTAAGCAAACTGGATCTGTGAGTTCTTGCAACAGGTGATGTTCACAGCAAGGTTTACAAAATTTATCAATACTTTCATCTCAAGGTCCCACCCTCAGCATCATTTCCAATACTTGGCAGATGATATGGACCACAAACCCGCATGCTAACAAAAGTCCAAGAGACTGGATAGTTGCAGCTGATGTATGCACAGGAAAACATTTCTTGCATTCTATACAGTCCCCCTTTGTTGTTCACATGAATGCAGTGTATATATATACCAGGTATGTTACAAACTGGTAATACACAAGTAAAGTTGTACGTAGGTGGTTTCCTGGTCGAGTTCAAAATGGTGGAGGTTGCTGTAGCTTGCTATATAGTTTAGGCTGTGTTTCCTAAACTGTGAACTGAATGCCCCTTTGAGTGCTTCCTAGTTGAGGGCAGTTGAAGAAATAACTCGGTATGCTGTTTAGGAAAAATATTACGTGAGAGTCAACAATTTTGTTTGTGCAGGTGAGCACATGCTTCTCATTCAAGGTCCACATTGCATGTACACAATTCTTCAATAGTTTATGTGTCATTGTATTAAGTTTAGGAGTGGCAGTCGCACCATGTATAACATGGTGTGACAGTCACACTGGAATCTGATGTGCTCCTGTAGTCATCAAATTCAATTAGTAGTGTGATCGTCACTCCAAGTTTCTAACAGTGTGAGCATTGAGTATATAATTTTGGTGGTGAGAGGAACAGGAGAGCTCCAGCAAGAGTTAGGCCTATACCCCGAGAGGTAGGCCTATACCCTGTAGACCCACCAGAATAGCTTTTGCAGAGGTACTGCAGATTAAATAACTGCCATGTTTGTTCCATTGAGGCTCAGTGTGAGGATGGAAGCGGTGGTCTGCCTTAGGCTTGTACTAGCTGTATTACCGACTTATTAGCTGGACTTCATTGGTAGATATAGAAGGAACCGTGCATACCAGCATGCAGAGTCTACTCCTACTGGTGCCAGTCCTGCTATAACTATAGATAAAAATTTCAAAGGCATTTCTTGCATTGAGGATTTCACTGCGCAACTTTCAGAGACTACATACATAGGTGTATTGTATTATGCAATGTTGTTTTGCAAGTTTGCTACTTTCAAGATTTCAATTAGCCACATCCTGGACAATATATGCCACATCCTGAGTGATATTCATATTGCCTAGGATATCCTGGGAATATGAATATTACCCATGCAGGATGTCTTTGACTTGTATGAGATATAACTGCTACGCATTTTCTTTGAGATTCAACTTGCCCGGTCTACAAGAAAAATTAATTATTGAATATAATTATTAACATATATTTATATATTATTTGATTTAATTGTTCAGTATGTTTGTTCAAATAATTTAATGCGTATCTGTGTCTTGGTCTTATAATAATAACTATCATTATTATCATTTATTAATATTCTTTTAACAGTCATTATTAACATATTAGAGCAAATGGGTACATTATTATTAGAATTGGTATGTGACACTGTGTGGACCCTTGTGTTAACTGTGTGTGGATGATTGTGTTGTGTACATGTGTATCTGTAATTTAAAAAGTTATGTATCCACACCTGATTAGAACTCTGTGATCATCCGGTTGTTGTTGCACCTTAGTCAGTCACGATCAGAGACCCTGTAGTGCACACAGGTTTGGTTCACCTTGTTGCTTCATTGATTGTTGACTTGTGCCCGCGAAGTGTTCGTTGCATGCCCGTCCGTTTTCCAGCCCCAACGAGTTGTACAGCGTTCTACAATTGGTGTAGTCGGCAGGATTTTTGGAGGAATGGTGGGGAAACCAGTTGTCCTTCCTGACGCGTATGCAGGCGATGGGAACTGGGATGAGTGGCTCGACCACTTCGGTAACGTCGCGGCGGTGAACAAGTGGACCCCTGAACAGAAGCTACTGTGGCTGAAGGTCTGCCTGACAGGACGGGCCCAACGGGCATTTAAGCAGCTGTCCGAGGCAGCGCAGGGAGACTACAAGGAGGCTGTCAAGGCGCTGCGCGAACGCTTTGAACCAGAGAGCAAGCGTGCCTTGTACGTGGCGGAGTTTCACACGCGCGCGAAGAGCAAGTCTGAGGGATGGGCCGATTTTGGCGAGGAACTCATAGTGTTAGCTGATTGGGCATTCCCCACCTTGAGCACAGACGCTCGACAGCTACTGGCCCTACAGCAGTATCTGGGTCAGATTGCTTTTGCCGTGAAACAGCGACACCCTACCACAGTAGAGGCCGCGGTGAGTGCTACCCTTGAGCTAGAGTCGTACCTGCTTCCAAAGCAGCGTTTAGCACGGGTGGAAGAAGCGTCTGTAGATCGAGTTGGGGGAAGACCAGATGCCTTGCTGGAGACCATGTCAACCATCCTTGAACGCCTCGAGCGTCTGGAAACTCAGTCATCTGCAACCCGAAGAGACCGTCAACCCCAATCCAGAGATCCATCAGCCCCTGTCGTCTGCCACAAGTGTGGCAAAGAAGGGCACTATGCTCGAGGATGTGCAGCAAAGAAGTTGCCGGGAAACGGCCGACCCTCGGCGTAGTGGGGCCTACGTTCGAGGGAGAAGTGGAAATGCCCAAGCAGTGCCCTCCGCCAACAACTGTATATTCTACAGTCTCCGATTCATCATATTTTGTCGCCACCACTATCAACAATGGAAGAGTCTCCTTCCTGATTGACACCGGATCAGCTTTTACTATCCTAAGGAAAGACACGTGGGAGCGGATTTGCCCAAATGGACCTCCCCTTGAAGCCAGTACCCAGACCTTTGTTGGTGTGAACGGAGACAACCTGGATTCACATGGTTCCTGTGAGTTGCGCATAAACATTGGGGGTACACATTTTGATCACCGAATTTTTGTTTTGAGCAACATCACCACTGAAGCGTTGCTCGGGTTAGATTTCTTGGAAGCCCATGATTGCACACTAGCTGTTGGAGCTGGTGAACTCCGCTTTTCAGGGGGTAAGGTGCCGTTAAACAAGGCAGGAGGCGGGTGTACGCCTGGCCCTACTAAAGTATTGCGTGTTGCAGTGACGACCAAGGTCCCAGCCATGAGTGAGATGGAAGTACTTGCCACCCCTGAGGGTCCAGTTCTGGGTGGGATCTGGTTAGTGGAGGGAAGAGAGACAGTCTCATCTCCAGTACTAGTAGCTCGAGCCGTGGTAACTGCTCAAGCACAGCAGGGGATCCCTGTCCGCATCCTTAACCCTGGAAAAGGAGAGGTAACTCTGTACAGTGGCAGTCGAGTGGCTGTAGCCAGCTCTGTGGAGGCCTCCCAGGTTGTGGAGTGTTCAGACCAGGAATGTCGCGGAGTGCTCAGCGTTCCACGAGAACTGGAGGGGGACTTGTGGCACACAGTGGAACGTGTGGGGGAACAACTGACAACAGAGCAGCGTGAGGTACTGCATGCATTTCTAGAGAGTTACGCTGACATTTTCGCTAGCAGTGCGGATGATTTCGGCAGAAACGCCCAGGTGCAACACCAGATCAACACGGGTGATGCCCGCCCTATCCGACAACGGATCAGGAGAATTTCCCCAGCTCGTAGACAAGAAGTCAGTCAATTGCTACAGGACATGCGCTGCAAGGGGATCATTCAGCCATCAACGAGTCCCTGGGCTTCCCCGACTGTGCTAGTGCAGAAAAAGGATGGGAGTATCAGGTTTTGCGTAGACTACCGTGAGCTTAACTCAGTGACCAGAAAAGACGCATACCCTCTTCCAAGGATAGATGATACGCTTGACACTCTCGCTGGCGCTAAGTGGTTTAGCACCCTAGACCTGCTAAGTGGTTATTGGCAAGTTGAGATGGTGAGATGGACGAGGCAGACAAGCCCAAAACTGCCTTTTGTACGCCAGAGGGTCTCTTTGAGTTTAATGTCATGCCCTTTGGCTTATGCAATGCCCCAGCGACCTTCCAAAGGTTGATGGACTCGGTCTTGGCAGGACTGCAGTGGAGCAGTTGCCTCGTGTACCTGGATGACATCATTGTGATGGATAAGACCTTTGAGGACCATTTGAGAAATCTAGCTGAGGTTTTTGACCGTCTGCGTAGTGCCAACCTTAAGCTGAAACCGACAAAATGCGCATTTGCTTGCAAGGAGGTCGCATTCTTAGGACACATTGTGTCAGATCAAGGCGTGGCAACCAATCTAGCCCTAACCGAGAAGGTGAGTAATTGGCCAGAACCTCAGTCAGTCCGGGAAGTGCAGCAGTTTCTTGGATTGGCTAGTTGCTACCGGCGGTTTGTGCAGGATTTTGCACAGATTGCCAAACCGCTACACCAGCTAACCGAGAAGTCATGCTCATTTCGTTGGAGTGCTGAATGTGCATCAGCCTTCCAGGAGCTCCGCCAGAGGTTAGTATCTGCGCCGATCTTGGCCTTCCCTGACTTCAACCAACCATTCATCTTGGACACAGATGCCAGTGATGCGGGAATGGGAGCTGTGCTCTCACAAGTCCAGGATGGTCAGGAGCAGGTCATTGCCTATGCTAGCCAGGTCTTGTCCAAACAGGAGAGACGCTATTGTGTCACCAGACGAGAATTGTTGGCTGTAGTCACGTTCGTGCAGCACTTCCGCCCGTACCTGTTGGGTTTGCACTTCACATTGAGAACGGACCACAGCTCCCTCACCTGGCTCTGGAAGTTCAAGGAACCCGAAGGACAACTTGCCCGATGGCTGGACCCTTTGCAGGAGTATGATTTTACTGTTCTCCACAGACCTGGTAAGAGACATTCTAATGCTGATGCTCTATCCAGGTTGCCTTGTCATCAATGTGGCCGAGAGACCCACTTGCAGACGCCGTTCGCAGAAGAGGCTGCTTCCTTGGTGCTTACTGTCTCATGCAGAGGTCAATCTGAGGTTTCACTAAGGGACTTACAGCTTGCTGATCCAGATGTGGGACCTATTCTCAGAGGGAAAGACAGTGGTCAGAAACCACCACTTTCGGAATCCTTGGCCAATGGCCCCAGTTATTGGCGGCTACATCAGATATGGAGACAACTCATTGTCCAGGACGGCATACTGTGGAGAGTGTTTGAGTCCAATGATGGGAACACTTCTCATTTACAGTTGGTAACCCCCACTGCCTTGAGGGAGGAAGTCCTACATGATGTCCATGGAGGTACCATGTCGGGTCATCTTGGTGAAGACAAGACGCTGGCTAAACTCAAGGAGAGGTACTATTGGCCTGGGCACTTCAATGATGTGCAGAAGTGGTGTCGGACTTGCTCGCAGTGCACTACCCGGAAGTCTGCCCACCCTAAGAGGAAGGCTCCATTGCAACCCGTCACTGTGGGGTACCCAATGCAATTGGTGGCAGTGGACATCCTTGGTCCACTTCCCGAGTCGCCTAAGGGGAACTCATACCTGTTTGGTAGCGGGTGACTACTTTATACGTTGGATGGAAGCCTATCCCATCCCGAACCAAGAAGCTTCCACCGTGGCCAAGACTTTGACCAATGAGTTGTTCCTGCGATTCTCCCCACCAGAGCAGCTCCATTCCGACCAGGGTCGCCAGTTTGAAGCACAAGTTCTTGCTGAAGTATGTCGGTTGCTGAACATCAAGAAGACAAGAACAACCCCCTATCACCCTCAAAGTGATGGACTCGTAGAGCGGTTCAACCGTACCCTCCTGAGCATGCTGTCTACCATGGTTGGCACCCATCATGATACATGGGAAGAACATGTACGAGCAGTATGCATGGCCTACAACACCAGCCTGCAGCCAACAACTGGATACTCGCCTTTTTTCCTCATGTTTGGAAGACAGGCACGCCTCCCAATTGAACTCACATATGGTACGTCGGACATCACTCCCCAGCCGGCAAGTGAATATGCTGCTGCACTGCAGAGGATGCTTGGTTCTGCTTATGAGAGGGTGCGGAAGAACTTCAAGTTGAAGTTATCCAGACAGAAGGATTTCTATGACCGCAAGATCCACGGAGAGCCCTATGAGCGGGACAGTTTAGTTTGGCTGCACTCAGTGGTTGTCCCAAAAGGGCAATCTCGTAAGCTGCATCATCCCTGGACCGGGCCCTATTGCATTGTGAAGCAGTTGTCTGATGTCACTTACCGGATTCAACATCCCCGTGGAAGGAAACAGCGTTTGGTTGTTCACTTTGACCGATTGAAACCATGCGTAGAGGGGACCCGAATCACTGATGAGGAGAAACCGTCACCTCCTGCCCTCACTACTTCCCCTACTGGGATAACCACAGAACCTCCAGTGTTTGGCAAGCAGCTTCAAACTGTTGAAGCTGACGACACAGCCTCCCACCAATCTCCAAGTCTTTGCCCTGCCAGGGCACGCCCTCCAATTGGTCAACGTGATGTTCCAGACATGGCCACTCGATGTCCAAGCCGTTACCTTACCAGAACACACCGTCCACCAGATCGGTATGGTGGTTTTGTATTGTACTGAATCCGGGACGGATTCTTCCCACGACGGGAGCTGTGTGACACTGTGTGGACCCTTGTGTTAACTGTGTGTGGATGATTGTGTTGTGTACATGTGTATCTGTAATTTAAAAAGTTATGTATCCACACCTGATCAGAACTCTGTGATCATCCGGTTGTTGTTGCACCTTAGTCAGTCACGATCAGAGACCCTGTAGTGCTCACAGGTTTGGTTCACCTTGTTGCTTCATTGATTGTTGACTTGTGCCCGCGAAGTGTTCATTGCATGCCCGTCCGTTTTCCAGCCCCAACGAGTTGTACAGCGTTCTACAGTATAATATAACAAGTTAATGGTGTTTGATAATCTAGAAGAGGGAAGGTGACTAGTGTGTAAGGCCAAGGTGGTTGATCAATTTTGCTAGATTAGGTCCAGTGACTGGAAGTGGTCTAAACTTCATTTGAATGACAGAACAGGTAGGTACCAGTTGAGAGGACATTCCTTGTAAACTGCAAAGACATCATGTTCAACTGCCTAGAAATGTATGCAATCAAGGAATTTAAATTATGCCTTGCCACAAAGTATACTATAGTATCTTGTTCCAATGCATTGGCCGTATCCTCCTCCTTAATTTGTAACATACTGTATGTAAGCTATCCAATAAAATGCCAGGGGTAAATCATTGACTTTTCTGTTATTGCCATGGCAACCATCAGAGTATACTCACTTCTGCATGTATGCACTATAAATTAACCAACTTGCCTAGTGCATCTTTTTGCTACAATCATGAGAGTTTCCATCGCCATTAATCATAAAGTATATTATGTTAGACTTATAGTATGCTAAAATAAGCCAGCTATCTGTCTGTTGTCTTTCTGTCTGTTGTCTTTCTGTCTGTCAGTCTGAATATTTTTCTTTTACCACTCAAGCGGGTGATCTAGAACGCTATACAATGCCACGCCTGAGAAAGTAATGGCAGAGCGACATTCAGTCATGTCTGTGGACCTGGATTCAATCAACACAGATGGTTGGCCAAGAAATTGCAATCTTTAGTGGCATTTCCTGGGCTTTGCCATTTATTGGTGTACTTTAAAGACATAAACCGTGAGCTGAGGTTGCGTAAGACGGCTGCGGATTGCTGGCAGCAGTGAAGTCTCAAGCCAAATCTTTCACTTTCTTTCCTTGGAGTTGACTCAGATAAATATTTAGAAGCAGCAGTCTCAAATGCAGGTGGCTCACCTTCACTTCGTTCAGAACTGGCCATGCATACAATCATAGCCCAGAACATTCCCTAAACACAAGCCACCAGTGTGTGTGTTGTGTGCGTGTGTGTGTGTGTGTGTGTGTGTGTGCGTGTGCACACGCACGCGCGTTCATGTGGAGCTGTGTGTGTGTGGAGGGAGGTGTATGCTAGGTGTAAGGAACATTACAATGAACTGACTAGGGTATGTACTTGCATGTGTGCATGGCCAGTTGTGTATGGGGGGAAATGTGACTTTTGATCATCGAACAAATGCTTCCATAATTCATTTTCTACATAAGAGTTGCTAACATGAACATGTGTGCTATTTGTATAATAATTTGAATGATTTCATGTCATTGTCCTAGTGCCTGTACATTAATTAAATAATATAAGCAATCTGCATGATTGCGTAATGAATGTGTAAGAGCCCACTTCATGCCCGTTTAAAGCATAGCTATAACGGAAGTATGCGATATATACCAGAGTTGAGTCTTTGTGACCAGCAAAAAGAGCTAGCTTGCACTCTGTGTGCCTTAACTGCCTACTTTGTTGCATGATATATAGCTAGTTGTGACTAACTATATGCACACTCTGTGCATGATATTCATTTCAATTTAGTGTGATATGCGATCTTTGTGTTTGAGTGTACAGATGTACACTTGTGTATATTCAGATAGGCAGATACATATATATTTATACAGTAACAGTCCCTTAGCAATTCTAGTCTTCCAAGGGGTCGCATATACGTATATCACTGTGTAATCCCAGCACTGCATACACAAAGAATGCATGTAATAGTTATGAATTGAGCTCTGAATGGTAGATTGATTAATTCTCAATGTAAAATACAATACTTATGGTATAGGCAAGGGACATACAGTATCTACATTAATGGTTTGGTATTTACAGCTGTTTGAGCACATAATTGAACCATGATTGGCATTATTGTTATGTTTCTTTTTAATTTTATACAGTTATGAACTGTGGTACTCTTCCTGCTGCTCCTCAAAATGGTCAGCGCAGTGTCTCTGGCACAACCCTTGGGTCCACAGTGACCTACAGCTGTAATTTAGGCTACAAACTGCAAGGATCAAATATAAGAATGTGCATGGCCATGGCCGACACACAGTGGAGTGGGAGTACATCTGAGTGCATTCGTAAGTTATGTAAAGATGAAAGTAACATTATGGCTACTCATGCAACAACAACTCAACTGATCACTCTCAGCCACAATTCTGAAGTCAACAGACATGCACAACATGTGATGGCCACTTGAGGGAAAGGGTCTAATATTAATAATAATATACAACGATATGGTAACAAATTCATAATGTAGTTCACATACTGTTTCCTAATGAGCTACCGTTTCAAGCCAGGTTTCTGCAATTACTGTAGTGGTTTGGCATTTACAGCTTTGATCATGTATTACTGTCCTGATGATTAGAATGTACTTGTTGGCAGATTCAGTAGTTGCTTATGATTTTACAGTGATAATTGATCAGTAACACATGCAAGGTATTTGCCAATGATTCAACTGTATAATATATTATATACCATGGCAAATCAGTGTGGGTGAAATTGGACTCAGTAGTGCCTGAGGGCAAGTGACTCCAGAATACGTATACACCAAAGTGACAGGGTGAATGTACTGAATACGTTGCATACGATGAAAATGATATTCACTTCAAATTTAAACAAAGAATTGGGAGCACTTTGAGGCTACAAGGTTTTCCAAATATGGCACCAGAATTCGTCGGTATATTGCCAAATGATGCTACTTGTGCAGAGCTGGAACACGAGTGTCTGTGTGGCACTGAAATTAATTATGAGAACCTTTTATGTGTGAAAAGTAGCCTGAAATGTATCAGTATACTAAATATCTACATGATACAGGTGTTTGGATATGAGAGTGTACGAGGTCTATGCAACATGTATTCAGACATGATCACTGGGATTAATCATCAAAGGCAATAATGGAGATGATATAATCAGCAGTATACTGACATTCAAGTACCTTCTTATGAGTCTGTCCATTTGTGTTCCCTGTCAGACTTTCCAGTTGCCAGATGCCCTGTTCATTCATTGATTTCACCGAGAAATGGATGCATAAGTAGTTCCAATGGAAGAAACTACAATGATAGGGTCACATTCAGGTGCAATACAGGGTGCAACCTTCTTGAACTAGTGCGCCCCACTTTCTTCTCATGCCCTATTATTGCCAAGGGTCCCTCTTTCTCCCTCCCACTTTCTTGTAGCCCATTCACTTGCTCGCTGCTTTCACTCAACTACCTATTTCTCTTCTTCATTTACATCCCTGCTGTAAAGTAGCTGTTAGGTGCCAATTCTGTGAAGTGGAAGTTGATGGCTGTCCAATTGACTCTGATTTTGCAAGCATAATTTGTTTGATCTTAACATTGCACTGTTGTCACATGCCCTATGCCTCTATTACTACACAATGGATGAATGCTGAATCTCAAACATCGAGCCTGGGTGTGAGGGTGGGCAACTACTCCGGATCCTCTACCTATATAATGGTCCAAAGAGTGAACTATTATTAGTTGCTCTATACTCCCCCTTGTATAATCCAGCCATGTTTCTTTACGCCATGCTGCACAATAGTACTTGTATCTTTGTCATTTTACTAATGACAGCCGAAGTTTGTCGAAACGTCTAAACAGATCAGATTCTTGCTATGTAGTGATTTTGTTTGAGCCACTCAGGATCTACACTAATGGGCGAATGTGTAAATAATTCACTTTAACATATTCCCCTCATTGTTCACACTCTCTCTGATCTTTATCCCATTTTAGCTACTGCATTAACTAAATGTTCTTACTACATGTTGCAGTACTATGGAATAGTGGAAATTGGCATACTTCAAATTGACCTGGAGATTTTATGACGCTAGTTAAAATATATTTATCTTACCATTTCTGCAGTTGTAATGTGCCCTGTGCTATCATCACTAAGCAATGGACAAACTACTTACAGTGGAAGAAACTATGATGATATAGTCACATTTAGCTGTAATACAGGATACAACCTGAGAGGTAGTATGTCCAGAACATGTCAGTCCAACGGACAATGGTCAGGCACACAACCATCCTGTGACAGTAAGTAGAGCAGACAGTGGCATGACAAGTATATATAAGGGTTTCCTTTACTATGGTGTACACATGTCCACGCTATTGACAGCTATGTTTCAATGCTATTTATAAGAACTAATTTCTGTTCACTTCCTGACGTTTTCCTCTAAATGTTTCATTTCGTTGCTTTCTTAGGCCATTTCTGTAACGCATGTGGACATGTCCATAATGTAAACAAATGTAGTTTTCGTGCAGCCAATTTTGACCTTTGTATTTTTACTGATACATCCTACGTGCTCAGCTGAATCAGAGCGGGACAAGTATGGAAGTAAAGACAAGGAACTCTTGTATATCTCTGTACATAAGCATTATTAATAATTCTTTGTTAAATTGAGTTACATTGACAATTATGAAGCCACCAAAAAAGCAGTAAATGCCGAAACAGAAATCTACCGTACTACAGCTGTCGATTCGACGAAATTTGTGTGTCAATGGTGGCTGATTCTCACGCACGAGAGGACCCGGTCGGAAAGACATCTTAAGTACGTAGCTAGCTAGCTAGCTACCGAACGAACATACAGTCTCAGATCACGGTCAGTTCAGACGCAGCTGATCACCAATCCATCGTGCTGTCCTACTGTCGATTCCTCTGAGCCAGCTTGGCTCCCTCCGCCTCCAATACCGTCGGGCGCACCATCCGCTGACCACGATTCACCAGCCAAGTCTTGTTGGCGGCTCAATCGCGTTGCAGGAGCGGGCAAGAAGTCTCCTCCGTAGAGGAAGCGGTTTCCAGAGGTGTAGGGTACCGACGTTTCTGCCTGACTCGATCGCTTGGCTCCTCGCTAGCTAGCTCTCCTAAAGAATGAAAAAGCATTGGATTAGCCCGCGCCCCCTAATGCTTTCCTTATTTGGCAAGAAACCTTCCCCCACGCCCCCTTTGTTCGGCAAATAAATCACTTGTAACACCTCCTTTTCGGGATGTCACTGATTTATATGTATTCCCCCCTCGGGCGCTTCGCGCCCTCAGGCCTCATGCTTATAAATCAGCGACATCCCTCAAGGAGGTGTTATAACTAATACATATGGGATTTGGTGTCCCTGCAGTTGACCTAATCATTTTTTGCATTTGCAATGTATACCTATATGATATATAATGTATATATATCTTTGCAGTTGTCATGTGCCCTGCGCTATCATCACTAAGCAATGGACAAACTACTTACAGTGGAAGAAACTATGATGATATAGTCACATTTAGCTGTAATACAGGATACAACCTGAGAGGTAGTATGTCCAGAACATGTCAGTCCAACGGACAATGGTCAGGCACACAACCATCCTGTGACAGTAAGTAGAGCAGACAGTGGCATGACAAGTATATATAAGGGTTTCCTTTACTATGGTGTACACATGTCCACGCTATTGACAGCTATGTTTCAATGCTATTAATAAGAACTACTAGCTAGAACAGGTTGACTGCACAGTTAATCATTATGTTGATCCCCATGCCATTGGTACGCTGGGTAGTGTTGTATGATTAAGCTCTCAACTTTCTGCCATTAGTATATTACCTCTCAATTCTTGCTCACCCCTTAAATTACCACTTCTTGCATGCCATCTTTCACCTCCCCTTCACTTCCTGACGTTTTCCTCTAAATGTTTCATTTTGTTGTTTTCTTAGGCCATTTCTGTAATGCATGTGGACATGTCCATAATGTAAACAAATGTAGTTTTCATGCAGCCAATTTTGACCTTTGTATTTTTACTAATACATCTTACGTACTCAGCTGGATCAGAGCAGGACAAGTATGAAAGTAAAGACTAGGAACTCTTGTATAACTCTGTACATAAGCATTATTAATAATTCTTTGTTAAATTGAGTTACATTGACAATTATGAAGCCACCAAAAAAGCAGTAAATGCCGAAACAGAAATTGATGGAAGGACACAGCATGTAGAGAATGGCATCACTGGGTGTGCAACAGTACTATCTAACTTTTGCATGAGGGATACCAATCTACTGAGAGCTTAGAGTAAGAAAACTACGACTACTTGTTTA
This sequence comes from Ianthella basta, assembly GCA_964019415.1. Classification (NCBI taxonomy): domain Eukaryota; kingdom Metazoa; phylum Porifera; class Demospongiae; order Verongiida; family Ianthellidae; genus Ianthella; species Ianthella basta. The sequence goes on along the minus strand of OZ025873.1, from coordinate 6,524,430 downwards.
TCTAAAAAGTTTGGTTCGCCTAAATCTAGATAGGAAAAGTGCAAGGCATAATCCTTCATGGAAAAGTTAGAAATTCTTGACTAACCATTGAATCTTTATCTGGCCAAAATATCATCTCAGCGATTTCTGTAATGGCAGCTTGTGAAAGCAATGACAGAAAAGCCTCTTCACCAAGCGCATCACATGACGTTCTCGTGACAAACTATAAATGGAGTACACAGCGAAAGCAAACATATAACGTCATCCAATGTGCACCGAGTTCGAAGTGCAAGATTTTCCTTTGTATAAAGGCTTGAAATGTTGATCGCTTCAAAGTTTGAGAATGACAAAGACATCAGCTCTGTTTCCCTCTTTCCAAACGTTTTTCTTGTCCTCTTAAATTTTGTTTTCTGCCACCGCCGGATATGACGTTCAATTTCTCAATCGGATCCTCACGAATCACACGCAGCAAAGGCGTAGTCATGGCAACATAGGAATTTCACACCTCAAGGTGTGAATACCAAAAGTTCATGTAAACGGACTGGACATTTCCCCTAGTGCACCAGTTACTAATTGCTAGCCTGCATGATTTATTGTTAGGATGTTACTTTGTTTCAATCATTTATTATTATAAAGTGTTTCTATTACTATTGTAATGATATATTTCTCATAACATTAAATTTTAGCACCTATACTATATAACTTATAGTATATTGCATTATTATGTGAAATATACTCTTTCCCACATGCAAACTCAGATTGTTCTAACTACATGATGCATTAATATTTCTTATTTGCTGTTGCTAGGTGGTTGCTATGTTTATTGAGTGACTATAAAAGTGCTACTTGCAGTGAGAGGTGACAATTTGTTATTAGACAGCGATTGTATCTTATTGTAGAGCAATTATATCTTATGGGAGAGCGATTATATCTTATTGGAGAGCAAGAACATCTAATTGGGTTCACGAAAATATCTAATCGGGTTCAGTGTGATTCAATCAATAGCAACAACGCTTCACATGCAAGTCCTTGCATTCAGATCAAAGCACAAGAACAGTTTAATAAAGCATACAGTAACTCTACACTACCCAACCATTAATATGGTTGGGTTTTGAGTATCTATGGTGCCACTGTAGTTTCAGTCATGGAAAAGGGTGCAAAATGCTTAAGCTTCATCCTATTGGAAGCACTGAGCAAACTGATTACTGCCATTGTACCATACTACAGCTGTCGATTTGACGAAATTTGTGCGTCGATGGTGGCCGATTCTTCCGTACGAGAGGACCCAGTCGGAAAGACATCTTAAGTACGTAGCTAGCTAGCTAGCTACCGAACGAACATACAGTCTCAGATCACGGTCAGTTCAGACGCAGCTGATCACCAATCCATCGTGCTGTCCTACCGTCAGATTCCTCTGAGCCAGCTTGGCTCCCTCCACCTCCAATACTGTCGGGCGCACCTTCCGCTGACCACGATTCACCAGCCAAGTCTTGTTGGCGCCTTCGATCGCGTTGCAGGAGCGGGCAAGAAGTCTCCTCCATAGAGGAAGAGGTTTCTAGAGGTGTAGGGTACCGACGTTTGTGCCTGACTCGATCGCTTGGCTCCTCGCTAGCTAGCTCTCCTAAAGAATGAAAAAGCATTGGATTAGCCCCCCCCCCCCCCCCCCCCAATGCTTTCCTTATTTGGCAAAAAAATTAACATTCGCCCACGCCCCATTTGTTCAGCAAATAAATTACTTATAACGCCTCCTTTTCAGGATGTCGCTGATTTATATGTACTCCCCCCTCGGGCGCTTCGCGCCCTCAGGCCTCATGCTTATAAATCAGCGACATCCCTCAAGGAGGTGTTATAACTAATACATATGGGATTTGGTGTCCCTGCAGTTGACCTAATCATTTTTTGCATTTGCAATGTATACCTATATGATATATAATGTATATATATCTTTGCAGTTGTCATGTGCCCTGCGCTATCATCACTAAGCAATGGACAAACTACTTACAGTGGAAGAAACTATGATGATATAGTCACATTTAGCTGTAATACAGGATACAACCTGAGAGGTAGTATGTCCAGAACATGTCAGTCCAACGGACAATGGTCAGGCACACAACCATCCTGTGACAGTAAGTAGAGCAGACAGTGGCATGACAAGTATATATAAGGGTTTCCTTTACTATGGTGTACACATGTCCACGCTATTGACAGCTATGTTTCAATGCTATTAATAAGAACTACTAGCTAGAACAGGTTGACTGCACAGTTAATCATTGTGTAGATCACCATACCCTTGTTATGCTGGGTAATGTTGTATGATTAAGCTCTCAACTTTCTGCCATTAGCATATTACCCCACCCCTAAATTGCTGCTCCTTGCTTGCTTCCCCTTCTCCATTAACTTCCTTACTTCTTCCTATTAATGTCTCAATTCTTATTGTTTTTTCTGACATTTCTGTGACTCAGATTGTTCATACTATATAATTATGATGCATATTTTACATGGAACCCCTGCAATTGACCTGAATATTAATGTTTTGTGTTCAAATGTATTTATACCATTTCTGCAGTTGTGACATGCCCAACGCCACCATTACCAAGCAATGGACGTATAACTTACTTCGTTGGAAGAAAATACAGGAACAGTGTCGCATTCGGGTGCAATACAGGATACCACCTTACAGGAAGCAGTTCCAGGACCTGTCAGTCCAACGGACAATGGTCTGGCACACAACCATCCTGTAACAGTAAGTGGAGTATTGCAGTATACATGAAACGTGCATTTCTATATTAATAGATCTAATTGCATGGTGACACATGCATTGCCATGTCAGTGATATTTTGCCAATTAAAATTGGACTGTCAATTTGTTATAGTATGTGCATATACTGCATGCACAAAGTATCACGATATACCTTATATACTGGTGGAATCCAAATTAATTTAAATCTAAGTGATGTTCAGTCTCATACAGTCAGACCACCATGGTAGCACTAGCACCTAGCATTGCGGTCACCTAATCATTGCTTGTTTCTGTACACTGCATTGTCACATGCAGGCATGACACCTGGGAGCCAGTGACACAAGGCTAAGTGCTTGCAATACCTCCCTTCCATATAAGGGAAGCATTACTTATTGTCAGTCCCAACTTCCGAAGATCGGTTGTTATGATAAAGCTGATGTTAAGTCCCTGGCCATCTGTGGTGTGTAGCCTAGATCTGCAAAATGGTGGCCTGGTAAAGTGAGACTAAATGATACTTTTGTTGAATGAAATGTTTAGTGATTTTATGATGTTTTGGCCATGTAGGCGTTCATCAGCTGATTTTTATTAGCCGATGAAGGCCTATGTGGCCGAAACATCTGCCACATGATTCTAGCTCAAAAGCTGCTGCATAAACAATGGAACTACTAATCAACACTCGATAGTAAATCAAAGGTTTGCCCAACAGCAACTGCTTTCATTAGTGAATATTTGCTCTTGCAGGCAATTTAAAAGAATACCAGGGCTAATAGGTCATGATGAAATCACCTAATGTTTAAGATGTGTACCAGTAGTAAGAAAATTGCAAGGACTCAAATACTTACTGCAGTAGCTAGATTTTACAAGTTTAGGTCAACCATAATTTTATACATACAACTAATAATAGTATTGACACATGTTTACTCAGCTCATGAAGTAGTGTAGTATAGAGCCATGGCATTTGGAAATATTGTGATTCTTGTATTTTCTGTAACATAACAATTTTTTATGCTTTTATTCCATCAAACATACACAAATATGTAGTGACGCCCCAGCCAAGTGTCATGTTGGACAACTCAACACTGACCACCATATCCATCAGGTGGTCAGTAATGTCTCCGGAGCATGTTGCCAACTACACAGTATATTGGTCTGGACCTTCCACAGAGAAGGACTACTCAACTGTTAGGACTCATTACACTATTGGTAGCTTGGTCTCCAACACTCCCTACAATGTTACAGTGGAAGCCTTTGGTCCTGCTGGAAAAAGTATCAGTATGACTCATCAATATTTCACCTCTCCAGAAGGTGATGTAGATTCACCTTAATGTTGTTTGTGATTATGTGAAGTGATTAGCCAAATTTCTTATTGCAGAGCCTTCGATGGATATTGTGATCTTGCCTGATCAAGTACTGCAAGTGATTTGGTTCCCAGCTGATGATGTCACCCTGTCTCCTGTCACTTACGTTATCAATGTTACACAGAGAACAGGGAGAGATTCTGTTCAGCATATGCACCCTGTTACAAAGACAACTCTCACTGGATTAAACATGTTCAGCTCTGGTAATGTGTCACTTCAGGCAAGAAACCCAACTTCATCAAGTGAAATCGTTATCAAGACTTTCAGGATGGTGAATATCACAGGCGACGGTGGGTAAATTCTTGTACAGTATGTGTGTACCAAAATATTGGCTACTGGCCCCTAAGAACTTAACTTAAAAGTAGCTGCTAATGCAAAGATGTGGTGATGTAAAGTGTGACTATACTACTTCACATTTGCAGTGAATGTTACAGCAAGATGGATTGATGTCACCACTCTGGAAGTTATGTGGGATCCCCTACCAGTGACAGCTGGCATCACTACAACATACATTATCTACTATTCAACACTGATGGAAACCAGAGATGGAATGCAGACTGAGAACGAAATGTCAAACCGCCAAATGTCTGAAACAACAATGGCATCCTCTATAGTAATTAGGCAACTGGATTCAATTGCATTTTACCAGATAGCTGTCACAGTTAACTTCAATGAAAATCAAAGTCTCAATAGTGTGGGCATAGGTGTGTGTGTTGAGATAAGCTGAAATAATTTGATAAGGCATTTGTTTTGTCAAATGCTGCCCTATGCAATCTTTCTTGCATTTTTGCTATGTTACAGGAACAGGATCTGTTTTGGGAGTTGTTATTGCCACAGTACTGATTGTCTGCATCATAATTTGCTCTTGCTTTTGGTGAGGTTGAATCAATACTTTTATGCCATTTTTATGCAGTGCAATCAGCCATCATTCACTATTGAACATATACAATTATACAGGTGGAAGCGGCGTTCAGGAGATGTAAGCAACTTGAGCTTGTCCTCAAGATTTACATTGCAGAAGTCTAAAATAAAGGACAATCTGGCCATGTCTCATGTTACTGTTCCAGATCTTCCTACTGATACCATGGTAGCTTCACATGAACCATCAGAACCAGGTACACTAAGCATGCAAGCCAATAATAAGGGGAATATTTTGTCACTGACTGCCATTTGTTGTGTATACTGAATCCAGTTGTAGAATCAGTTGAATGAGTTATTAAGTGAATCACATTGTGGGTTTATAGTGTCAAAGCTTGTCAGATTAGATACAACATTGAACATATAGCCCAACTTGTTTTGTACATGTCTTACAGGTAAGTATTATTCATCTGCTTGCACACTGTAGTGTATGACAATGCTGACTTTACAGTCAGTGAGTCCAATACTGTATCCAAGACCTTGTTCCCTGCTCATGTGAAGGACCTGCATCGCAACCGAGATGAAGGCTTTGAAATTGAATTTGAGGTAAGTATGCATTACCTGTTTCTATACTGTACATACATGCCATTGTACATCTTTGGTTAATTTTGTTTTAAACATTGTTTCATTAAGTTGCTTTTATGTGAACGGATTAAACAAAAGGGCCCACTTGTCGCTACTTGTGGATTTTGAGTTAGTGCTACTGGGTGGAAGCACAGTAGATGAGCTCTTTGTTGCACTTGATTTTGCTTCAATACCTGCTCCCCTTCCCGAGATACACGCACTCAAAGTACAAAAATACGCCTGGTGTATTTATGAGAAAACGACCCGTAACCCTCCCGTTCTTATATCCATAAACATGGCGATGGCGTTACTATTCTTCCTGATTTAAAGTGCAAGAAAAGACTACAAGTCTGAAACTTGGTCAGGGTGTTAGGTACCACTGGTATGAAAGACGCAAAAATTCGAATTTACTTAAAACATCACTTGGTTGGTTTTCGTCCGTAGTGACACTTTATACACAGTGACAAGTGGCCCCTTTTGTCAAATCCACTCACATATTATTGTCATCCTGTATGCATACAATTGCAAAATGAAAGAGAAATATTCTGTCTTACAATCATAGAGAATGTTATAATTGCACTCAATGTAGTAGGCAACTGGCAAATTTCTGTTATAACATAATGTTTGTATATTTGTATTACCTGGTGTGTCACACCATGTAATGACATAATTGGATGTAAGTATTGCTGTAGATGATTCATGATGATCCTTATGGCTCAAGTGCCATTGCCATGCAAAATGCTAGCAAGAATCGCTACCTCAATACAAACACATGTGAGTTTGCAAGTGTGAAATTATATTTAGAATTAGAATCACACCCTCTCATATAGACTATACAATAGAATCACATACATACTTGTTCCATTTATATATATATGCTCTGTTCACTATGTGCTGACTGTATTATCCTACAGTTGATCACTCAAGGGTGTTTCTGAAGGTGTCTGATGAGGATGGATCAGACTACATCAATGCCTCCTACATTGAGGTGAGAACCCTTGGTATTAATTAGTATTAAGCCTCATCGTGTATTTTGGTTGTTCCATTCCTAGTACAAACCTATTACATGCAAATGCGTTTGTTAGGGTACTAGAACAGTCCTGGTGTTTGTCAGTTCAGTATTTCTTGTTAGCTGTGCATTGTGCTTTTCGTAGCCACCAAGTAGCCCACTTTCAGTCAAAGTATGTTCATCATGTAACACATTTGTGACTCACAAAGTAATTATTTCCATTGATATCTTGTATGCCAAGTAGCCAGATTAACTTTCTTGGACAATGTAGTGGCTACTGATGAACCATGTAATCAATTTGACTTTGGCTGTAAAAGTGATACCTATACAAATGTTGGTCAATTGCGTTACTCATGTCTCAGTTCTATGACGCCAACATCACTGATGAATCATCACTGAATAAATTGTGTAGGTAACACAATACAATCTGTGATAATATATTTGCACAATCCTGTGTGTTTAGGGATATTCAAAAAACAACAAGTATATTGCTGCTCAAGGTAAGCATGTTGTCACACACACACACGCACACACAAACACACATACACACACACACACACACACACACACACACACACACACACACAAACACACACACAAGTGCACACACACACACACACACACACACACACACACACACACACACACACACACACACACACACACACACACACACACAAGTGCACACACACACACACACGAACACACACACACACACACACACACACACACACACACACACACACATGCACACACACACACACACACACACACACACAAACACACACACAAGTGCACACACACACACACACACACACACACACACACACACCACACACACACACAAGTGCACACACACACACACACATGCACACACACACACACACACACACACACACACACTCACACACACACATGCAAACGCACACGCACACACACACACACACACACACACACACACTTTCATTAGCAAAGTTAATGAACGAACAATTGTGCATTTTGGATTTGATGTACGTCCATTAAGACGACTGTGCTTGCCCTATTGTGAGGATACAAGTATGTCTGATTATAATATTCCTGTATAATTGTCACTATACATACCAGCCACATGTTCTTCATATGTAACATTAATGCAGGCCCCAGGGCTGAAGAAGTCTCCATTTTCTGGCAGATGATTTGGGAGCAAAAGCCAGCTGTTGTAGTCATGCTAACTAATGTGATGGAGAATGGAATGGTGAGATATAATGACTTTGGGATGCATATTTGTGGCCACAAGCCATGCACTTGGTTGTGCAATAAGCTTGTCACTTGTCATTTTCGCTGCTGTGAGTAGTATGATGGCAGATTATTCCTCCTCACAGCTGAATTGTAGGTTTAAATTAGCCTGATGTGATCTGGTTAATTTTTGTGTACCTTTGTAACCATTGCACATGAAGTGTTCTCTTTGTGTCATCACTACCTACAGAATAGCTGTATAGAATTTGATATTCCTTAGATTTCTTTGTTAATTAACAGTCATTCCCGAAATATAAAAAAAATAAAATTAATTGGCATTAGACTTAAAATCATGAAATATGCATTGAACAGTAATTTTGTGTAATAACTCAAGCACTTACCTCCAAATTACAGTGCAAATGTGAGCAATACTGGAATGATGACCTGGACAAGCCGTTTGATGCTGGGAGGGGCTTCACTGTGGTCAACAAAAAATGCAGAACCTTTGCAGACTATGAAGTCCGGGAGCTTACCATCATGAATGTGGGTCAATTTGAACTAAAAATGAATACTGTGTTTAGGTGTATGACCATAACATATGTATGCACATATTCCCAACATTAACATGGGTTTGACAAATGCTTCTAAGGGGATGACTCAGTGTTCATTAAAAGGCCCATGACATGCCAAAACAAGTGTTAAGTTAAAAGTTACTATACATCGAATGACCACTCTGCGTGACATTACTTTTTTTAAAAAAAATCCGGCTGTAAAGGGATGTAAATCGAGGATTTCCTTCACAAAATCGGCCATTTTTTATTAAATGCGTGGGTTAACGCGCTTTACTTCTCTCTTCACTCGTGACATTACAACGGGAATGGAAGTAGATAATGATCATACTCTTGTATTGCTAAATGAGCGTTTCTTCAGACGATTCCACTGACTACAAGGACTCCTTGAACAGCAGAGAAAGAAGCAACGACGAGAGAAGACAAAGCGAGGACGAATAAGATACGGAAGGCTCATCAGCAACGCTTGGGATAGCCCCCTAGCTACCAGTTCAAGCCCGTAGCGCCTGCCTCGGCGCCTGCGAACGAATCTCCTAGCGATAGCTCTGATGAGAACGACGAGGGACCAGTTTGGAGGCTGAGTGGCACCAATTGGTATGTAATTACATCAAGCACAGAGATCGTTCTTCTTATGAATTGTTTCTCTCACACTGTAAACAACTGAGACCCTTTGTAAGCACACCCGCAGGATATGGACCTGTTGCAGCAACCGTAATACCTTAGAAACAAACTCAGTATGCGCGCATATAATATATAAGCCCAACAATACAAGATTATAATGGCATTTAAAATGCTCGATCTGTTCATTGACTTTCAAATTGTAAAAGCGTCCATCACGAGTACAGTAGACTGTGCATGTACAGTGCAGAGACCTTATGTCTGCTGCTGATGTACACATGAGATCAATGAATACTGTAATGGTGTGTGATAACACCTCTTGTGTGTGGTTGCACGACTGCAGATACTATGCCAACAGACCTTGAATGAAAATGAAGTTATGCACAAGTTCCGTTATCAGTTCAAACATCTCATTGCTCATCTAGAACTGACCTGTGCCCTTTTTCTTTTAATTACAGTAGATCAGGAGCTAACTCTAGGGTCACTGGCCTTCAACATGAATTGATGAGTGTGCCCAGCCATTGACCCTGTCTTCAGATCAGCTGCCTTGGGGAAGAGAGTAGGGATTGCAGTACTCTTAAGGATGCACTTCATAGGTGGCATTCCCATCTCCTCAGAGATAACAACAGATGACTCAAAGCAGTCTCTGGTGAAGTGTAGACTGCAGACTACTGAATGGTCAGTGGGTCTTTTCCAGTCAGATCGTCATCTACCAACCATTTCACCTTTCTAACAGAGTCCTTGGGGAAGGTGTGAAAGCTGAAACTTCCCTCAGTGCTTCTATTACACCCACCAGCATCACAGCGTTTAGGCATAGTTCCTAACTAGAAGTGTTTGCGAATAACGATCATAATCGTGGCATTTTCTGTATCTTCGCAGCTGGAATCGTTCCCGTTGTGAAATCCTAACGCGTTGCCAACAAAATGTCTGCCTTCTCGAAGCACGACGCCGGAAGTGAACTGTTTTCGACTGTTTGCAAACGGTTTTCATTGGCGCCACTGGTGTTTTCGAGGTATTTACCATTAAATAAAGATAACTTGTTTTGGCATGTCATGGGCCCTTTCAGCATTGAAGATAAAGACTGTACTGGTGCCATTTCCCCTCTCTTGCTCTCCTTCTAAAGTTTGTCCACTTTTTGGTTGTTTAACCAAAAATTCATATTGCTCTATACATTATTTCTTTATGTACACACGCTACAGTCCACTGAAGGATCACACAAACTGGCCCAATTTCAGTATACCTCCTGGCCTGACCATGGAGTGCCCATGCATCCTGCTTCATTGGTCAAGTTTGTCACAGAAGTGAGAAAGGTGCATGGCAATACTCAAGCACCCATGGTGGTGCACTGCAGGTGAGCAGGCTAGGTCTGAATGTATTCTTGCACAATGGCCTTCCTACGTGTTGATGATTACAAAATTATGAGTATTGCACTTTGCTAATGTTTGCCCACTGAATTTTAACATCACCATGGTAGAAATAATTGGCTGTGGGATTGGCAATTGGTGTGGGTAAAATAATTGGCCCTCTTGCGATTCACTACTAAATCTGTGCCAACATATTACTCTCTATTGCTTACATTTAGTGCTGGTGTGGGTCGTACTGGCACTTTCATCACTCTTGATGCAATGATGGAGAGACTGAAGGAGAAAGATGACCTGAACATCTTTGAGTTTGTCAGTGAGATGAGGACCAGGAGGAAACAGATGGTGCAGACAATGGTGATTTCTTTATATCATGTATTATGAGTATGCAGTGCAAATGATTGCTTTATATTTACACTGATCAGTTTTAAACTATTATTACTATAATATTACAACCTATATTATAAATAGGACCAGTACGCCTTCATCCACGATGCGTTGAGAGACTACATCACTTGTGGAGACACAAGTGTGATGGCACATGAATTGAGAGTTGTCATTAATGACATGAACAAGAATGATGAAGCAGGGAAGAGTGGATTTGAGAACCAGTTTGAGGTATGGTACCCGTACAGTCGGTATTATATATGCCACGCACTGTGTAGGAAGTATTCACTACAGAACAGAAAGACATATGTTTGGGTGTCAACAATATTTTGCCTTCTAAAATTTTCTGTGTGCAGCTCATTGGTTCAGTCTGCAAAGAGCCAGTAGGTGAGGATGCGGTTTTTGCCAGGAAAGGTACCCCTGCAAAGAAGAACAGATACAAGGACAAATACCCATGTGAGCCATGAATGCAGACAACGTTACATTTTGTTTAGCATATCTACAGCCCACAGCATCATAATGTAGTCCTGGAAACAAGAATCATGCTGAATGAGGAAGTCATATATACTCAGACTATAGGTGACAAATATACTTTTTGGCCTATCAATGTAAGGTAAAATGCTTATAAAGAAATTGGTATCATTTAGTTGGTCTGTGGCTGAGTGACCTCTTATCACACTCGCACAAGTGCGGTGGGGTCTCCATTGCAGGAAATGAATGTGTGATATTGTATTTATTAGAGTGAAGGCCACGAAAATATCATCAGTATACTCCTGACACCTCATTCTGTTAATCCATCTTTTTGCTATAATTCCATGCAAATTGTCTCAAATGAACCTGTCAAAATAACTTGCATTCTAGTCATCCATTAAATATCAATGGAAACACTGTATAATTGTATAATTGTATGTGAGTATGTGAATTTTACCATATCAGGAAATCAAGCACAGAAGCTGGATATGTTATGTACAGTCACACCCGCAAATTACCATTATTTTTTCATGATCGAATAATCAAGAGATAACCAAAGATAGTCTAGCAAGCTATGTTCACAGGGAATCTTCCAAAAGCTATAGTTACACATGGGCATAGACATTTAAGATGGATGTGTACTGCAATATACTTGTATTAAATGTCTTTCTTTCTTTTGTAGACTCTACCAACTACCTCCATATTGCTGGACGCTCCACCAACAATGCTACTGATTACATCAATGCCACTATGCTTGCAGTGAGTATATGGAAAAAGAATTGTACTTCAAGCAATATTGGATCAGACCTACCAAATGTCCATCCTTATAAGTAAACAGCTACTGTACAATATTATTGCTGTTTTGGTCATAATAGGCTTAGAGTAATCTACCCAGCTATTCTACTGAATGAAAGTAATAATGTGCCCATGGTTTCCTTTCAGAGCTACTCCAAGCGTCGTGGTTTTGTGGCTGCCCAGTCTCCATTGGAGTCTACCAGGACTGATGTCTGGGAGCTGATCTGGCAGCTCAAAAACAAGACTGTTGTACTGCTGTGCCCACTGAAGGAAGGGAAGAAGGTGAATTATTCATCATGCTCGCACGGTTTCTTCTCGATAGTGCAAAATCATCCTATTCTCTGTTCATAGAAATGTTCAATAATTGCAATGATAATGACATGTCAAAACATTTTGACAATGTCCTTTTATACACCTATAGATGATGTGCTCTCAGTTCTGGCCGGACGAATCACACCATTTCATGGAGTATGGCCATTTCGATGTAAAATTTGTCCAGTCCACCCCAAAGCCAGACTGGGAAATGACCAAGCTGGAGGTTATCTACAAGAGCAAGGTTTGTTCCATATTCAGTGCATCGCAAAAGTTTCACGAAAAATTGCATAAATAGATTGCAAAGGGGGTCAGAAATATTTGCATAATAAAATTTCAGAAAGATTTCAGAAATGAAATACCATAATGGAAGTGCATCTTGAGATGCACATCATCAAATATATTAGACAAAATTTCAATTAATGTTCAGCCTAAAATGAATGTATTGTATGAGCTTAGTAATTCCACTATACCTTATTTTCATGAGACAGATTTAACAACCTGTTCACTCTAATCCTCTGCCCAGGGCTCAGGACCCCCTCTTGAAGTGACTCTATTCCACTTTCTCTCCTGGCCAAGGGAGGACCGCCCCCCTATTGACTCCATGCTGAAGATGATGGGAGAAGTGGAGAAGGAACAGAGGAAGAGCAAGGGGCCTCTGGTAGTCATTTGCGAGTGAGTTCATGTTTGAGCATGAAACAGCGATAGTGAATTTTTGCATAAGTTCAGACAGTACGAGTCATATAAGTTTTGAGCATGATCCGTTAACTCTACATTAGTATAAACTCTGCTTGTCACTTCACACAAGTTGATGTATATAGAATAATATATTTCTGCATCAATGGCACCTAGTTTGGCAATTCTTCCTTACATCTTATTCCTTTTACAAAGTTTCCAATTAATTGTTGTCCACACCTTTGCTAATTGTCTTCCCAATCTACTCTCATTTACTCTCTTACTCATCCATTCCTCAGCGATGGCATGTCTCGCAGTGGTGTGTTCATTACCTGTATGTCTGAAATTGAGAGAGTCAAAGTTGAAGGAGGAGTGGACATCTTCCAGACAGTCAAGGCTGCAAGAGCACAGAGACCACACATGGTCTATACCAGTGTGAGTTGCTCTATTGTATGATTTTGAGGATCATAGTTATTATTGTACATTCATGCAGTGTTGTATACATACTGTGTGGCTAAATACTGTGATAAAATTGCAGAAATCAGAACAGCTAGTTCACTACCTCTTGCATAATTATTCATAAAAATGATATGAAACTGTTCATGGTCGCAGCATTCGAACCGCAACATGATTGTACTCACAGTTACACTCACAAGGCAACCACAGGTTTCCACATTTTACGTCATGGCAATTGATTGATTGTTCTACAACATTTATTTATTTGTTCAGCATTTACAAGCAACTCTTCAGACAGCCCATAACACACAGTCACGACTACTTCCTCATCTCCTTGCCCAGGACCAATACAAGTTGTGTTACGAGATCATGCTTTCCTACCTGGACTCATTTGATACCTACGCCAACTTCAAGGCTTTGTGAATGACAAAAAGATTCATTGAAAGCATTTTGAAATATTCTCTAGTTGACTGAAAGTGTGTCTTGGGAGGGAGTGGGCAGAGTGGTTAACTCTATACTTTGAAACAGTGTGAAGTTTTGGTACTTTTACACCAAATGTAAAATGATTGTTTTCTTAAAGGTACTGTAATCGAACAGTCTTAGCTACATCAACTTGTGGGTGTTCATACTTCTGGAATGATTATATTATAATTATATCGTGTTGGAATAACATTCATCATTATCACTGTATAAATACTGATTCAATGAATATTGAAGATGGCAGACTAATTGCAGTTGCATGTACGTGTAGATGTAGCTATTTCTATGGTTGGCATACTTACATCAGTAAGCCCTTCATGATGCAGAAGGGACCTCTCAAGAATGTAATCTTTCTTCAATTCAATGTATCCACTCATTTAATCTTTCTCAACAAACTATTTTGTGGTCAATACTTTTTTCCTGTAGCTTGGACAGGCACATAATTATAGCACGTTTAAAGATATACATACATACAATGTCACACTTACATATAATATATGTGCATAATACAAGTATGTAACATGCCAAAATATAATAATATGACAAGGCATGTCTCTTTCAAAACAGAAACATTTAATAATAATAAATGATTGAAACAAACTAGAATCCTAACTTAAACCTAACTTTAACCTAAAACTTTAACCTAAAATCCTAACTAATTTAAAGATTGCACAGTTGTATACAAACCCTGCCTACATGCATGCTTATATACAATAATTGTAGAAATGTGTGTTCATGTGTTTAATAATTATGACCACTGACATAAAATGAATCCTGACTAAGATGATCACTTTGCAGCTATTTTAGGTGAAATTTACCTTAATTCAAGCTAGTATACTTTCACTGTCAAGGGGAATATGGCACACGTTTAATAATGCATGTGGTTCTCTGCAAGGTATTGCTACAAATCTTTTTAAATGAGTGCATTCTGGATTGCCATGTGCACCACCGTACTAAAGTTGATGAGGCCTTCACAGAAACAGTGCGGCAGCAAGCACCGATCATCATGTGACTAGGCCCATGAAGTGGAATGGAATTGCACAGCTGCCTGTGTTTTAGAATCATACTATAATTCACGGTATCTAGGATATTTATGTATGTTTGTTCAGCCATAAACAATTGCCGGGAATCGGCTCGAGACGCTCCGTGCCAGTTGAGGGACTGGGGGCCATGTTCTTAGCGGGGTGCCGTTCGCCTAGCTGCCTTGCGGCCGAAGAGCGAGACGTCCTTCGTCAATTCTCCGCGGGCCGACACGCCATTTTTAACATTATCGACCGGCCCTTCCACACCTGGTCATTGGCGTACTTGATACGAGCCATGCAAGTTAAAGGAGTGGGTGGACATGAGGTTAGAGGGGAGCAGTTCACCTAGCTGCCCTGCAGACGAAGAAAGCCCTTCCTTTTTCCGCGGGCCGAAATTCCGCGGGCTAGAAATTCCGGTTACGGGAGCTCTTATTCGTTGTCGGCAAACATTCGAATTAAACGTCGTTATAGCAGCCAGCCTCCGTTGCTACCTGTGCAAATAGTTCAAAACTGGCAAGGGACCGACTCGCTGGCTTGCGATAAGCAGGGAACCTGCCATTCAGCTTGTGTATAATTTAAGGCTAACTAAATGAATAATCTTACTATGTGTAAATATAATTATTATGTCGTACCTTTATGATTATGGGAGCATTCACATTGCATTGCTTGCATCACTACTCTTCTGTGTTGTTGTAAATAATTATCTGGGTCTTATACTGAGTATCATTAAGAGTGCTATATTTTATATAATTGGTGTATGACTTGTAATCATGGAAGCGAGGAATGACTCTATTGCAATGATATTTTTGTTCAGTTCAGCTCAATGAATTGAATGCAGTAACTGTAAGGTACATGTGTTTTGCAACTGTGCTGCAGAAGACCACAAACTAAATTCATAATTGTCATTGCATTAAACTTTGAAAATGAAATGCATCAGGCACGTTGTACACTGTCTTGACCACGAATACAGTTAAGAAAGAAGAAAACTCACAAGGCAAGCTTTTCTAGTGTCATTGCAATCTGCATCTTTTGGTCTGGACTAGGTAATGCAGAAACACTACCAAAAGAGCACTGCTTTACCCAATGAAATTATATGTGTAAACTAATGGGAAAACTGCAGTTCCCAGTAGTTCATCAAAGGGCAAACCTAGTACTTGTCCGCATGGAAGCATGGAAACACAATTATTTTTCCATGCTTGGTAAAGCAGCAATGACTAACTAGTAGCCACAGGAAATGAAGATTCTCTGTATAATGAATCTCATAATTCTTGTATATAGTAATTGCACGCTGCCTTACATATATATTTAGTTGATATATATGTGTACCTTCAATGTAAAAGCACTAATGATTATACTGGATACAAGGTATAAAGTCTAAAAAGGAAAGTACATTGAATACAATTGTGTGTGAATGTAATGTCTGACTTGAGTGCGACTCAAAAAACAACATATTGTTGCAAAATTCACACACACACACACACACACACACACACACACACACACACACACACACACACACACACACACACACACACACACACACACACACACACACACACACACACACACACACACACACACACCTAAAACACTCTCATAAGCAAAACTTATAAAGGAACAATGTGTATTTGGATACAACTGTGTCTGATTATATGCCCCAACATACCAGCCACATGTTCTTGTAAATACAGGTCCTATAGGTCTGAATATGCTTATTCATACACAACTACATACAAACCTAGGCACTCAATGCACCCACCCAAGTCATATATACACATACCCCAAAGCAAGCAGACAATTTCCCTTCTCAGTGTGTCCATTGGGTTACGAATGTTGGTGATCAACAGTGAAACACAAATTAATAGTGAATTTTGAAAAGAGCGCCTTTGGAGGGCATCCTGCATGGTTGTGCTTCTATGGCTTCTGACCACCACTACCTTGAAGGCCTGGACAGTAAGAAGAACCGAATAAATATGATGCGATTGTGCCAAAGGAAAACTGCAGGGGTGGGTTTTGGTACGTTACCATGGTACCTTATGCAACATCCAGTATCAAACATTAGAGCACAGTAGCTGTCTTTGCCTAATGATAATTATAGCCACGCCTATGTTATGCTACTCCCTAAACCAAACACTTGATTAGTGGCACATGAGCAACCATTCAATGCCCATAATGAGCTGCAAGACGTCAACAGTTACCAGTATACTGGTATCTGGTCCGGCAGCAAACCCAGCCAGGTATATAAAAAGAAACAGCACTTCTGTACTTACAGGTACACGTTACGTAAGCCATTGGGTCCTGGACTGGTATAGACCAGCTTTGTAATATACCTAAAGCTGGACTCGCCATAATTTGTCTGTTTGCATGGTGTACACATGGTGATTGATCACAGCTCTTTTTGTCCCATTGTACCCGCTGGGTAAAATCAATATAATAATGGAATAAAGGTACAGGAAAGGTGAGGACTGACCATTCCTTACTGCAGCATGAGCATTATGCATTTCAATTGGGTTTCCTATTACCTATGAGGTAATGAGGGTAAATGCAGTAGAGGGTTTGTAGAATGCATGTTGCATTGTGCTGCCCACGCAGTCATTATGTCTATGTATTGAAACAAATTTATATAATTATGAATATGCCAGGAATAGTGTGATTATATTACAAATATTAATGCAGGCACTTTTGTATTTGCATTGTCACACATGGACGCTTCATCAGTGTACTCCTTCAGCACACAAGTTTAACTACAGTTTCACTTCGATGTGTCATTTAGCTGAATGTTACTGTGAATAGACAGGTGCTGTTCAACTGAGGCAGTAGGAACCGCCACTTTCCCATTAGGTGTGGTAATTGTGAAGCCATTCATGTGATGTTATTTGCAGGGCTGTGCTGTGATGTATAAACATCTGAGCAATAATTGCCCTAAAATAGTCACACAAGATGGTTTGTGTACCATGTAGTCTAGACAGCCGGTAGCTTAACAGTGACCACGACCCATCAACTAGCAAAGTGGTCCTAAGTGATCAGTCTGCAAGCTGTCATGCACTCATTGTGTGGTACTGAACTGTGGCTATATACATTATTCCATTGCCTGATGCAAGACTTGCACATTATCACACACATGCTTTTTGACTGAACTGGGTGACTGTACTGTGAAACCATTACATCGTATGACATGCAACAGGCACACAGTGGATGAGTACATTGCATCCTATGGTTGTGGTTTCGTATGTAGCTACAGCTTAGCTACATACACTATTAAAGTACAGAAACAAGAAGTAATAAATAAATCTACAAAGTAGTAAGGATGTAGTGATAGCAAAAACGCGGACAGAAATAAGTAAAGGCTATTACACAGTGGAGCATTAACCATCGTCCCTATGTTACAGGATGTAGGACTATTATTATTAAGGTGCTAAATTCTTATATGCAGGGACCATGATGCTTTACTGTGTAATAGCCTTTACTTGTTTCTGTCTTCTATATGCCATCCCTACATCCTTACTATTTTAAGCAGAACACTGCTATTAATTATTTCTTGTTACTATAAAGCTGTGCGAGTGAATTTGAAGCTGCATGTTGTGTAAGCAATGTATTAAGATAAGGTGTGGAGATTAAATCATTGCATTATAGTGACAAGATGCCATGCCTTTCAATTCAATTCTATAGTTTAGCATGTGCATAAAGGAATAACGACATGTCTATTCTGGGATGGCACAGGTGGAGAGCTGAATAGTTGGACGGAATCCTATTATGTGGCAATTATAGTTCCACTTCCCATATAAATCGCATTACAGCGTATCTTGCGATTGTTTTGGAAAATATAGCGGCTGTTGGATCTACCTTGTGTATCAAGATTCAAGACGATGAGTGTATCAAATCCACTTCTCGCTCTGTTTCTGCTGCAGCTGCTCTTGGTAGTCCTTCTCGCTTTTACCGAAGGAGGTAAGCTACAAATCTGTGACAGGATCACGTATATACTGCATGCACTAGTCTTTGGTTTACCCAAACAAACATGCATGCCTGCTCACGACCGGTGATTGTAGCTAGGTAGCTTTAGCTCCCATACAATTATTGCATGTGCAATTCACTCCATTTCAGTCTTCTGTTTCTGAACTCGTAGGTAAGTAATTCAGCCACAGTCGACACACGAGGTGTGATTGAACTGAGAGCATGTAGCTCGATCTTACTGACGTCCCCCCCCCCCCCCCCCCCCCCCCCGAAGCAATCTAGCGCTGATGCAATCTTGTTGCATTTGCCAGTCCCCCCCCCCCCAAACGTAGTTCGTGATTATACGACTGCACGAAAACAAACCCACAACACCCCTATCACTACCTTCACCAGCTAAGGTCTTACAGAGCCAGCCTGAATCTAAATTGTTCCGCAGACGCGTACGGTTCCCCATGCAAACTAAGGTGTTATACTGACGTTCGGAAGCTCAGCGAGTTATAAATTGGAGAGGCCATCCAAGGCTATAGCTAAACCGAATGAGACCAACTTCAGCTAGAGGCCCGAGGCTATATAGGTTGTTAGTTTAGGAGACGGACAGGTGCAAAATCGGTGGACAGAGAGACGGCTCAAAGCCAAGTTAAAGAGATCTGCATTTGAGATCGAACCTGCCAAAATAGCGCTGCAGAAAACAGCCCGGGGACCGATTTCACCCGGAATCATGTATCCCCGTTTTTTGTAGCCCCTACGGTATTCCCTAGTGCATCATGGTACTCCAAAAAGTGATTTCTAGCAAAATATGCAGCTAAAAATATTGTAACTGCTACACCGGAGTGGTAGGAAGCACAGAGGAGACGATAGAAAAAAGACTGAACAAGAATTAGGAGAGGAAATGCGTAGTTTAGATGGTGCAAAATGGTCTGATTGTTGATCACAATGCATTCAGTCTTAGACGCTCATGCTAGCTATAATGATGAAGATATGAAACTTCGGACGTGGCCAGGACTGGAGTGCGCCTGTTTGACAATGATGTAAAAGTGGACATATCCTTGCTCTTGGATTTGAATGTGCCACTGTTCAAAGTTATATGCCATTGTCAGAAGTAGCTACTCTATAAAATTCCACAATTCACATTTTGGCCACAACTTTCAATCCACATCAGTGGTGATGATATGATATCCTTCTGGTAGTAATATTATAGATCTAATGCTGACAACGAGATAAAGGCATCACAGTACTGAAGTTTTGTAATTTTGGCTCACTATACTACCATGTTCTTTCTTTTACACAAAGACTGCTATTGCTATATTTCATCCCTTTTAGTTCTCCCCCATCCCCCCCGCCGGTTTGTGACAGCAGAGCCAGTTCCTGGAGAATCTTCTATTACAGTGAACTGGAGGGCACCTGTAGTGCCACGAGAAGAGCCTGCCATTACTGGATACCGCATCCGTTACTACATCAGAGGCAATGACTCTGATATGAATATTGATGTTTCCAAGCCTCCAGTTACATTGGCAGGCCTCCAGTATAGTACTGAGTACCAGGTGCATGTAGCCACAAGGAATGCTGATGGTCTTGGACCGGAATGCTGTGGGGGGTCACCACTGTATGTGACAACTAGTGATGGTAAGCTGAACATCATGGTTATATTTCTCAAAGTATTGCTTAATGCCAATGGTCACGTTCACACTCCAAGAAGATGTGTATTTCTGCATATTCTTGGGCTGGAAAGGCTTGGATGTAGTCGCAAAGTTGTCACCAACTATGGTGAAGTTGAAATGCCTTAATGGCTTGAAGTCGGTCATCGCTGTCTATGTCAAAATCAACATACCTTGATGGCTTGTTGGGAGGCAGTTTAGTAGCTATAACACTCCTCTGGATGATTATCAGACAATAGCAGCTGCTTTAGAACAAGCAGCAAGCAATGTCCCGTCAAAGGTAAAAAATAGTAGATTTCGGAACTAAGCACAGAAGGATGCATATATGAAACAAGTAAGTTATTGTATGCATAAATTTATGGTCAAGAATGTGTTGGCTCTTTATTCGATTTTTTTGGGTGCTTACTGCCCTGGGGACTTGAGCAAAGACTATGGCAATGCATAGTTGACCTAACAATAACTATTACTTATATTCCATATTGATTGTGCTATGTGGCTTTCTATGTATATATGTCTATATGTGGACATGGCGCCAACCATCCTATGACTCCAAATTGTGTTGCTATATTTCGTATAATATTATTTGTAGTTGCAAAGGGTAGGTACGTATGTGACTGCAGTGTATACGTACATGGCATTTATGATTCGCATTGTCAGTATGGAGTTCATGCTTCAGTTTATCCTGAGTTGGCACAATATAATTGTAGCTCACCTTGACATATCTGCAGTTGTCACATGCCCTGTGCTATCATCACCAAGCCGTGGACGAATTACTAATTCCACGGGAAGAAACTACAGGGATAGGGTCATATTCAGCTGCAATATTGGATTCCACCTGAGAGGAAGTATGTCCAGAACTTGTCAGGTCAACAGACAGTGGTCAGGCACACAACCATCTTGTGAGAGTGAGTGGAGTATGCATGCAGAGCATGACTCATATTATGTTGTGCCAAAATTATTATAGCCATGTTTAATGTTAATCATTATTGTTGTAGTCATCATTATATTTATTATATTATTGTCAGGGTCTGTTAACATTAGCCAGATCAAGCTCAACGTGCTGTCAGAGTTGACAATGTTCTTCTTCTACTGCTAGTACTAATACTAACTGACCATTCAGTTAATATTCCTCAGCCTTTGTAATAATTACTATGGTTACTTCTTACAGTCCGTCTTTCTCCTATTCCCTTAATTGACTTTCACATTACTTCCCCTCATCATTCTCACTTGCTCACTTTCAACCATTACTCCTACCCGCCTCGTGTCACAGAACCAACTGGCAATAACAGATCAATATATTAATTTATCATCAATTTATCTGCTGTCTTATGCTCTCTCTGCTCTCCTTGAGGACATGAAAGGCTGTTTGAGCCTGTCCCACAGATGTGACAAAATAGCAGTTGTATTCCTAAGTAAAGGCATTGGGGCAGACCGGATGCTATAACACCAAGCCAGTGTTTTGGCCTTTAATCGGTCCCCTGGTTATAGGGCTGCATACAGTGTATAAGTGCAACTGGGTAAACCCACCAACAGGCATAGGTATAGCCATATGGATATACCTAGGGATCATGGATAACTACGAGTGAGTGATGGAAGACAGTTCACTGCATCTGTTATATTATTTACAAGTTGCAATTTATGCGATAACTTGCCTGTGACAATAATTTAGGTTGTCCAGTCCGATTGGCTCACTCAGAGAATTTGTGTATAAGCTAAGGAACTGGGCACAACACACACATGCATGTGCACAGTATATACATGCAATGTACTGACGAAATTTCAATTGACAATGAGTTTGCATGAATGCTCTTCATAACATTTCTACAGTTGTCACATGCCCTGGGCTATCATCACCACGGTATGGACAAATAGCATATTTTGAAGGAAGAAACTACAATGATAGGGTCACATTCAGCTGCAATACAGGTTATCACCTAACAGGAAGTTGGTCCAGAACCTGTCAGTCCACTGGAAGGTGGTCAGGCACACAGCCATCATGTAACAGTAAGTGGAGCATGCATAGCACGCAACACAAAAAGGGCTACACAGTGTGTCGATATATTCTGTGTACTTGTAGCGTGTAAGTATGTGGCTGAAGTGATTATTATATATACTGATGATTCTCAAGCTGATTCACATTGTCAGCATAGAATGCATACTGTCAATATGGTCCTGTATGGTCTACGAAGAAGTGGCTATGCAGCAGTCAGCTGAGTGGTTCGAAACAGGAAGCTAATGTATGGAAAATGTGAATGTACTAGTACACCTCTCTAAACACTAATACAGTAATTGAATGTAAGTTAACATGCAGAATAAAATCAGATGGTCTCAAGCAATTGTAGAAATACTGGTCAAATGCTTGAAACTATGTATCCAGGAGTTTCAATCATAGGCAATTACTGTTTTGAGCCATCATTTGCACATATGGGCAACAATTACAGTCAGATATCAATGAGATCAAATGAGGCTGTGGTTAACATGGGAGTTAATTCTTGATCATATTTTACTTAAAATTTATTGCCATCATCCATCTCGAAACGTATACTGTTCATTGTTAAAATGCATACTTATGTTTGAACTTTGTATAATTAAATTTGATGTTTTTACCTTCAGTACAGCATGTGTGGTACATTTGTATGTTGTAAGTGTACAATTAAGTATGACATTTATTTACAGATGAGTAACATTGGCATCTATTCCTCTGTACTTCTCCACTACAGTTGTGGACTGTGGCCCACTTCCCGCTGCCCCTCAAAATGGTCAACACAGTGGCTCTGGTACAACCTTTGGGTCCACAGTGACTTACAGGTGTGACCGAGGCTACATCATACAAGGATCCAGCACAAGAGCGTGCATGGCCAATGGAATGTGGAGTGGGCTTAAACCTGAATGCAATCGTAAGCTTCATTGTACATTCTAATTTAACATTATTGATCATGATCCTCATGCAAAATGTTATGCCATGCTGTAGAATATCAAACATTTATATAATCAGTCTCCACCACCAATCTGGGCTCTCAACACACTGTTATAGACATGCACAGTATGACATTGTGGGCTGGATAGGTATGTGCCATTAACTAATTACTGTACCTATTTATTATACTTTGCAGTTTGCAATTGCTAATGCATTATTAGTTACATTAGCATGTTAGCATGTGAAAGATATTGTCCGGACTGAATACACATGCAATATATTATACACATGAAAAAAGGGAAAGGGGAAAATGACAGCCAAATGGACAGCAATCAACCACCTCCAGATCTGTAGTTAGCTACTTATATAGCAGCTGAGCTATGTTCACTGCAGCCATCAATCCATTCCCTTCTAAATTAGAGATGTAGCATGGTTGAAGATGGTGGCTAGTTATATATAGCTATTATATAAAGGATGGTGGAATTGACAGGAGTTGCTTTGGATTCTCACTGAAGAGCTTGGTGAGTTGGGACATCGGTATAAATTATATAAGCACATCAATCTCCCTCTAGTTATTGGCTATGATATGGAGGCATATATTGCAGTGTAGGATTTATAACTCGATCTTGACCCGCAATGTGTCCTTTTGAGTCAAAACTTTCTCATCCACTTATAGCTGTTTTGACATCCAAAATTTGGCTCTAGTCTATTCTGCTGCACATGAATATACTATGCAGCAGTGCAGGAAGGGTCTAATCTTCTCGATAAGAGAACGCCAATATCCTCACCTTATGAGCTTAAATAATTTGGAACCTTTTACTAGAGAAGCTGAACAATAATTGCTATGTTAATTAGTGCCAAGCACCTGTGAGGTGACTCAACTGCTTCATGTATAAATTGTTATGAGTACACTTACTATGATGATGTTGAAATCACCTAGTAACATTAGGGAGTAATGATTGATTTGTTATGCCATCTTAGTATTACTTGCATACGCAATGCATATTATGTAGGTGTTCCCCAACCTATTGTCACACTGGTCAGAGCATCAGTCCATAGCTTATCAATTAGCTGGTCAGCAACATCTCCACATGATAGCAACTACATAGTGTACTGGTCAGGACCTTCCACAGAAATGGATTACTACTCAACTGTTACTAAGTACACTATTAGTGGATTGGTCTCCAACACTCCTTACAATATTACTGTGGAAGCTGTTGGTATCTTTGGAAGGATTAACAGCACAAGTCAGACATTGTTCACCAATCCAAAAGGTTAGAGGATTCAGCATTCCTGAGTTGTATAATTGTATCATTCGTAATTGTTTGAAGTGGCATTAATTACAATAAGGAAAAATGAAGTAATTTGAATGATTGTATCTACTGCTCTGAAATTTCTTTTTTGCAGCACCATCAGTGAATATACTCATACTGCCTAACCTTTTTCTACAAGTAATGTGGGTCTCAGCTTATGATTCTACCCACTCCCCCTTGACTTACGTTATCAACACTACAATGGCAGCAGGAATAGAAGAACCAAATTCTGTAACAATTACTGCTTCTCACCTAGTCACATTGACAAACCTGACATTCCTTTCCCAGTACAGTGCTGGAACAGTGTCAGTACAGACAGTGAACCCTGGTGCAAAGAGTGAACCTGTCAGGCTTGGCTTCAGGATGGTGAACATTATTGAAGATGCTCCCAGTAGGCCTACCCAAACACTATACATTACATGTATATTGTTATAGATTATTTCAGCAATAATTAATTCAAACTTGTGCATATGCGTTTTTGTTTACCTACAGTATGTTCTCTCACTATCCTTTAGATGCCACAAGTGCTGTTACCAATCTCTCAGCAATGTGGACAGGTGGCTCTTTTTCTACACTACAAGTTAACTGGGACCCTGTGACTACAGTAAAAGGAGTAAAGTTTAGAGTCATCTATTCATACATTTCCATAGCTACAAAGGAGATCGTTGCCCCTGTAGAATCAGGACACTTTATGCTTGAGACAACCAGTTCAGATATTATCCTGAATGACCTTGATCCCAACTCCTTCTACTCTGTATCAGTCAGCTATGAAAGTACTGGGTCTGGAGCATTACCAAATATGTTAGGTAATTATTGCTACAATGTGTTGCAGTACTACACTACTACAAAAATTAGTTTGCTCAAAGCCTAACCACTAATCAAACCATAGCAGACATGTATAGTGAGCAATGGTCTCAGTTACAGCAGTTTACTCACTACTATTAATACATGATATTACATTACATGTATATATTATAATATATGTTTAATGCATAATGCATTGTAGCAGCTAATTGTTTGTCAATGCTCTTTATTATACACTTACTAATATTAATAATGACACAATCATACACAAGAATGCTTCGTATTAATTTACATTATTTGTTTACTCAGGGCCCATTTTTGGTTCTTATATTGGAGGAACAGCTACTGGTTGTGCGGCTACACTGCTGGTCATTGTTATTACCTGTGGGATTGCAAAGTGGAAGACAGCAAAACATCATGAAAGCAAAGAGGACAAGTATGTAGGGAATCATAGACTCCCTGTATATATTTTCATGCATGAATGTAGTATAATAAAGTGCACATGTACTTTTTGTATACACGTGTCATGGCAGTAGCAATTAGGAATAAATTAGCTTCACAGGATAGCATGCAAATAATACCTTCCTAATATGTGTACGTAGCTGTAGATGCAAATCACATTCTTATAACAAATCATTAGTTGTCCTTGTCGTCTATAGGCTTGAGGTATATGATACTGTTGATGCTGCTGCCAGTGATATTGCCATGGAGATGAATGCAGCCTATGCAAGTGTGGATGATTCTGTTGTACATGGATCCTACAGAAATCAGTAACTCAATCAAAGAGCTTGTTACAACTAATCATTATTACTATGACCATGGTTTGAAGTTGCTGTGAATATAGCACAATACCAGCTATTGTGCTGTGTGCATTAATTTCACTGTTTGGGCAGATAGATAGTGCTGCTCACTCCGATAATCTTTAGCAGGAGTGTATTCATATGTGCAAATTTAATTCTCTATGTAAATGCTACATATACAAACAGTTACTATAGTTTGTTTATATTGATGCTGCAATCTGTGTGATTATGCAAAGTTGCTCTATGCTCATTTCATCTATGCCGTTATTCAAAATTAATTCCATGAAACTCTATTGTATGCAGTGTTTCCGGATCCTGTAATACATTATGCAAATGTTATGCCATTATGTTAAGAATGAGTATTAACCTATACTGGAGTATGTGAATGTAATAGGCATGAAGCATTTATATATTGTTACTGACAAAGAATACTACTACACTAGAATTAATGTATAGCACATGAATAATGCTATTGTACACTGTCTAAGTAAAAACTCTGTAAGCAGCTTAATTAGTTAAAGCATTACACTTTGGTTACTTGATCAGCTGACTCTATGACATAACGAGAGCAACACACACTGCAGAGGCTAAGACAGACAGTTCATCAAAAGCTAGGCAACTTCAAAAGACTAGTTACCCCCATGGCCACACATTGCAATACCTTGATATGGACAATCTTATTGAAAATCATTATGAGTTGCAACTGCGCTGTGTTACCCAAAACTCTTAATTGTGCAGATTAAAATTGAAAGTTTAAACATGCACTGAAACTGCGGAGGCTTCACTATAAGTGACTATCGAATTGTAAGCATTGTAGTGAGACCTTTCTTCAGTTAACAAATCCATTAGAGCCCCTGCTATGACTGAAAGTTGTTAATGTACCATGTAATCAATTGCACCAGCAGTGGAGACAGGCAGTCTCAAGACTAATGAGATTTACCTAATTATCAAATCTAATCAGTAGCAATATTATTATCATCATTGGCACTATAATATAATATAATATATATTATGCTATGTACATAAGACATTATACATGTGATAATGACTTGTGGTAATGGAAGCAGACACCCAGCATATACATTATACGTTTTATAGGGAAAAGTGAACCTGCTGCAACTCATCCAGTACAAGTACATGTGATTGCATGCACTATTAGACACGTGGGTGGAGGGAATCCCAACACTGCCAAATGTTCTGAAGGGCGCGCAAACATGTGCAGTACAAGTTGGGCCTCCTAATATGAACAAAATGTATATAATATATTGTGAAGTACAGTACAACAATCACAGATCTGTCAGTCAGAGAACAGCCAGTTGCAGCAGCACCAGATGCAGTAGGAACCCAAGATTGCTCTGTGCATCTCCTCTTTTAGAGCCAACTTAAGCTTGTCCTTGTGGGGTGCCTTCACTAGGGTGTAGAGGTTGTTGAGGTTCCATTTCTGAAGGAACCCCCTTGATCCAACGTTCACTGTGACAAGGGTGGTTCTGAACCCATTTCCCTTGCAGAAAGCAACAAGGCTAACTGTTATACTTCTGCTGCTTGCGTTCAGCAGCTTTCATCAGGCTGGTTTTGAATGGAATGGTCATTTTCACCAGATAGACTGTCTTGTCATTCCATGCCACATTGTCCAGTCTCTCCTCAGTTTGCACCACATAGGGTGGGAAGGTAAGGACATGCTTTGATGGCAGAATGCCCTGCATGTGCTTGCTGCTAGTATACAAAGCACTAATGGCTTAGCTTTTTGGAACTTCAAACATGATTGTTAAGCCAATCGGATAATTATAGAATTATATTGTTTCTATATATTATCTTCTGTGTAGGAGTGGGTCATACCAGCACTTACGCACATCACTTTTGATTTCTATGATCAAGAGACCGAAGGAGAGAGATCATCTCAACTGTAGCAGTCTCTACAGTTACATGTGCTACATTTTTATTGTTGTATACTCTGTCTTAGGTAAATATTCATTACTATAACTATACTCTAGATCTGTTATCATGTATACATTGACCATTTGCTTGTGAAAATAATTAATATAAATAATTAAAAACACCGTTGTACAAAATACAGTTTTACCTATTAATGTAGCTAATTACCCTCACTGCTTCATGGCAGTGCAATGATGTTATGGTGCGCACTCCTATGGAATTGCAGTCTAAATCTGCTAGCGCTAATAATTGTTTCACTTTACATGTAGTTGAATTACAAATTTGGATAATATAATTATACCATTGATTCATTGTCATGTGATATTGGGCCTTCTCCATCCTAAAATTATTCATGTACATGGTCTGTTATTATAGTAGCTGTGTTATCATGTGTGGCTTCAGACATATCAAATTAGAAGAATAAAAGTCATTGCAGGTTCACTTTCCTTATTACAAAAACACGCATGATAATCAATTCCCTTTCAAAATTACTTTATGTAGTGTGTACTCTCATCTTATGCATGCAGTTACTAGTACTGCCAGCATTGCCACTGATTAGATTTGGCAATTTGGCATACCTAATTGGTCTACACCGTGTAGTCTGCAGGCTCTCAATGCTATAGACTGCCTGTCTCCAAATGCTGGTGAAAATGATAATGTGGTATTTCTTATAGGGATTCTGATGGAGTTACAAATTGAAGCGAGTCCCCCCTGCAAGAGGCTGATTTTCAGTTACATTAGAGCCACACTCTCCAGTTTCAGTACTTCACTTTCAGGTGCAACATTTCAGTTGTATAGTACAATTAAGAGTATTATGAGTGCACAATGTTGAGTAGGGTTGCAAAGAGCAATGAGCTGCTTGCATATAACTGATTAGTGAGGTGGTGTACTGCCTTGTGTGAGGGCATCAGAATATCAGCCCTAGGCTGGCTGTAGAATTCCCCACCTACAGTCGGTAATGTCGCGCCTGTGCATGCACACACACACACTCACACACACACACACACACACACACACACACACACACACACACACACACACACACACACACACACACACACACACACACACACACACACACACACACACACACACACACACACACACACACACACACACACACACACACAGTTTCAACTAAAGCATACACACAATCCCTTCCCGTGAAAACGCCATACAGTAAAACGAGCATACATTTACACAGCCCAATGCCATTATTAACCATGCTATAATGACATGAATAGACAGGGGTTGTGCAAGTTGTAATGGTGAAGCCATTCTCATTAATGCACTCTGCTGTGCTCTGCTGTGATGAAAGTATAAACATCTGAGATTTGCCCAAACATGGTCACAAGTTGCGCTGTGTATCATGTAGTCTAGACGCACTGTATCTTAACAGTGACCATAACACATCAGCCAGCTAAATGGTTTGAAGTGAATACATTTGCACAGTATCATGCACATACTATAGTGTGCTAAAATGTTGTGTCCAGTATGTTGCAACACAGGCACGCGTTTTGACAAAAATGTGTGTCATGAATGCCATGTAGAGGCATACAGGAAGACAAGAAAATAGGAGTAGCAATATTTATTATAGCACTATTATTGTCAACTTCTTACCAGAGGCACACTTGCTTTCTTCACTGCCTTAGCAGAGATGATGTACAAATACGAGACTGTTTCAGCTTGGTATGCTGTTCTGAAATTTGATACTATACCAGCCAGAATCTGAAGATAATTGACTATACTAACCTAAAATATGATAGCTTCAGAAATCTACTTAGAAAGCAGGGGTGCTATAGAGCCCCTATATCCCTGGTCCTACAACAGTACTGTGTATTCATTACAATGCAAGAGCATGAGCCTGGCCACAAAATACAGAGTAGATTTCTTTGCACACATGACTGTACAGTCTGCTTTAAACACAATAACATGATCACATGGATGCATGCAAAATTATGCTCATATGAGCCTCCCATGCAATTAATTGATAATGCCTCTGTATGAGGCTAGCTAAGCATTTAATATCCTTCAGCTTCACATGCCTTAAATGTACTATAATGAACTATGGCCTGATGTGATCAACTAGCTTGGCGTGATAACTTCGTTCCTACAAATCACTGATCCTATCGATCATGTGTGAAAATCTATGTACCCCTAAACAAACAAAAATCAATGTATGACATGCCAAAGCCATTGGACCAACCTTACATGCTTAGTCAGCTACTAGCAGATCTCTGTTGCTCATTTCCTTTAAGATTATATTTTGATAGCTAATTATTAGCACCGTAGCTGTAGCTATGGAAAGGTGACAAGGATAATGGTACTTTTCATGACCCATTCTTATCAAAGCATATAACAATTCTGTATTCTTTAACTGTGCGAGAAGGACTAAAGATATTTCTACCCGATCGCTCGAGGATGGTGCGGGTAGAGATCTTGAGAATTATGGGTTTGCATCTTATTTATATAATAGTATTGGCGCACCTTCAGTATAAATTGTGCAATGTACACAGTGGTTATAAGATTTGGCTGGCTAACCGCAACTAGATCTATTTGGAAACTAGACGTTCATGAGTACCTGGGACCCACTTTCCGCCATGTTTCTGCTGCTCTTGACAGTCCTTTTCACTTCTTCCATTTGCAAAGGAGGTAAGCTGCATGTCTGTGAAGAACCACTGCATTACTGATTTCGCATTCCGGTGTCAAAGTGAAACTGTATCCCCCCAAACATTATAGGCGCCAGATCTCAGCTGTAAGCCGACTGATTCTCTCGATTCTTGGTCCAACTACTCAGCATGCAAATACAATATGGTGCAACTAGCTGAAGCCAGAGTGGCATCCTCTTTCAGAAGTTAAATATAGCGAAAATGTGTGAAAGTACGGACAGATAACGTAGTACTTCCAACGATGGCACGTTTAAAGCCAAGGGCAAAGATGTGCCCATTTTTACATAACTGTCAAACAGACACACTTCCGTCCTGGTCACATTCGAAGTTTCAAAGGAAGCGTCTTCGTCACGATGGAGCATGGCGACCTAAGACTGAACGTGTTGTGGTCAACAATCGGACCATTTTCGCACCCAATAAAGATGGCATTGCTCCTCTCCTAAGCTTGTTTTCTTCTTCATCACATGCCATTTCTTTTGTGCTTCCTACGACTCTGCTGTAGCAACTACGTTGTTTAAGCTGCACAATTCGCCAGAAATCACGTTTGGGACACCATATTCACTAGGGATACTGTACGGGGATACAAAATTGGGTACCACACTTTAAATGGTTGTATACTTACGTATTGTTCATATCATTTTTTCATTCTTCTATTTCTGTTTTCATAGCTAATTCGCCGAGAATTGCTGGCACTTTCCATAACAAACATGAATCTAACACGCAACTGAATTTCAGTCCAAGAGTTCAGTGGCTCCTTATAAATGCTATGTCAGCTGTCTTGTTATGTATTGAGACTTTGGCGACTCATGCTGGCTAAGAACTCTGAAACTGTGAGATTCACTGCTAGATCATTAAAATTGACCATTTTCTAGCTATTGACGTTTACATTGCGATCGACTTTAGAATTGATCAACACCATAGCTAATAACAAGCAGTCAGGCATCGCCCAGAAGGGGGAAGGGCGAGGTACAATCATGTATGCCTCAATTTTATCGGGGCGCCAAATGCACCTCGAACAAAATGTGTTCATGAACATTTATTAATAGAGGGATGCTAATTAATAGCCTAACGCAAGACTCTTCTGCGAACTACAGCTCATGGGCAGAGTGAACTTCATGAAAAAGTGGTTCATCATGGTGTTGAGTTTCTTTTGCTTGTTACTATGCTATTACTGCTGGCCATTCCTGAATCCCTTTTAATTCTGAAGGAATTTTTATGCACTAGTTAATAAAATTGAACTATGGCATCTATTTCATTCTTGTTATCCACTACAGCTCAGAATTGCGGTCTTCCTGATGAACTTCAAAATGGTCAACGCATAGTCTCTGGGACCACAGTAACCTATAGCTGTAATCCAGGCTATAACCGTGATGGACCCAAAACAAGACAGTGCCTGACCAATGAACAATGGAGTGGGAGTGCACCTGTATGCAATCGTAAGTTATCTACAGAATGATATAGGATGCAGGGCTGCTCATGCAACAACTTAACATCAATTCCACTTAGCTCATATGTTGTATGTCTCAGCCACAGTTCTGGACTCAACATGCGGAATACATTTTACCAATTGAGGCAAAGGGTACTACTAACTATTTTTGTTAATATATACAAGTATTTTGAGTTAGAACCCATGGGGCTGTCACCCCAACTTGAAATACTTGCTCCCTCTGGTTGGTGACGTGTTATCAATAGTAGCAACCTAATTCATGAACACACCAGGGCACACACTGTTTAGGCATGACTGAACATGATCAATTGAACTGAACATGAGAAGACTCATATACAATTTGAAACATCCGCACAGCACACAAACATGCTAATACACAGCTGCTTTGTAATGAATTTGCTGTAAGTCCATGCACATTGGGTTGCAATTGCATGCCCTCTCCCATAACACAAAACACCGACACACACACATACACACACGTACCATGGCAAAAGACAGCGTACTCAAGGGTACTACTCACACATGGGTCTCGATTTATGAGGCTGGGCAATGTGTGCAAATAAGCTGCTGCCAAGGAGCGCACGATGAGAAACATTAGTTCAACCGTCCACCATCTTGGACCTACAGAGAAAGTGTACGTTTTTCCAGGCAAGCTCCTATGCTGGCAATACAAAAGTCAGCGAACTCCTACCGCGAGCATCAACTTATCGCGACCAAACATTCCCGGTCATTGCACGATGTGCCACATCTTGTGGCAGCTTTTGGGAATAAGCTGCTGCTGAGGAGCACACGGTGAAAGCCCATGATGAATGGACCAATCTTGGACCCATGATGAACCGACTGATCTTGGATCTACAAACAATGTAATACAGGACGCACCGACCCCTACTATATTCATATAGGAAGCATGTACAGGACCCCCTACAGGACGCACGTACTGGATCCCTCTACAGGATGCACTCACCATCGTACAGGACACACTGGACCCTCCTACTCAGAACAGGGCGCACTGGACCCTTTACAGAATGTACTAGACCTACAGGAAACACACGACCACCTTACAGTATACACACACTGGACCCCTACAGGACACACTGGCCCCTCCTACACAGAACAGGATGTGCTGGATGCTCTACAGGATGTACGGCATGCACCATGCTAAAAGTTACTGTCCTGCGCCCGTACAATGGGTACGGGTTCACTCAGAGAGTTATATGGAAGTGGAATTACATCTTTCGCATCATGGACTTCCAAGCTTCATTGACTGCAAACGTCCTACAGGTGGAACCCCACCTACCACCACTGATCAAGAGAAACCATGGCACATATGAAAGATCACCACACAGACTCTGGTGCTTGTCTGGATATCTTGGCTTGTGGTGTCTGTAGTGGTTGATTTGAAAGTACATTCTTTGATGTCAGGATTTTCAACCCAAGTGCCTGATCAAATTGCGTCACTTCCTTGAAGTCTAACTACAGCAATCTTGAATAGGAGAAGAGAGGCACTATGATGAAAGGATACTGGATGTTGAACGATCCTCCTTTACACTTTTTGTCATGTTGGCCACAGGTGATATGGGACCACTTTCCACAACTTTGCTGACAAGCATGGCACACTCTACAGCAAGACCATCCAAAGGGTCAAAGGCAAACTGCCATTTTGTGCATCCGAGAATGTAGATCCTCGTACAGGCCACGACACCAGGAGCAGGATGCCATTAATCTCCAACTTGTGGAGGGACGCATCTAACTTATTAACATTCCTTTACATTGCTTAGTGTATGGCTTCTGTATGTCATTGTACAGTTTGCTTATTTTCAATTCTATATAAATATTATACTTGTTTAATGCCCCACAAAGAAGCGGCTGGTACAGTTACAGGTGTGGTATATACAGGAATTGACATCACTCCATCCATTTCACAGCATTTGTATCAAGGCCTGCTAAGAATAGGGTTAATCTAACACTTTTGCATTTACAGCTGAGTAAATTAAGCCCTGTTTACACTATCACGAGTGAGTCAAAACCAATTCAGTTAAACCGCTTCCCAACTCATTATTATGAGCGTTTACGCACAAATACGTAAAAGTGTTTAGTGCTGCTTGGACGGATTAGCCTTGGAAGTATGTGGTCTCCCAGCACGCCGAAATTGTTGTCAAGACACTTCTTCTGTCGATGGAGGCATCACTGAATGACAACAGAGGTAAGACACTTCTGCAGACTGGATTACTGCATTTACACTGACAAGTGGATTTGTTAACCCAGTTTCTAACCCATCTCTGGAGGTGGTTTAGTTAAACTGGTTTTGTACCTGGATTAAGCCCATTACACTTAACTCTGATTAGTTAATTTGCATTTCAAACCAGATTAACTTGCTAGTGTAAACAGGGCTTTATATGATTGAACCATCTTTTACATAATTACATTCCATTACAGCTGTGCAGTGTGGACCTCCTCCGGCTGCTCCTCTAAATGGTAAAAGCAGTGACTCTGGTACAACCTTTAAGTCCACAGTGACCTACAGCTGTAATCAAGGCTACACCCTCCAAGGACCCAGGACAAGAATGTGCAATGCCAGCAGTAAATGGAGTGGGAGAACAGCTGTATGCAATCGTAAGTTATGCAAATACTAATGTGACACTATGTATGTTCAGGCATCGATTTCAAGTCACTTCTGCCATGCATGTCACAAAACGGACTACCAAGAAACATTGTATATGAGTCAACACGGGTTGTTGCATGCACAGGACTGTTAAACTCTGCAGGCACATTATGTACCATAGGCCTCATTCCTGTTCCACCTTGCAATTGTAATCCCAAATCAAAACGCTTGTAGGTTATGGCAGTTCTGTTTACATAAGACAAATCATAACATAAAGGTGTGAATTCCTCTGTTACCATGGCTATGCGCATAATGTCATGTGATGTGTGCATGATCTGCAATTATTTTACGAAAGAAATCGTCCTAGAATGTCGTATCTGGCAGGTCGTATCTAAGCACAATAACAAGCCTTACCAAGCAGACTTGATCCAATCATTCAAAATGCAAAACTGCGCGATGTGCTACAATGCCGTCAGCCATTTTTTTAGAAATATCACAAGGACGTCACTAGACATTGCCACTGAAGGTGGGCTGTTACACAATTGTTCGCAAAAAGAACTTTCTGGCTATCGGTATTGCCAAGTAGAGACACGTTGATGGCTCGTTTTGCATGCTAATGAAATTATCTAGCTTTTCCATGCATGCGTTATTCGTTCTCACTTCCTGTGAGGAGTTACAAGGCGCAGAAGTTAGTCAAAGAGAAACGAAAGTTAGTTTTCTTGCTGTGACTTTGGATAGGATTAGTTTAACAGCAATGCTTGCATGCAAAAGTTAGATCGTATGTGTATGAACAGATTAAATGTTCTTTTTGTTCCGTTTAGACGTTCCTCTGATAACCAGAAAGATATTTCCTGCTAATTTGATGGCTTCATTAGCGGCGGCATTGCTCAGTGAGGCAAGGTGCCATCAGCAGATATTGTATGTAGACTTAGAGAGCTGAGTCTGTACTTTCCTCTGGTACTCGTCTGACGTCGATTGAACAGAGCTTGCAGGAGATATAAGCAATTATACGGAGGTAAAAAATTGGCCGCGCGCAGCACCCGCATTTTTACACAGCCTTAACCCACATGCAAATACACTGATATAAAATGGCATAATTATGCTTAAATTTGCTGCCAGGCTTTTACACATTTGGCAAGACCTTGGAAAAGAAATATCTTTGGCGTACAAATGTTTCAGTATGCCAATTGTCTCAATGTGCTTTGCAAAATTGTCTGTGACTTTGTAGACTTTGTCCTAAGTTGAAAACTGTGCCTACCAATTCAAGCAAAAGCCCATACGTCTCAGCAGACTGAATATGAAGGGGTCATATATACCACTCTGTGGACAATTTGCAAGTATTGCTTGTGGTGTTTCTGCTAGCAGGCTGTGAAAATAGTACTTACCCACTGTGAGCAAGACTTTGGCAAAACAGTTGCATGAAGTGTTCCTTGATGTGCATATATATAAGTACTCTGTTGGGTTTTGCCATTAATTAAATTGGTCATTAATAATTATTTATTAATAATCCGAACTTGTCCTATTCTATCCCAATTGCTACCCTCAATTGCAAGCACTGCATTGACATCACACCCGCCATTTCACATTTATTTGCATCATGGCCTGCCAATATTGGGGTTAAGTTTCATGCTTTGGCATTCATAGCTGCATGGGTAAACTTAAATGCTTGAACCATCTATTGTGTTCCACTACAGCTGTGAAGTGTGGACCTCGTCCGGCTGCTCCTCATAATGGTAGAAGCCATGGCTCTGGTATGACCTTTGGGTCCATGGTGATTTACAGCTGCAATAATGGCTACACCTTGCGAGGAACCACAACAAGAGAGTGCATGGCCAACAGACGGTGGAGCGGGAGTACACCTGTATGCAATCGTAAGCTATACATACTAATGTAACTTTATAGGGATGCTCATGCAACAACCTCAAATTAATAATTCAACCTATAATACTATTATAATTTTATCATTATCTATTCAGCCTCGCTAAGCTACAATTCTGGAGTCTAGAGTCTAGTTACAAGTCTGGATTCTGGTTGTGAAGAAAGCGCCGCCGTGTTTCGTCTTCTTCTTCTTCTTCTTTGTCAACCGTAGCGCACGAACGATAGGGAGTACGAGAATAGTTTACCCACGGTTCTACAGCGCTTTCGACGGGTAAGTGCCTTTTGTAGGTTAGATGACTCTGCGAGCAAGTTCACAAATGGAGGTTTCCAGAAGTTAGGGAGGTGTTCCTGGGAGAAGGCGCCATTTTGTGCTGACATCACACATTTTGGCACTGCTATTCGCCTAATCCTCATTCAGTTTCGATTCAATACTTCCACAGCGCGGTCAGATGACTGTTCCAAGGTGAATATAAGACAAGCTTTGACTAGCGTTCGTCTACGTGCCGTTCGAAGGTCATCCGCCGTCGTGCCATTTGTGACAGCCATTTGCAATTACTGTGCAGTTGCTTCTGGCCAGCGCTTTAACTAGCTGCCACTTCCAGTTCCACTCCAAAACCTACATCAGGGGTGTAGGTAGATATGGTGCAAATCTCTTGTATGTAGGGACCATAGCTAAATCTAGACCACCTGTGGTGTGGGTAGCTGTAGCTATAGCTACACAAAGCCAGCATATCCCTCCTGACAGTGAACGAAGATTGGGTTTATAGGAGGTGCTAGGTGATGAAGCCAGGCTGGACCTATGGACAAGATTACCTGGAACTAGTATTTTTGGAGGGGGCTACAGCCCCTAATCCCCCGTTCTGCCGTCCTAGCCTGCATCACAACTAACTCTCAGCATATCCAAACATAGGTAATTGCAATAATTATATATCTTTGACCCACCTGCCACAGCCTACCCTAGGCTGCCCACCCAGCACAACCCACATTGTGCTACCATAGACACATGAGTGTGTCTATGGTGCTGCACACCCTGCCATGATTCAGAGAATGACCATTTGTTGACACTGTTGTTTGGAAGCCTTGAAAGTTGACTGGCCCATGTGTAATTTGCATTCCATAAAAAGTGGAGAAACAAGGGTATGTAAAAATGTTTCCTCCAAAAACAAAGGCGGATGTAGGGATGGTGCAGTGTGTACCTGCAAGGTATGGCAAAACCACCTGGCGGAAAAACCGTAGGAACAAGGAGGAGCGCCGGTCCATGCAAGGGGGGGGGGGGGGGGGGCAGTTGGTCCATGCAACAAGGAGGAGAGCCGGTCCATGCAAAACCCAGGTCATTAACATGCGCTGACTTTGAATACGTTTTCACCATCCCTACATCTGCCAACATTTTGCTGCACCTCCTACTACTGCATGCCCATTCTAGCTCTTCAGCTTCCCCTTTACACCCACAGGTACAGCCTTACAATTTTCCCATCTTTCTGCTTTGTTGCATGTGCTCTGTACACTATAGTTATCAGGTTTATCCTTGCAAATTGCTTGCTACTCAATCTACTTTGCTGTGCTCTAAAATCAAGGCCCTCCTGCTCTTCCATGCAATCCATTACATGTCTTGATGTAACAGCTAGCTGCATGACCCACATTCTTTGGCTTCATCACTTATGTAGCTATGCATCTTGCTACACGCGTACGTTGAGACCCTGGAAAAACCACCCAGCTCAGCTGCTAGTACATGTTATTGCTTATCATTGCTCTTCACTACATTGCTGCCTGCAAACCGGTGCACCCAGTTTCAGGCCCTCTCTGTTTGGCTCTCACTGTAGAAACAGTGGTGGTTTCGGGCCACCAGTGGTGGTTGTCAGGGACAAGCAGTGGTTTCAAACAACTTTAACACCTTTAGTCCCTGAGAAACACCAATGGCAGTCTGAATTCAACACTGTTTTACAGTGTACAGCAGTACAAACATTGTACACTTCACTGTCAACACTTGTGAAGTTCAAACTCCCTTAATCCAGGATGTGAATGGCTTATGCGGCATACAGAGTGCAGCTGTGCATGCGCCATGCTGCACACCAGACTGCAGTTTCTGGCTATTCAGGCTTTCATCATTAGTGCTTCAGTCATGTACATGGATGTATGCATGCAGCATGGTGGCATGATATATGTACATGGGAACATATAGCTGCAGTGGGCATATGCATGCAATAGGATAGTCTCCTGTGGCAGCCCTTGTTATTGCACACTCACATGTACAATTGCACTATAATATGCAGGGGATGGTAGCAAGACCGCAAGCGGGGCAAAATGTTGGCAGATGTAGGGATGGTGATGTAGGGATGCCATTAATAATTAAATTGGTCATTAATGATTATTTATTAGTAATCCAAACATGTCCTGTTCTATCCCAATTGCTACCCTCAATTGCAAGCACTGCATTGACATCACACCCGCCATTTCACATTTATTTGCATCATGGCCTGCCAATATTGGGGTTAAGTTTCATGCTTTGGCATTCATAGCTGCATGGGTAAACTTAAATGCTTGAACCATCTATTGTGTTCCACTACAGCTGTGAAGTGTGGACCTCGTCCGGCTGCTCCTCATAATGGTAGAAGCCATGGCTCTGGTATGACCTTTGGGTCCATGGTGATTTACAGCTGCAATAATGGCTACACCTTGCGAGGAACCACAACAAGAGAGTGCATGGCCAACAGACGGTGGAGCGGGAGTACACCTGTATGCAATCGTAAGCTATACATACTAATGTAACTTTATAGGGATGCTCATGCAACAACCTCAAATTAATAATTCAACCTATAATACTATTATAATTTTATCATTATCTATTCAGCCTCGCTAAGCTACAATTCTGGAGTCAACCAACCGCGACGTGCACAGCAAGTAGAATAGATAGATGACAGGTTGAGGCCAAGTGTACACAGTAATGCTGTAATGATACTGGTGATGTTAAAGATATTGTAGTGTACTGTCAAACGATGCTCATGAGCTACCATATTAGCATTATAATAGCTATAGAGTGACTTGCGTGGGCAGATCAAAGGAATTTTAAGTACTTTATATTGCGTAATCTTGCAGTGTGCTTTTTATGGCTGTTCTTTATGGAAGTTAAAGAACGCTAGGAGTGCCGTAAAGAACTTGAGCAAGAAACGCAAACACTCAAACTTCCTCCTTACACTATTAAGGGTGGATTCTGTCCAGTGTGGTCTGACTAAGATCGTGATCCTTTTCATTTCTGCCGAAGTGTGACCTCGCCACTCCGTAAGTTAAAGCCTAGCCTGCTACCCATCCTTCACTTCTGAAAGGCGGCAACAAGTGCTCTAATGGCAGAGAAAGGGTGCTTCGCTAATTCTTTTTGCGGCTCTTGAACTGGCAGTCCAAGCAGCCATCTGCGCACTAGCTAGCTAGCTAGCCAAAGGGATAGTAACAACGGCAGCAAATAGTTGTTCTTCTGCGATGATAAAAAGAACATAGCGCAGCTCGGACTTGTTCTATTAAGGCGCATTGAGAGTCTTCTTGCAAGCGAAGGAGCGATTTCGCCCACTACTGCTACAGCTACTCGCTTCGCTCTATACCTTCCTTCTGACCAGAATGCGAGGCAAGTTAGAATGGAGTTAACCAATCGGATTACAGATGATGCAATAGAATCAACCAAATATGGCTTGCAGATGACGCAATTGGAAAATGGAAGACTGAAGGCCAACCGTCCGCCTGCGCAAGTCACTCTACTTGGCTTGCTGAACTACTGTTCTGTAGTGTTCTTAGAGAACCTGATTGCATTGAATGGATACAGAATTAGTTTATTAACTAGTTGCATGATAAAGCACGAGGTGAAGCCAAGTGCTTTATCTGCAACTCTACCCCCACACCTTGAGCCATAAATTGCGTAAAGCACTCCTAGCCCACTTTAAGTAACATATATAGGTTTTCGCCAGCATCATGAGTTGTACACTTGTCAGCATTATTGTGTACAGGACATTGGCCTCATTCCTGTTCCACCTTGTATTAGATGCACCCCAGGCTATTCTCACTGCTATTTATGCCTTAATTGTAGCTATAGTTAGTTGCAAGTTGTTATTGCTGTGCTAAGAACAACTATTTCACTGCAATAGCTATGTGTAAGAACCTACATAGTCCTATGGTTTGAAGACTGTTTCAGATTATGATGCAGATTTCATACAATACAACTGCATAATTTCTCAATCTGAAATCAAGTTTAAAGCAGTAAGCTGCTTTTCTGAAACCATTCCATTAATTGTGGGACTACCAGCTTACAAATTTATTTGCAAGCATACTATGAGGTGTAAATAACTTAGGAAGGAGGTATACTAATTGCCCAATTCTAAATTTAGGGTTAGCATGTGAAGCAAGTAATTTTGATGCTTCAGTTACTGTGGCTTTGTATGTGTGTCTGTATGCTTAATGTACGTATATGTAACATCCATAGCATTCAATTCAGGATAACTTGATTATTTTGCAAAATTAAAGTGGCACAGTCGTCTTGTGAACTGGAACCTGTTCATCGTTAGCACACATCTGCTCAAAGCAGTCACCGTTTGCTGTGTCTCGCTCATCATTGCAGGTCGATGTTCTTCACTGTTCGAATTCCCAGATGCAGATGGCTTGCATGTTTGCCATTTCAGTGATATCATTTGCATGACGTAGCCCCAGCCCTGTACAATATTCCTGTGGAATACAGACTGCCTTTCTACCTCCTTCAGCCAGACAAATCAGTCACACCATACACAGAGAGTAGTCAGCTAAATTACCAAAATACGCCTTGCATGCTTGAATTTTGCTGAACTACTGTTCTGTAGTGTTCTTACTGAACCTGATTGCATTGAATGGATACAGAATTAGTATATTAACTCTTGTCAAGCCAATGTTGTTATATAGTCCCATTTACACTATATTGCATTGGCAATACTCCCTTCATCTTTACAGCCATTTGCACTAAAGCCTGCCGTAATGGAGGTACCTGTACAATGCCTGATACTTGTACTTGTGCCATGGGCTGGACTGGAATGCAGTGTGAATCACGTATGTTATGAAAACAACACTGTCTATTCCTTTCTTACTCAAAAGACATACATTCAATGTCATTGTATGATATAACTAGCAAGGCGCCCACCTCCGGGAGGCTTCTGCTATGGTGAGTCGCACAACAGCGAGTCGGCCCCAGCCAGTTTTGACGTATGTGAGCTGGCAGCAACGGAAGGTAGCTGCTATAACAATGGCCGAGTTTAAAGTCGATTGTTAAACGGCAGCCAATCAAACCGTCCAACAACCAGGAGTCAAGGGAGCAATAATTAATAAAATGGCCGTCAGCCGCGAATGAAAAACCGGAAATAGAAGGATATCTCTTCAAGAACTGCAAGACGGGTGATTTCAACCCGTGGAGGACACTTGCGGAGCCCCACTTTATAATCCCTGAGAGTTTGGTGGTGTTCTGTGCAGTTGTTATTGCCCGAATCGCGAACGAACAGACAAATAAACAAACAAACAAACAAACTGAATTATATATATAGATTATATTAATTGTTCTACTTCATCTTGTAAACACTGACATTCGGTATTAAGTAGTTAAACTTAGCAAGCGTATACAACAAAAATGCTACTGTATTATTATGTAACGATATGAGTAGCTAGTTATGCACACTCACAATTATATGTACATGTGCCTGCACGAGTACAGGTATGACTACCTTCTGCAACTATGCTCAAGCTCTATGCAATGTCATAATAAGAACAGTGAAGGGAATTGGCTGTGCTAATTTAAAATCCTTTTTGGGAATGTATTGGTGATTGATTTGCATGTGTTTTGTAGCCATAAAATGATATCAGCATAGAAGGATACATATCTCTTTAAGTACTATGGCAGCAAAGGGCTCCCACAGCACTTCATGACATTGTTAGCGACACTATTAGTCTTAAACCATGGTTGTGCCGGGAAACTGGAAATGTGACTTGTAGCATTCTTTTGTAGATGTAGCTAAACAGGGACAAGGAAATGAATGCAGTTGCATTCAAGAAGATCTGAAGAGGGAAAATTGAGTAGCATATAAAGAATGATTCTGGTTGACTGAAGGATTGGAAAGTGGTCTGTGCTGCCATTGAATGATGAAACAGTTAAATTCCAGTTTAGAGGATTCTCTGTTTACCGTGCAAATCACAATGACATTATGTACAACTGCCTACAAATCTCCTACAAAGCCAGGGTATTATATAGCAGACAGGAGATGTGAAGTGGGAATACTGTTTCAGAAATCAAGCCAAAACAGCAAAGCCTGAGTTTTATTAGGTTAGGTTCGGTAATCTGAATAATCCTAATATATGGGGTGCCATTCAGGTCAAAAGTATGCTATTGAAATTTTGGTCAACTTAACTATGAAGTTGTCCTACTTATAAGTGGGACTGCCCTACTTAGCAAGCGGAAGTGTCCTACTTATGGCAAGTGGAATTGTTCTATTTATCTGATCTGTATCACCACAGCACAGGGTCTATGCTGTCGTGATACTGATCTAATGGAGGATTGCACTTCCATCGCCCACCATTTTTTACAACAGTCATT
Source organism: Ianthella basta (assembly GCA_964019415.1). Classification (NCBI taxonomy): domain Eukaryota; kingdom Metazoa; phylum Porifera; class Demospongiae; order Verongiida; family Ianthellidae; genus Ianthella; species Ianthella basta. The sequence continues at coordinate 6,480,948 of OZ025873.1, read as the reverse complement.
AAATAAGCACCCATTCCCTATCTCTGTGTACTGGAGCGGACATGAAACGTGCTGAGCTGGAGCAGAAGTGAAAGGTGGCCTTAATAAATTATAGATCCCGTTGCCATGGTAACGTGCGTCTAAACGCTGTTTCTAAACGTCGTAGACACCCCGGGTGTTGTTTCGCGCCGTGGTCTATTTCGTCTAGCCGTGTTCTAATTCGACGCGCGGCGTTCGCGCCTATGCTCTAAATGCCGATTTAGAGCATGGGCGTGGCACGCGCGGCGTTCGCGCTATGCTCTCAATACCGATTTAGAGCATGGGCGTGGCTTAGGCCCGTGGTCTATAGCAGAGAAACTGCAGCTGCGACAACAATAGTAACTAACTCCACAACATACGATGCAAAGGTCACTCGGCTTACTTGTTTCGTCGACAAACAGGGTAAAGCAATAATCCGGCAGCGGCCTACGAACCAGAGCCGAGCAAGGAGCGAACTGGTTACGAGCTGGGAACAGGCTTAGGACACCGCTCTGGGAAACGCTGTGGCTGACGGGGCTGACAGTGAGTAACCTTACGTTTAGCTTACGCGCCGCATCCACTGCCGACCTTTAGGAACGTCTGCTGCGAGATGACAAACCAATAACCAAACGACGTTTTCTCGGCCATTGTCAGAAATTGCTAACTACTTCCGGAAGATGCGTGATGACGCAAGTACGAGTTGGTAAACTGATTCGCTGCCGCTCCTTGCCCAATCATTGGGATCTATAACACTTAAATGCTGACCAATCGGTGTCTCTGAAGATTTAGACCACTCAGCACTCGGGCGCTTCGCGCCCGAGTGCCTCGTGCTCTAAATCTCAGAGACACCTCTTGGTCAGCATTTAACTATTACATAGATAGATGAATAAATAGAACAGTTCCGCTTGCCATAAGTAGGACACTTCCGCTTGCTAAGTAGGGTAGTCCCACTTATACGTAAGACAGTCCGACTAATAAGTGGGACAGCTTTGTAGCTAAGTTGACCACTTCGTAGCTAAGCTGACCAAAAATTCAATATAGCATAGTTTTGACCTGAGTGGCACCCCATACAAATATTGATCATGTTGAAATTTGCTGAAAATGGAAAAAGTGCGTACAGGTACCCTTTGAGCACGCCCATTGTTGGTGAGGAATGGGGTGTGAGAAGACCAGAGCGAGGCATTGAGATAAAGATCATGGGAAGCATGTCTGTGCTTAGGGCATAAGCACTTTCTGAACTGTCTCAACCACAGGTATTTGCACTTCACAAAGTGTTGAATTATACACCACACTGTATTTCCAGCCTTCCTACATCCAGAACTGTCACCGACTCTTTCTGTCTCTATCTGAAGACCATATCACCAAAATTAGCATCAGAATAGTTACCTCATCTGGACCCAATTTTGAATCACATCCTTGATGTGATGGACTATATAAAGTGTATATAGCACAGCTGTGCCTTCGATCTGCCTTTCTGATCTTGACTGTGGGCTAGCTGCTCCAAGATTACTAGTCAGGTGAGCCTAGTACAGCTAAGAGAGATGCTGCTTTCCCGCGCATAGTTGTGACTCAGTCTTGAACAGAGGACATCAGGAACCTTCACCAATTGCCCCTAGCTGAATCATCTCTCCAAAAGGTAGGAAAGCCCATGTTGACAGCCATATTCAACAACTACAGGACACAGTCACAGATCCTATCACAAAAGCTTTCGATTGTCATTGCACTCCTACTTGCTGCCTGCTTAGATTAAACATAACACCACCAATTATAAGCATCTTCTCTGCGTTTACTGCATACACATATGCAGTTGTCCATGTGGCCATGAATTTCCTCTTTGAGAAGCCATTGTGGCACACATGAATACATACCATACATACTGTCTACAAGTGTGACTCACCTATGTATCCATGGCCCATAGCTCCACTGTCAGAGGATGGATTTGTCTGAGAATGCCATCACTGACACAATTTGGTGAGCCATTCAATTAAGAGGTCTCCAGCTTAGCAAAGATTTCAGTCTGCATTGTGGTAGCGAAGACTTGCGGGCAGGTTGGAAAAACTGGATGTAGCAAGGATTGATGTTGCCATTGAGGAATGAATGATTCAATGTTCTAGTCTGAGATGCCACATGCCTAGACATGTCAGCCAAATCCCAGCTAACTGAGAAACAGGTGCTGTGATGAAACAGGAAAAAAGAGGAAGGAGATAATGTATGCTGAGCTGGTTACCACACTTGCTTCGTAGTAGTTGCAGCTGAGAGCAGTGGCACACTGTTTACTCCCCAAGCGGGGTCACCACAGCTGGGATGAACTTGAAGGGCCCATACTGTCATTGCATTTTTTACTTGAACAGATCACACAAGCCATGCACAGTTATGCATTGCATCAACTCCCCTCCCCCTCTTATTGTAACCCTGTCCCAATACTCATTAGATTTTTGACTCACTGTTAGGGTGTAATTTCTACAGCATATATATTATAAGTGACCATTTGTCAAGTATTACATGATTAATTAAAATATGATACTATAAAATATAGTGATTATTATAATATATAGTGCATTTAAAGCATATATCTGTCATATAATATTATACATAATTATGCCTGTGAAAATATTTCATTTCTCGTGTACTTCAATGTTATTATACATCTGGAAGCTAACATTTACTGCTCATTATTGAAATTAATGTTGACAACTAAGTGTGCACTTCATTTACTAACGTTCAATAATGTGTTTAAGCGTGTTTGTGTGTTGCTGGCTACATACACAGTGCAAAGCACGCACATAATTATGACAATTAATAATATGCTTGTATTTGAAGCTGAGTTTGCAGTGAATCATTAATTGGTATCTTGTCCACGATTCTCCACTGCAGGTGTCGACTGTGGTGGACCCCCGGAAGCAGCTCCAGATGGTAAACGAACTGGCTTTGGTACAGAATTTGGGTCTAGAGTTGTGTACAGTTGTAATACTGGCTACACCCTACGAGGAATGAACACAAGAATATGCACAGCTAGTGGTCGGTGGAGTGGGAGTACACCTGAATGCCGCAGTAAGCTACTATGATACCTTGTATTAATGACATCTCAGTACATTTGTATGTGTTGTTAGCTACTATGAACATACAAAATAATTGCATTTTATATGACTGCTTATGCAAAATCGTATTGTCAGTAATTCAATTTACTCAGTTGCAGCTCCTTATGCTAATGTATATGTTAGATCAATGCTTTCAGCAAACTAAGCTAATGTTTATGGTGATGATGAACAATTGAAGTCAGCCTAGAGTGCATGTACGTATAACAGAAAGGCTCTGTGGTTTCTCCTACTCTATTTTCTTTGTGTGTTGACATTCCCCAATGCTGACATTTTGATGCTTTTTATAATTACATACATATTCTGCAACATAGTAAAGTGACAGTTCATCATGAGAGGAATAGCTACGTACATGTTCTATATTCAGCATCAACTTTGTGACAGAATAAAGAAAGGGGTATTATCTAGCATAAAATTAAGAATTTGCTATATTTAGCCAAAGCACTTTGGATATGCCAAACATAATGATCTGCAAATAACCCCCCTTAATGGTTAGGTGTAGACATGGTAATGCGATGAGAAACATCACTAGTCTACATGGTACAAGATAATTCTTAATGCCAAACGTTGCAGCAGCTATAGAGCTACCGTCAGTGCCACAACACATTATGACATGGCAAGAAGGCGGGCTTATGCAACGAAAGTGACATTGTACGTATAAAGTGATGGAAGCATGCTACTTCAATTCCAAATGCTGAATATAGACAAGTGCTGGATTAATGTGACTAAGGTGAGGCAGGTATAATAATCAAGTTGCCTAGCTAGTTCCTAAAAGAGTTGCTCATAGACCTGCATGCGGTAGCTTGACCAGCAGATAGAAGAGCACTGTTGTGCAGTAATTATATACTCTTGAGGTTGTGTACATGTAAATTTAGCCCTAGCAGAGCATGCCTGGGGATTCCATCATCCCGTAGTCTGTGACCATGCAGAAGTTAATGACCGTCACCCCCACCCTGCACCACAGACTAATCTTGATATTTATCCATAGAGACACTAGGGGCAATGCCCAAGGTCTATGAGCAACTCTTCTAGGAACTAGCTAGGATGTGTGCGTGTGTGCAATTTTGCATTAATATGTTCTTGCTCAAAATTTTAAGGCATAACTTTATAATTATAGTCCATGTACATTAAATGCTTTTTTATAATTGCACTTGTGTTAAGTCTATTGAAAGTCACGACTCAGAAGAAATGTTGGAAAGAAAGGAAAATTGGCACTAGCTGGCAGCCAAACCCAGGACAACTTACGCCCTAACACGGGGTTTCAGCAGCCCAAGCCAATGAACCAGGCTGGAACAATTCACCCTTTCTCTCTTTATGGGCTAGTTTCGAACAATGGAATGGTTCAACTAACCTTTGCAGGTGTGCCGCTAACTGCTGCCACTTAGAACCTGCGTACAATAAGTCAGTATGGAACGATGACAAGGTTCCACTAACCTGAATGGGCGGGCTGCTTACTGCTGCCACTTATCAACTCGGTACTGTGCTCCTATTCTAATTTTACGTAGATGAACAAGTCAGTTATAACCAGATTTAGTCTAATATAGGTCACGGCTCAAAAAAAACGTTGGAAATGTTTTTACAGATGAGTATGCATTGATCCATTGGCATCCATTTCATTCTGCTTTTCCACTGCAGTTGTAAACTGTGGTGGTCCACCTGCAGCGCCACAAAATGGTCAACGTAGTGGCTCTCGTACATCTTTTATGTCCACAGTAACTTACAGTTGTAATACAGGCTACACACTGCAAGGAACAACAACAATAGTGTGCATGGCCAACAGACGGTGGAATGGGAGTACACCTGTATGCAACCGTAAGCTAAATGCATACTACATTATTGCTGCCCATTCAAAAACGTATTATTTTCATGGTACAAGACCACACAAATTTCCTGCACATGCCTACCTTAAATTAATACATTAGCTGGTGCGGGAGGCCATGTCCTGAAGTAGCTAGTTTCTACACACTATCAAGCACCACACGAGGAAAAAGGAAACAGGTATTCCCAATCAATGTGCAAGTGGCAAGCTACAATAAGGATGGTAGAAGTGCATAGGATGCTCTTTGGATTATACTGAAGGGCTAGGAGATTAAACACTAGCTAGCCTTAGTAGAGGAGGAGCTGTGTCCGGCACTGATGACTCTGGTCCTTGTGGTGCATGGGAACGTTGGCCAATTGCATGAGCTGTACTACACTTAATGAATACATACCAATCCAGTGGCAGTTCCCAGCATGATACAGTATATAGCAAACAGCATTAGATGTGGGATCTATGGGTCTTAAGGTTGCGCATTTCCTCACTGGATTCTGAAATCCCAGACGCATACTGATTTGTGGATCAAATCTAGAGTTTAGTTCTTGTTTTCTGTCTTTATAAGCCAATTGATCACTTGTAGAGGTGATTGAACTGTTCGAATCATCATTATTTATTTCAATGTAAGAATATGCATTATTATTTTTAACACACCTAGCAAAAGGGAAGAAAGATTTACACTCTTGTTTAGCTAACATGTTATTGTGTCATTTACCCTACATAAACATGAATGTAGGCACGCCCCAGCCACATGTCACATTGGTCAGAACATCATTGAACAGTTTATCCATTCGCTGGTCGGTGAATTCTATACGACATATTACTGGCTATACAGTCTACTACTGGTCAGGGCCTTTCACAGAAATGAATATTACATCTGCTAATATAATTCAGTACACCATTTCTGGCTTGGCATCCAATACTCCTTATAATGTTAAAGTGGAAGCCAATGGTCCTCTTGGATCCAAGAACAGCACAACTCAGCAGTTTTTCACCTATCCCAAAGGTGATACAGATTTCACAGAGTATAACTGCTAGTTTTGTGATTGAGTGTGAATAATGCTTTGCTGGTTTGCTTATTGTAGCTCCTTCAATGAACATTGCTATTTTGCCTGAACAAGTGTTACTAGTGATGTGGACACCAGCTCTTGATGCCGATATTTCTCCTATTACTTATCATATCCGAGCTACAACACTATCAGGCATGAGAAAAACTGTTTCCGAATCTGTTGAGCATCCCATTACCATGGCAACTCTCAATGGACTCCCACAATACAGCACTGTTAGTATTTCATTGCGAGCAAGGAACCCTGGCGGATACAGCAAAAGAATCACCCAGATGCTCAAGATGATGAATGTCACTGGAGAAGGTAGGTTATTCCTATGTGACTTGGCATTTGCCTGTATAATATAATCAGCTGCTTAATCTGCCACTGTTGTGGTTGTAGTGTGAATTTAGTGTTATGTGTCCTAGTTCCACACTTGCAGTGAATAACGTTACGGTAGAATGGACCACTACCACAGCAATAAAAGTGAAATGGAAGCCAGTGGATGAGGCAGCTGGAGTTTCGGCAACCTACACAGTCTACTATTCACCAATAATGGAGACCAGAAATGGGTTGCAGAATATGAATGAATCATCAATCGCCCAAATGTCCACAACGACACAAGCATCCTCTGTAGTAATTGGACAACTGGACCCGGATGCCTTTTATCAATTATCAGTCACTGTTGACCTCAATGAGATTCCAAATTCTAGTAGTGTTGGCATAGGTATGTGAACAAGCATGGAGATAATCACTGAATGCACTAGCCCAAAATTTTGAATGCATCAGATGTTTTGGTAGCATGTTGCTGCCGACAGCTTGCAAGATGTAGAGTTAGGCTTGAAGTAATGATGTGAGAATTGTGATCTTCTCTAAACCATTAAAAATTTACAACAGCTGTGCAAAGTTTGGGTCATTTGCAGCTGTTTCGTGCACAAAGCACACAGTGTAACAGTAAACAAGTGAAAACTTACTCAAGTTGTGCAAATCCGCACTAGTTGAGGCAGAAACAGCTACAGAATGACCCCAATGCTTGCACAGCTGTTATGTGAGATATTATTGTAACAGTTCATAGAAGATCATGTCAAGATAAAAACCAAAATATAAGTACACAGAAAACACCATACATATTATGTGAATTGCAACTGAACAATCTACTTCTACAGTCATGTATTGAGAGATTTATAACTGCATGGCGTAGTGAATCTAGTGATGTATATGGACATAATTGTGTACAATGAAGTGGTGTAAAAGACGAATGAGTAAAGAACATTGTGCTATTGTACATGCATTTATTTTTTTAAATGATGTATCTTGCTGCAGGAATTGGTTCTGCTTTTGTAGTCATTGTTGCAGCAGTACTGATTCTCAGCTTGATGATATGCTGTTACGTTTGGTGAGTAGAAGGTACTAGTGCAGAATAACATTTCATGTACAACCATTGCAACTATATAAAATGTTTTACAGGTGGAAAAAGCACTCAGTGGGTGTACGCAGATTGAGCCTGTCCTCAAGATGGACTTTGCAGAGGTCCAAAATGAAGGATGATCTGGCCATCTCTCATGTTACTGTTCCAGATCTTCCCCCTGCTGATAAAATGGTAGCTTCACATGAAGCATCAGAACCAGGTACACTACACATTTAAACCATTGATATATAGTGGGTATAATTTGTCAGCGACTGCCATTTGTTGTGTATACTGAATCCAGTTGTAGAAGCAGCTGATGGAGTTATACAATGAATCACATTGTGGCTTTATTGTGTCAAAGGTTGTATATTTGATACAACATTGAATAGCCCAACTTGTTTTGCACAGAATATTTCACTTATGTAATATATATAACGTATGGTAAGTAGGTTGGTTATGGACAATATTGACCTAAATTAAGGCACTTATATCAACCGAGGCGCCAAGCGCCGAGGTTGATATACAGCCCGAGGGTTGATAGTTTTTACAATCAACCTCTTAAACATACCTTATATGTTATATTGTACTTTTTTTCTGAAGCTCAGCCAGCTCGAAGGCTCAATTCGACTGCCAGGCAAGTAGCAGCTGAAGCCATTTTCATTCCTTATTAAACACCTAGGTAGACGTCACCCTTACAGCCTAATCTGCGCATGCACAGTAGAATCTGGTGCCAATTTCATGTCACATTTGTGGTCTGCGATGGAACTGAACAAGCAGAAACTCGGAGGCTCACTCTCTCTCTCTCTTCCTAAAGCGCTCGTCATCAGGGTGATTTCAGGCTGTTCCATCAGAAGAGATAAGTTGATCAAAGAAACCCAACATTCCTGATTAGGCAGTTAGGACCTTTGAGGAATGGAGGGATTTCTACAATTCCAGACATAGCGAATCCGAGTGCCCACGCAATATTTTGCTGACAGAGGACAAGGAAGCACTGTCACTGGCTTTGCATTTTTGTAATGGAAGTGAGAAAGGCGAGTGGAGAGCCATACATGCCACGAAGCTTTGATCGACGGCTTATCTCTTCTGATAGAACAGCCTGAAATTGCTCTGATGACGAGCGCTTGAAGGAGAGAAAGAACATCCGAGTTTTCTGCTCTTTCTGTTTCATCAATTACTGTATATTGCATAGTGACATGCCAGGTACGATATGATAACAAACCTCATTTTGGATTTATTATGGCATAATTATAACCTACTTATTAGCCCTATCCTCTACTTTGTGATTGCACAAGCACCATATGATACAGGTAACTATCATTCATCTGCTTGCACACTGTAGTGTATGACAATGCAGACTTTACAGTAAGTGAGTCTAATGCTGTATCCAAGACCTTGTTCCCTGCCCATGTGAGGGACCTGCATCGCAACCGAGAAGAAGGCTTTGAAAATGAATTTGAGGTAAGTATGCGATTCTTGTTTTATACTATTTTGTCATAATGATTGTAGATCTTTAGAAAACTTACAGATAACCTAAACTTTGTTGAATGATAGTTTGGCTGCCTACAAGAATGTCATTTTTTGTGTAATGCATAATTATGCATATATGGAGAGTAAAATAATCTAGCTATTCCATTCATACAATGTCATAGAGAGTGCTATTGCACTCTCGAAGGCATTGGCAACTGACAAACCTCTGTATTATAACTTTATTTGTACAATATGATATTCTGTATAACAACATAAGTATATGACTGTAAGTATTGCTGTAGATGATTCATGATGATCCTTATGGCTCAAGTGCTGTTGCCATGCAAAATGCTAGCAGGAATCGCTACCTCAATACTAACACATGTGAGTTTGCAAGTGAGAACTTAGATACATATTCACCCACATTCTATAGATACACAACAGAATCACTCTTTCCATTCATATGCACTGTTCACTTACATATCATGACTTTAATTTCCTTCAGTTGATCATGCAAGAGTGATTCTGAAGGTGCCCGATGATAATGGATCAGACTACATCAATGCTTCCTACATTGAGGTGAGAATACATAGTGTATTATTTTAACTTTAAGTTCAGCTACTTTTGCTGTTGAATTCCCAATCCAAAATTTTATCATTCATCCAAATGCACTGGGTCGAGCAGTAGAAGTGTGCTGCATTCTCCTTGCCATGCTCTGTTTAGTACTTCCTATTAGCTGTGTCAGTACTAGCTAGTGCTTTACTTTTCAATGCACCAGGTAGCCCAATTTCAGTCAAAGTACGTTCATTGTGTAAAACACTTGTGACTCAAAACTCATCTTTACCATGGACATCTTGTCCTCTAGGTCACCAAATTGATCACTGCCTTGGACTTTGTAATGGCTATACTGATGAACACTCTAATCAGTTTGCCTTTGACCATAAATATATTGCATACACAAATTTGTAATATCAAAATGGGTTACTCCTTGTGGTGTCCGCAAGTGTGAGTCCGTATCGCCGCCGAACACTCAAGTGAATCAATGAACACAGCTCAATGACCACAAGGCAAAGTCAACCTACACACACTGTTCAAGGGTATCGGGAACTCACTAACTGACAACTGGCTAACTAACTAAGTACAAAGTACATTACACCAACACAAGATACACAACACTCCTCTCTTACTTCTTTTATGTAAACATCACTGCTGAACCTCAAAGAGTAACAAAATTATTGTACTTCTGTAATAGCATGTCTGCCCAATCCTGTATGTACAGGGAAATGTAAAGACCAACAAGTACATTGCTGCTCAAGGTAAATATAACATGCAGCGCACACACAGACACACACACACACACACACACACACAGACACACTCACACACACACACACACACACACACACACACACACACACACACGCACACACACACACACACACACACACACACTCAAGCAAAGCTTATAAAGGAACAATGTGTGTTTGGATACAACTGTGTCTGATTATATGCCCCAATGTACCGACCACATGTTCTCGTAAATGCAGGCCCCAGGTCTGAGGAAGTCTCCATTTTCTGGCAGATGGTTTGGGAGCAAAAGCCAGCTGTTGTAGTCATGCTAACTAATGTGATGGAGAATGGAACGGTGAGATGAATGACTGAATAGCTGTAGCTTTGACATGTGACCACAAGTCATGCTTTGCAATAAGTTTCTAATTAAACTCGTGCATTTTCGCTGCTGTAGAGTAGTATGAAGTGATGGCTTCTCAGCTGCTCTGGTATTCTTCAGGGCGAAGAAGACCAGAGCATCTAGTTGAAACGTCGGCAAGGTTTTAACCCTGTTGTAAAGCTGATGTAGAGTTCTATATTGGCAGTTTATTCCTCCTCCACGGCTGTTTCGCATATATAAATGGCGGCAGCTTAGGTTTGGTTTGGAAACCAGAAAGGCGCGCACGAGTTTTCTCGAGGAAAGCTATGCAAAGAGATCTCTGCGCTTTACTGCACGAAAACTCATGCAAGGAAAGTGAAACCCTTTGCATGGATAGAGGTGACCAAAATTAAGCGGTATTTGCATTCAAACTTGTGGATTACTCTTTCCCAGTGTGAAAATGTCGACTATTGGTCATGTTATTAAATTGCTCGTAGCGTAGTTCTGCGGGTTTTCCCGCCAGTGAGCTATGTCTTGTGTGATAGCCAAGGGAGTGTAGAACTAGGTGATACAGAGCCTGTTCTGCTGCGCGCTAAACTTTTGGCAAAATACGCGTTTGTAATGTAGCATGTTCTGCCATTTGCATTTGCATTCAATCAGGCAGGCCTACTTGATAGCTGTCATAGAATTTGAATATGATGGGAAGATCTTCTATGTGTATGGACATGCATGTCACATATTATTATACACTTCAAAATTGAAATTCGGTCCCATGGCATGGACTTCATATAATATACATATTGTGATGATCGATGTTATACGTTTTATTCATCCTGTTGCATATATAATATATATGACACAATTCTTGAAATAGCTAGCTATGTATACATAATACAAGGTAGATTATAATAGTACAGCATCTAATAATACATAGGATAGCTACATAGTGTCCAATAGTACATGGCTAAGAATAATAGTACTGCATCAAACAATACACATTGGATAGCTAAAATTATAGTGCCCAATAGTACATAGGCAATGTTGCTAGCCAACATGCACAGTCACTACAGAACCATGCACTGTTCTTGTTTGCTTCATGTGTTTGTTTCATCTTGTAGTACAGCTCTCCCTCTGACACCTGAAACTTCTTGGCCTTCTTTTGAATAACTCTTTTCCTGCTGTCAGGGCATCCTTTAGGGTGGTAGGTAGAGATACGCTTCTTCAATTAAGTCATCGTTCTTCTCTTATCCAAGTCCTGTACTATGCTTCTCTTCATCCACTTCGCATTCCTCTCCGCTGCCGACGCTGTGCTTCTTCTCTTCGTCGTCCATAGCTCCATAATTCTGTAAGTTCTTCTTGTTGGCACCTCTCGCAAGATCGTCACGCATCAACTAAACAAGCTAACATGGCCACGGCAGACCTTGCAAGCTCAGCACTACTGATACCGTAGTACCTTTAGACGTTAGAGCGTTTAAACTGAGCTTGCTGCCACCCCACTGCGATCGCTGCATGCAGTTTATACATGACGGACCAATATTCCAATCTTGGACCAATATTTTCAGGGAAAAATGGTCCACCCAGGCCATTTTTCCTGGAATATTTGTCCGGCGGACCAATTTTTCGCCGGACCAAATTTTCCGTGACAAGGCAGTTTTGTATGTCACTAGACTATTACCCGAGCATTATACTACATAATTATGCGGTTGTACATGTGAATATGCATGCATATTTGTACACACCATTGATATAATATACTAAATTGCATTCTATTAATTATTAACATATTGGTCCCCCAATCAGTATTATAATAATACAATAATAATATAAGAAGTCATTAAAACAATCAGATGTTTGCAATCAAATCATGCAAACAATCAAATATTTATATAATACACACATAGGCAACGAGTAAACCAACATAAAGAATCCAATGCAACAACGTACACAATTATAACAATAACAGTAAATATAATGATAATGGCAGATGATTGTGAAGACAGTTAAGACAGTTAGCATTGTCTGATCTGGCCCTCAGTCATGGCCAGATCTGCATCCCTCGTCCAAGTCATTTTGGGTGGCATGCAGATGATCTGCTGCTGTGGAAACACACGATCAAGGATCGCAGTAGGGCAAGGCTGAGGTAGAATCTCAAGAGTTCTATGACTCTGCTGTTGTTGATAGGGTTCTTCTCTGACGACAGTACAGCGAGCCTTCCAGTGCAGGACATCACCAGTGGGACAAATTTAAGGATGCGTGTTCAACTTCTCAAACTCACTGATCGTACTTCTGCCTCTTCTTACGCTTGAGGCGTCAGTAGCAAGAGGTCATCTGTGGTGTCTGATTTGCGGGGACAAAAAGGTTAATTACCCTTACGTTGAAAGATGCTCTCTCAATCTCCCACAGCAGAATCCACTTGCTGCAATGGCTAGCCTCGAGTTGTCTTCTGTTGCTGTGCTACAGGTGAATATTTCACTGGAAAGGGGTTGCAAGCGGGGCTCTACATTGACGTCATGGCAGACATCGGTGAGAAGATCAGCCATTAGGTCATGAACTTAATTGTGACAACATATGGTGGCTCCTCCAGTCTGAGAGGGGTATGAGAGGACATGAGTGCACCATACACATAGATGGAGGGAGGGAACAAGAGAGAGACGGGTAGCTACAAAACTTCAAACAGAACTAGCAACTTGTCTATTTTAGAACTGACTACCCTTCTATAAAACATAGCTGCATTCATTAATACTCATGTATTTTGAACATCTGTATTTTCCACAGTTATATGCTGATTGCCTGATTATGTCATTTACATATGTCATGCTGTCAGTGTTTACAGACAAAAATTAGCTAGCTCAGTTGCTTAGCCATGTCATCTTTGATTTCAAGAAGCAGCAGCAGCTACACACATAGCTAACTGCTGTTCCAGCTGCTGCACAGCTAAACATATGGCTACATATATATGAAGAGCAAACTCGATCTGCACATGTACAGATTAATGTAAATTTCATGGAGATGACTGTGGAAATGTGAGAAAGTCAATGTGCATAGCTAATATGATAATTGTGCAAGGCAAATGCAAATGGCAGAACACGCTACACTACAAACACGTATTTCACCAAAAGTTTAGCGGGCAGCAGAACAGGCTCTGTATCGCCTAGTTCTACACTCCCTTGGCTATCACACAAGACATAGCTCACTGGCAGGAAAACCCGCAGAACTACGCTACGAGCAATTTAAACCTTTGCGGGGAAACTGGCTAGTTTCGTAACGTAAAGCCATGTTCCATGATTTTTAAAGCACAGCTCACCTTAACTGGGTCAGATCTATCCAGATTCAGAGTTACGGCCTCCTTGGCAGCGAAGATGGCCTGGGGGAAAGGCAGTAACTGGCCGACATTGACGACACGGGGACACGTATTCCCATTCCCATTCCCAATTGTCCATTTCCGAAAACTAAGTTGCCACCTCGAATCAGCCATGCCTCACCACTGAATTGTAGGTTTAAATTAGCCTGATGTGATCTTGTCAATTTTTGTATCATTGTAATCATTGCATATGAAATTTTCTAACTGTGTCATTGTAATGATCATCACTACCTATAGAATAGCTGAATAGAATTAGATAACTTTCCTTAAATCTTATTATAAATTAAATCAGTCATTCCTGAAATATAAAAATTAAAAATGATTGACATTAGACTTATAGTCATGAAACATGCATTGAATGGTAATTTTGTGCAAGAATTCATGCATTTACCTTCAAATTACAGAGCAAATGTGAGCAATACTGGAATGATGACCTGGACAAGCCATATGATGCTGGAAGGGGCTTCACTGTGGTCAACAAAAAATGCCGAACCTTTGCAGACTATGAAGTCCGGGAACTTACCATCATGAATGTGGGTCAATTTGAACTAAAACTGCATACTGTGTTGAGGTATATGACCAAAATATATGCATGCACATATTCCAAACATTAACATGGGTTTGCCAAGTATTTACAAGGGGATGACTTATTGAAGATAATGACTGTACGGGTGCCTATTCCCTCATTCTCGCTCTCTTTTCAAAGTTTGTAAAAACGACCATTTTTTTACATTACTTCTTCATATACACACACCGCAGTCCACTGACAAGTCACACAAGCTGACCCACTTCCAATACACCTCCTGGCCTGACCATGGGGTGCCCATGCATCCTGCTTCATTGGTCAAGTTTGCTAAAGAAGTGAGAAAGGTGCATGGCAATACTCGAGCACCCATGGTGGTGCACTGCAGGTGAGCAGGCTAGGTCTGAATGTTCTCTTGCACAATGGCAATTCCGATGTGTTGATCATTACCAAATTATGATTATTGCACTTTGCTAATGCTTGCCTGCTAAATAACCAAGGGTGAAATAATTTGCTGTTGGATTGGCAATTGCTGTAGATGAAATAATTGGCACTCTTGCTAATTACTACTTAATCTGTGCCAACATATTACTCTCTATTGCTTACATTTAGTGCTGGTGTGGGTCGTACTGGCACTTTCATCACTCTTGATGCAATGATGGAGAGACTGAAGAAGAAAGATGACCTCAACATCCTTGAGTTTGTCAGTGAAATGAGGACCAGGAGAAAACAGATGGTGCAGACAATGGTGATTTCTTTACATCATGTGTTACGAGTATACAGTGCAAATGATCGGTTTAAAGTACACTCATCATTTTATACTTTTTATTATGATAATACCACCTATATTATATATAGGACCAGTACGCCTTCATCCATGATGCTTTGAGTGACTATATCACTTGTGGAGATACAAGTGTGATGGCACATGAATTGAGAGTTGTCATTAATGACATGAACAAGAAAGATGAAGCAGGGAAGAGTGGATTTGAGAACCAGTTTGAGGTATGGTACCCGTACAGTCAGTATTATATGTGCTAAGCACTGTGTAGGAAGTATTCACTACAGAATGGAGAAACATACGTTTGAGTGTCAACAATATTTTGCTTTCTAAAAATTGCTGTGTGCAGCTCATTGGTTCAGTATGCAAAGAGCCAGTAGGTGAGGATGCGGCTTTTGCCAGGAAAGGTACCCCTGCAAAGAAGAACAGATACAAGGACAAATACCCATGTGAGCCATGAATGCAGACAGCTCTACATGTTGTTTAGCATATCTATAGCCCACAGCATCATAATGTAGCCCTAGAAACAAGAATCATGCTCAATGAGGAAGTCATATATAGCCAGTATATAAGTGGCAGATAATATTTTTAGTCTATCGGGATAAGATAAAGAAGTTGGTATTCATTTAGTAGATCTGTGGCTGAGTGACCTCTTATCACACTTGCACAAGTGCAGTGGGGTCTCCATTGCAAGAATTTGATATGTTGTATTATATTCATGAGAGTAAAGACCACGAAAATATCATCAACATACTCCTGACACCTCTTCTGTTCATCCATTTTCTTGCTATAATTTCATGCATGTCTGAAAAGAGCCTGCCAAAATACCTAGCTTGCATTGGTTTTAGTCATCCATGAAATATCAATGGAAACACAATTAAATTGATTATATAGTATGTGAAATTTATCGTATCAGGAAATCAAGCACAGATCGAAGCTGGATATGTAATAGACAGCCGCACGTTACCATTTTTGATCAAAAATTTAAGAGATAACCAAAGATAGTTTAGCAAACCATGTTTATAGAGAATCTTTCAAATGCTATTTTTATACATGGGCATAGACATTTATGATGGATGTGTACTGCAATATACTTGTTTTAAATGTATTTCTTCCTATTGCAGACTCTACCAACTACCTCCATATTGGTGGACACTCTACCAACAATGCTGCTGATTACATCAATGCCACTATGCTTGCAGTGAGTATATGGAAAGTTTGTTAGTTTCCAATATTGCTTGAACTGCACTTCAAGCAATATTGGATCAGACCTACCTAATGTCCATCCTTATAAGTAAACAGCTACTGTACAATATTCTGTTTTGTTCATAGAGGCTTAGAATAATCTACCCAGCTATTCTACTGAAGGAAAATAATAATGTGCCAATGGTCTCCTTTCAGAGTTACTCCAAGCGTCGTGGTTTTGTGGCTGCCCAGTCTCCATTGGAGTCTACCAGGACTGATGTCTGGGAGCTGATCTGGAAGGTCAAGACCAAGACTGTCGTGCTGTTATGCCCACTGAAGGAAGGGAAGAAAGTGAATCAATCATGCTTGCACAATTTCTTTTTGTTTGTGTAAAAGGATCTTATTCTCTGTTCATAGAAATGTTCAATAATTGCAATACTAATGGCATGATAAGAAATTTTGACCATGTCTCTTTTATGCACCTATAGTTGATGTGCTCCCAGTTCTGGCCAGATGAATCGCACCATTTTATGGAGTATGGCCATTTTGATGTAAAATTTGTCCAGTCCACCCCAAAGCCAGACTGGGAAATGAGCAAGCTGGAGGTTACCTACAAGAGCAAGGTTTGTTCTAGTCTAGCGAGCTAGCCTCACTTTGCCCTCGCCTGGGAAGGCGAAGAGGGTCTAGGAAATTTGCTAATTCATTTGCTCAAACTAACTAATGGGCTTTTGCCGACTGAAATCCAGTCGCCAATATTCATAGTTTACTGTAGATTCTGCTCAAGATGGCGTCACAGCAGCAACCATGGAAAGTGCAGTAAACAACAATTTGCATACGTGTCTCGCCCGATTTGTCTCCATGATGTAGCACAATCGACTCCTATATAGGGGCGACCGCTCTGTCGCTGCTGTAGACACTCCGGTTTTGGACGGTGATCGAAAGCGAATTCGCAGTTTTCCGGGATTCCCTGCACACCTCAGTCTTAGTCTCTAAGTGAGCTGTAGTCAGATTCAGTTCCTCTAGACAAAGCAACATATTCCTAATTTAACACGAGACAGTTTTAACATCCTTTTCAATCTAATCCTCTACCCAGAGCTCAGGGCCCCCTCTTGAAGTGACCCTGTTCCACTTTCTCTCTTGGCCGAGGGAGGGCTCTCCCCCTATTGACTCCATGCTGAAGATGATGGGAGAAGTGGAGAAGGAACAGAGGAAGAGCAAGGGACCTCTGGTAGTCATGTGCGAGTGAGTCCGTATTTGGGCATGAAGCAATTATAGTAATTTTTACATAAATTCAGACAGTACAAGTCATATAAGCTTTGAGCATGATCCGTTAACTCTACTTTAGTATAAACTCTGAGTTGATGTATAATTACATATATTGCTGCATCACTGGCACGCAATTTGGCAATTTTTCTATACATGATATTCCTTTACAAAGTTTCCAATTTGTTGTCCACACTTTATGGTCTTCCCAAACTGCACTCATTCACTATCTTACTCATTCATCTCTCCAGTGACGGCATGTCTCGCAGTGGTGTGTTCATTACTTGTATGTCTGAAATTGAGAGAGTCAAAGTTGAAGGAGGAGTGGACATCTTCCAGACAGTCAAGGCAGCAAGAGCACAGAGACCACACATGGTCTATACCAGTGTGAGTTGCTCTATTACATGATTAAGAGAATCATAGTTATTATTGTACATTCATGCACTGTTGTATACATACTGTGTGGCTAAATACTATGATAAAATCATAGAAATCAAAACAGCTGGTTCACTACCTCTTGCATAATCATCCATACAATATGAAACTGTTCATGGTCACAGCATTTGAACACTACATGTGCACTGCAACATGATTGTACAACATTCACTACAGGTTTCCACATTTTATGTCATAGCAATTGATTAGATTTTCATTCAGCGTTTACAGACAACTCTCCAGACAGCCCATAACATACAGTCACAACTACTTCCCCATCTCCTTGTCCAGGACCAATACAAGTTGTGTTACGAGATCATGCAATCCTACCTGGACTCATTTGATACCTACGCCAACTTCAAGGCTTTGTGAATGGCAAAAAAGTTCATTGAAATCCATTTTGAAATATTCTCTAGTTGACTGATATTGTGTGATGTGAGGGAGTGGGCAGAATAGTTAACTCTACTTATATAGAAACAGTGTGACGTTTGGTACTTTTACACCATATGTAAAATGATTGATTTCATGAAGGCACTATAGTCAAACAGTCTTGGCTGCATCAACTTATGCGTGTTCATACTTCTGGAATGATTATATAATATTGATGAATGATTATATATATTGTGTTGGGATAACATTCAATCACTAAGTACTGATTCATTGACTGGAAGATGGTAGACTGATTACAAATGCATGTACAATTTATATATTTCCATGGTTGGCATACTTACATCAGTAAGCCCTTCATGCATGCAGAATGGACATCTCAAGAATGTAATCCTTCTCCGAGTCAATGTATCCACTCATTCAACCTTTCTCAACAAACTATTTGTGGTCAGTACTTTGTTTTCTGTAGCTTGGACAGGCACATATAGTACATATGAAAATTGCATAGTTGTATGGAATCCCCGCCTACATGAATGCTTATAAACAGCTGTAGACATGTGTGTTCACGTGTATAATTATGTACTGCCCTACATTCCTTGGTCTCAGCCAAATCAGTGTAGTATGATTATGTATATTGGTACATATACACGTGAGCTATCAAGACTCACAGATTGGATAGGTGGATTTACGGCCTAAAGTGACATCAATAGAGTATCTGTCTTTGACTCTTGGCTATACTTTTCCACTTCAGCTGGCTGCAGTACATGCAGTGATAATGAATGTCAACTACACTAGCACATATAAGAGACAAATATGCAATTGCAAGCTGTTATTTTCTTCTTAGTCAATATTATCCTTGGTCATGGTATGGTCAATATTTTCTTATTCGCAACACACACACACACACACACACACACACACACACACACACACACACACACACACACACACACACACACACACACACACACACACACACACACACACACACACATATGCACACATGCACACATGCACACATGCACACATACACACACATGCACACACGCATATACGTACGTACACACGCACGAACAAATGCACATTTAAGTGTGTAAATGGTGAAGCCATTTTTATCCACACGCATTTCCTGTACCCAAGGAGCCATTCACTGCCTTGACCATAAATGGTCACATGCTTCAGTGATACCATTTTAGTCCATTTGCAACCTGCCTTATCTTATTAGCACTTATAGTTAGCGCTGACACATCACAAAGTAAACTAGGTGCCGAGTGTGCTATGTATCATGTTATACTACACAACATTTGGCTGCTATGCATAAACATGTGCACACAGTAATTATGCATATGCTGGCTCTTTGTTCTGGTACACATTGGGAGCAACCATATTGCTTTACTTGTTTACATTTTCAACACACATGAAGCAAACTAAACACTTTCCTCCTCTCCATAACCTAGCTACAAGTGCACTGTAATAGGGTTGGAGAACAGCAGCTGCATATAAACTGTACTGGCCGATGGGATATACATGAAATGTTGGCAAAACTTAATGTTAAACTCCAGGGGGCTGCTATAGTGATCAAGGCACTTACGGTTTGGAGTAATGGGAAGACACCTATGTATGTATGTATGTATGTATGTATGTATACATAGCTTAATTGTTTGCATTATTATGATATTATGCATTTCTATTGAACATCACAATACATGATTATATGAGACAATATTTGATACTGTAGAGGTACATTACCGCATGGTCATGATGCAATGGAAGTTTATAAATTTCGAGCGCAGTATTAACTTCAATAGGATACGGAATGTTTTCATCCGTGGATCTTCATCCGTTGTAAGACAATATTTGTTCACTGACTATTAACTCAGTTTACTGTGAGTACTGTGGTACTCACTAACTGAGTATCACATACGCTGAGTATGCTGGTCACTACACCAAGAAATAATAGTAGTTTATTGAATTAATTAATAGGCAATGTATAGAGCATGAAGTAGTCATTGTTATTACTGTAAATTCATTTGAAGCAAAAAAGTCTAACATAAGCATCTCAGAAAACAGATTTTATATGTAGCACTTCTAGTACACCCCCTACATACTAGAATGGCATGTAATATATAATTATGTGAAATTGCTCCATAAAACTCATTATAACAGTATATTCAACATGTTTCGCTATCTTATAGCCTTTACTTGTGACATTGATTTTAATTGCAGTAAACAGCCTTTCAGCAGAATGGATTGATAACACCACACTGAATTTGAAGTGGGAGCCAGTGCAGACAACAGAGGGAGCCACAGCAGCATATGTAGTGAACTATTCACCGTCAATGGAAACCAGAGGCAGGCTACAGACTCTGAATTGTATTTCAGAAACCAAAATGTTCAAATCAACGCAGACACCCGCCTTGGTAATTAGGCAACTGGATTCAGCAGCATTTTACCAGATAACTGTTGTGGTTATGCTCAATCCAGTACAGGCTTCCAATAGCACTGGTATAGGTAAGTCAACATGTAGGTAAACTCAGAAGATGAGTAATGAAGCATGCATGCAATGTTCACAAATGCACCAGAAAAATTTAATTAAACAATTTTACAATTTATATAAACAATTTCCTCTGTCATATATTTGCATGTATTAAGCATTAGCCCAGGTACTATTCCTAGTACATATTAGCAATACTTATATTATTTATGTATACATGCAATGCAATGATCTACTATATGTATTTGTCCACATGGCATCCTTAAATGCTACTAACTAACTAATCTTAATCCATTTCTTTGTACCTATTGTAACTGGTTCCCTATAGGTCAGCCAGCGACTACTGCTGAGCCAGCTTGTGCATCTATAGGTGCTGGCTCTTTTCTTGGTGGAGTGGTGGCTGGTGTTGTTGCTGCTCTACTTGTTGTGGGGGTCATGTATGGTTGTTGGAAGTTGAAGCACTCTAGAGGAAAGGACTCCAATGTCAAAACTGAAGAGAAGTGAGACTATAAGTGATATCACAAGAGATTGTAATTTTGAGTGGGTATGTGGACTTGCTGGCCGGTAGAATTGACCTTTGTACAATAATTGGCTAACATGATATTGAACATTGTTCTGAATACATTAAATGACCCCAACCCCTCCCCTGCAGAGAGAACACTTACGACACTGTAGGACCAACAGTACCTGATGCAAAGGTTGATCATGTTGCCATGGAAACCAACCCTGCATAATGTGTATGCACTAGCAAGCAATGACATTTTGAGCAAATAACTGTATGGGTGTAGTGTGTGTTTAATTGGATTTGACTTGCAACATTTCCAGTAGCTTTACTGCATCACATTATTTTTTTTTTAATTTTTGCAATATCATGCATGTTCTACTAATGTGAAACCATATTACTATACAAATGCATATTCTTTGCCTCGCGGTACATGTTCAGTGCTTGTTGTTTGTATATTAATTTTTGTGAAATAGCCGGAATGAACACTTAACACTAATGACATTGGCTGATTGTGTTGCTGCAGTAAGGGATGGGGTCGCTAGATGGGTGCAGGGCTAAGTTGACTAAAGTGGTTTGACTGCATTATGATGGTGCATTGTACTGACACTGTTCCTTCTGCTGCTCCTGCTAATGGTCAATGTGGTACCTTCACTACAACCTTTATGTCCACAGTGACCTACAGTTGTAATACAGGCTACAACCTGCAAGGGAGCAACACTTTAACTTGCATGGCCAATTTACAGTGGAGTCCAAGAATACTTAGTTGCAATGGTGAGTCTACTTTGTACTGGATAAAATTAATACGGGATTATTCCAGACTACTAGAAATGGGTTAATTTGTTTCAGACTTCAAGGTACAAGTATTCTAGCAGTTCTATAGATCTCATTGCCATAGCAATGGGTGTCTATTCTATTCTATTCTGTCTGATTCTAAATCTCACAGACTGGTCTTGAGGCTTTGGTGTGGGATCTATCTTTAGACAGACGACCTCCTACCTATGAGCAGTGTCATATAATGAATTATATAATTTATATAATAGTTTACAATTATAATTTGTGTGCACCCGAACTCTTCAATCGTGACATGTGACAGTACATAAAATAATACAGACCTGCTCTTACTGTATCTGTAGAGCTGGCCAGGATGGCTTGGTAGGTCTCTTGAACACTGGGTGCATCCCAAGCTGACATGTGGCCACCCCCTGAGGGGCAGGACTGTTGTGGCTTGAGAGAGAGAGAGAGCTACATCCACATCGGCATATGCATGGAGGCCACTGAAACCATCAGGGATCAAGGGCAGATGAGCCAGTGGCAGAAGCCAGGAAGGTGAAGGGTGCCAGCTGTAATAATGTATGTGATCACGGTGTGCTCTATGTGTGTATGTGAGTGTATTCATCAACAAACACATGCAGTTGATATCCATGTTCATCTATGTGACATCATATGCTATTAGCTATGGACATTTTTGCAACTTTTGTCAGTTGGACATAGAATCAGTGACTTGCTCACAGCTTTGCTTTCTTCCCAATACCACATTCAAGAAATTGCTCATTGCCATGATCAGGCACAGTGGTATGGCAGCAAAGGTGTATACACTGCTTGCCGTGTATGATTCTTCATGCAGTTCTCAATGTCTTCATTAATAAATTGGCAACAGGCTGTTCAGTTAAATAATAAATGTATAGTAATTGAGTGCTGCATGGACAGAGCATGCATGGGAGTATGAATCAGTGTAGCTACGATTTTTGGCAATTTCACTTTGCACTGGAGCTACATAGATTCTTCTATTCACATGAGTAATGTATGGACCTATGAATTCAGGCTGTTATGCATAAACATGTACACACTGTGATTTTGCATATGGTGGCTCTTTGATCTGGTACACATTGGGAGCAACAAATTGCATACCTTTTTTAACATTTTCAACACACATGGAGCAAACTAAACACTTTTCTGCTTTCCATAACCTACCAGTGTACTGTAATGAGGTTGGAGAACAACATTGCATATAAACTGTACCGGTGTGATATACATGAAATGTGTGCAAATGCTTAACTCCAGAGGAGCTGCTATATAGTGTTCAAGGCATTTAGGGTTTAGAATAATGGGAAGACACCTATGTATGTATATATAGCTTAATTGTTTGCAATAAATATGATATTATGCACTTCTAGTAAACATCAGAGTATAATAACTATATGTTTCATGCATATGAGGGTATAGTTCCATAATGATTCGAAATTCCTTCTTTTCTATAAGCCACTGTTAATTATAATATTATGGTGTGACAGTCACACCAGTCAGGGTGTGAACAGTCACATCGGTACTGTAGCGTGACGTTCACACTGTCACATGTGTACTGTTGTTCACATCATGCGTTTCTGATTGATTACAGTAAGAGAAAACGGTCATACACATGGATGAGAGTCAACTATAAATCCTATAATTATATCTAAGTATACATGTAGCTACTGTTAAAGACCGCTATATTGTGTACAGTGGGACCAATGAAACTCATCAAACTAAGCATACTACTTGTGTAGTTTTAATGTACCATGAGCTACTCTGTGCCACCTACAAACAATCCCGCCAGGTGGTATGCTGTGCACTACATAATATGACCAAATCTTCAAGCAGTGTACCATATCTGTAGTGAAATGAACCGTGAAACTCATTTAAATGATTACATTAGTCTTATTATACATAGTAATCTAATAAATGGTTTGCTGCGTACTACATTTATCTTCAAAGCAGTGTATACCATTATCTGCTGTGAAAGTGCCAAGCCTTAATCTCTTTGTATACAAGCTACCTCAATCAGCAAAATATTGCCAGTATTGTATAAACCATGGGTGGCAGTTATATACCCTTTATTGAATGCTGTAACTGAAAACGAGCTGATTGGGTGCATCCATGAGTTAACTCCCAACTGCTATCCATAATTTGAGCAAATTTCAGTCAATGAAGATTTAGTTCGATCATTTCTGACCTGTAATCTAGTAATGTTCCATTAACACCATATAACATTTCAGAGTCATTACATTCTATGCAGGAAATATAATCTTTTCCATGTTGATATTCATTGGCATAATGAATGCACTCCTGTTGGCTCTAATATGACCATTGATATAAAATGAACTAACTTTACTAATTACTAAAGCTCTAAATTACACTTTCGGATATGCACAAATTTTTCATCTATAATATGTTCCTTACATTAACACAAGCATGCAGTATATGAATTTGCATTCACATGCATGCTATATAAATGTAATATGCAGCCAATTGCCATTGTTGATGTATTTCATGCATTGGCTGGGCTGTTCAAGTGATGCAGTAGCAAGGTACAGTACCATAATTATACATAGTCTCGGAAACTGGGTACGGTGGTAATGGTGAAGCCATTCTCATTGATACTCTCTGCTGTGCTCGGCTGTGATGCTGGAAGTATAATTTATAGCTAGCATTGCATAGATGATCACAAGTTGGGTTGTCTGCCATTCAGTATAGGCATGCTGTAGCTTAACAGTGGCAATAGCACATCAACCAGCAATGTAGTCCAGAATGTATTAACTTTGCTTTATATAATGCAGATGCTGTATTATGCTCAAATTAAAGGCCTTTCCATTGCATAATGCAAGGAGGCACGTTATTTATCCAGACATATCTTTTCAGAGTTCAGCAGCTAGCTAATATCGAAATATCTTTTGATTAAGCTGCACCCGCTATCGTTCTGCATCTCATTTATTTGGCCGCATTGGCTCTCTTCCTGTATAAATCACACTGCAACGTATAATAGGAGAGGGGTAACCGCGACTACATCTATCCTTGTGAGCCACAAGACAATGACTACTTGGAACCCTCTAGTTCTCGCGCCGTTTCTGCTGCTCTTGGCAGTCCTTTTCGTCTTTACCGAAGGAGGTAAGCTGCATGTGATTCTCTGTGATATGACCACTTCTCGCTAGAACTAGATTTAGTATATAGCTATTTATAATAGCTAGAAATGAAGCTATCTATAATAGCTACTTAGTTTTGTCGAGCCGAGGATCGCAGTGAGAACGGTTAATTTTACTGTTCATATCCTTCTTCCATTTCTCCTATTTCAGAAGTTTTAGCTAATTCTAGAGCGGATAAATTGGCAGACTTCTCCTGGCGTGCATACATTTCAACAAACACGACGCTATATCAGTATTAGCTAGCTGGCTAAACGAGCAGCGCGTCATCTTAAAGTCAGAGTTAAGTAGCTAGCTAATGTCGTAATGAATTCAATAGCGTAGTTACCCACTAGACGTTGCAGCTCTATAGCTAACACTGACATCAAATATACAAATAACAACTTACTGAATTACATCGCCAAGTGGCCGCTGATACACATTGTACGCGAGGGGTTAGACGTGGAAACGGAGCTACGTGTTATATTATTATCGTCTCTGTGATCATTTGGTGTGGTCAAGTTGATATATAAAGCATAATATATAGTTTATATTACATCAGTAGTGGTTAAAACGAAATCTAGATAACTTGTAATCAAATAGTTACACTGTTTCCCCGTATGACAATTTCTTCTCCTGCCCACTGAATGTTCATGAATTCACTCTACATTTGCAAGTTCCTTGTACATGGAACTAGTTAATCATACACAATTGGGTCCTTGTCTTTAGTACAGTGGAGGGATTTGAATCAGCAATTAACATTCAAGAGGAGTCACCGTTTGTTGTTGGAACAAGGAGTACAGTTTGGAAGTTCTTGTATATAACATAAAATTGATTGAAGCTTCTGATTGATCATTGCATGTATTTCAGTAATCAATAACCCTAGGCTTTCTGCTTCAATATCTGAAACTTGTTGCTTGCTTTTCAACTCAACTGCAATTCTTAATTCATTTAGCTGTTGACTGTGGTGATCCTGGTACTCCCACAAATGGCCAGCGCACTCTCTCCAGTACAACTTACAACTCTGTAGTGACCTACACCTGTAATGTAGGCTACACACTACAGGGAGCAAACCGTAGAGCCTGCCAGTCCAATGGACAGTGGAGCGAGAGTGTACCTCAGTGCAATGGTGAGTTGCTGAATGATTTGTTTCTGTTAGTAGTTGATAAATGCCTTTGAGTTAGAACATCATGCAAAGGAATATAGGCTATTTTAGCATAGCATGCAAATGACCACTACGCATCTGCACATGAAGGAGTTAAATCCCTAAAATTTAATAATGCAATGTACCATGATGACCAATGACTAGGGAGTCATTACCTTGGTAGTTGTACGTTGTGTGTCTATGTTATGCAGTATTATGTTTTGTTGTGATAAGTATGCGTGTCGCATATATATATATATAAGATGCAATGTATTGTGTGATGTTTGTGTGTTGAGTTAGTGTATAGATATACAGTTTTCAACGTTACTGCACTGATGATTAATGTGCACTATTGACAGATGCAGTTATTGCTTATGATTTTACAGTGATAATTGATCATAATCATTAACGCATGCAAGGTGATTCGCCAACGATTCAAGCTGTATAAATATATCATAGCAAATCAAAGTAATAGCTATATGTGACACTTGTGTCTACTGTTGAGTATGATTGCCTCATGGGAATTTTGTACTGCTTCTCTACTGAAGCTGTCAACTATGGCACTCCTCCTGCTGCACATCAAAATGGTCGGTGCAGTACAGCCTTTGGGTGGCTGTGGGTTAGAGTTAGACCCCAATGATATTATATATTGATTTGCCAGAATTCGGCTTCTATGACATTGTGAGTGCTGATAACTCCCTGGTCTTGAGGGAACATTTTTGAAAGAGAAGGTCACAGCTGATGCTCATGCGATTGTCACCGCGCAGAAGGGTGACTCTGTCACTTCCTCCACTGAGAACTAAAGGTGCTCCCAGATCTATACTGCTTCTCCACTGCAGCTATCAACTGTGGTGCCCTTCCTATTCTGCAAAATGGCCATAGTAGTGGGTCTCGTACAACATTTGGGTCCACAGTGACCTACAGCTGTAATACAGGCTACACACGGCAAGGACCTAAGACAAGAATGTGCATGGCCGACAGCAGTTGGAGTGGGAGTGCACCTGTATGCAATCGTAAGTTATGTACAGACTAAATCAGCATTGGCTGCTAGTGCAACAACTTCAAGTTCACAACAATTTTAATTGATATTTCTCAGCCAAATTTCTAATGTAAACAGACATGCACAACTTGTGGAATCAAGCTGAGTCAAATGGTGCTTTATTAGTATGATAATATGGTAAAATTGGTGAATCAGATGCAGTTCACTGTTTCTTGATGAGCTACCATAGCAAGTCAAAGCAGGTTTCTGCTTTATAGTTTTCAACATTACTGCACTGATGATTAATTTGTACAGTAACTATTGACAGATACAGTGATTGCTTATGATATTGCAGTGAAATTGATCATGATCATTTGCAAATGCAAGTGTTTTGCCAATGATGCCATAGTGAATCAGAGTATATACGTGACACAGATAATGCATGCATATTCTGTTGAGTATGATTGACTGATTGGGATCTGTTTCTCGACTGAAGTTGTCAACTGTGGCACTCTATATACTTGCTGTGCATTGAAATGGACAACGCAGTGGCTGTGGTACAACCTTGTGTGGCCGTGGGTTAGAGTTAGACCCCCATGTTATATTGATTAATTGGCCAGAATCTAGCTTCTATGACATTGTGAGTACTGATAACTCCCTGGTCTGGACAAAACATCTGCTTCTCTGATAAAATGCCTCATTTTTCAAAAGAGAAGGTCACATCTGATGCTCATGCAATTATGAACCATACATGGAAGGGTGACTCTGTCACTTCCTCCACTGAGAACTGAAGGTGCTCCCTGATCTATACTGCTTCTCCTCTGCAGCTATCGACTGTGGTGCCCTTTCTACTCTACAAAATGGCCGTAGTAGTGGTTCTCGTACGACCTTTGGGTCCACAGTGACCTACAGCTGTAATACAGGCTACACACGGCAAGGACCTAAGACAAGAATGTGCATGGCCGACAGCAGTTGGAGTGGGAGTGCACCTGTATGCAATCGTAAGTTATGTACAGACTAAATCAGCATTGGCTGCTCATGCAGCAATTTCAAGTTCACAACAAATCCAATTGATAATTCTCAGCTGCATTTCTAATGTGAACAGACATGCACAATATAAATGTGGATTGATAGAAAGCCAGCTGTGGTAAAGTGTGAAATATCTATATATCTGATATTAAAATTATGCAGTTCACTGTTTAGCAGCAAGTCAAATTCAGGTTTCTGCAATTACAGCTTTGAACATTACTGCACTGATGATTAACATGTACAAATGTGTGATTGCATATGATTTGACAGTGAGAATTGATAGTGATCAATAACATATGACAGGTGTTTCACTAATGATTCAAGCTGTATATACAATGGCAAATCAGGGTATGTGACACAGATTATTTGCCATTTAAGTGTTATAGGTCCAAATCTGTTTGCTTACCCAATCATTTCACGTTCCTGCAGCTTCTGGATAATGTATGAGTGCATGACATTATACAATATTACAATGATAAATGTCCTCACGGAGTGCCCGCAATGCTCTTTATGGGATTTTGAATCATGTGCCAAGTAATTAGAATGTTTCTCAGAGATTCAGAGTCATCATTTAGATGCCTGTTACCATGGCAACAGAATCTATGGTGCATTTCATTGGTCATGCAATAATTTCACATCAGTATAACGACCTAAATAAGAAACTCAATCAGTCTCATGCAGCAACCACTCTGGATTCAACATGCTTGGAACATTAACTCTACACTAATATTATTAGATGTCACCATTGTGACGTTAATTTAAGAATGTGCCCAATTTAATGGTTACTCCCTTGCTAAAGCATTGACGTGCTTTAATGAAATTGTATAGTCAAAACAGCCGCTGCAGTGAACAAGCGAAATTCATGGATGTATAGGATTCTTTCATAGTGCTGAAGATGACAGTGCAACTAAAGCCAACCTAGAGTACAAGTAAGACAAATTTAAAGCATTGTGGTCACTTTTGATCATTATGGTAAAATCAATAATGCAGTTCACTGTTTCCTGATGAGCTACCGCGGCAAGTCAAAGCAGGTTTCCGCAATTACAGCTTTCAACATTACTGATGACTAATAATTAAGTACTATTAGCAGATACAGTGATTGCTTATGATTTTACAGTGAAATTGATCATGATCATTCACACATGCAATTGCAAGGTGTGCCATTGATTCAAGCTGTGTATATACCATAGCAAATCACAGTATGTGACACAGATTATGCTTGCATATACATTTGAGCATGATGAACTCATGTGGTTTGTGTGCTGCTTCTCTACTGAAGCTGTCAACTGTGGACCTCCTCCTGCTGCTCCTCAAAATGGACAACGCAGTGGCTCTAGTACAACCTTTGGGTCCACAGTGACCTACAGCTGTAATAGAGGCTACACACGGCAAGGACCCAGGACAAGTGTGTGCATAGCCAGTGGACTGTGGAATGGGAGTGCAACTGTATGCAATAGTAAGCTATGACATTGTACTAATGTAGCGTTATGCATAGGCTAAGTGCTGCTCAAAACATTACTTCAAGTCATTCAATGTTTCAAGATTTTGTGCATTGTGTGATGTTTGTGTGTTGAGTTAGTGTACAGAGACAGTTAAATTTATGCATGCATAATTAAAACTGTAACAGTTGAGCATGATTGACTCCTGTGGATTGTGTGCTGCTGTTTACTGAAGCTGTCAACTGTGTCTCTCACAGAACATATGCTTCTTTGATTAAATGCCTCATTTTTAAAAGAGAAGGTCACAGCAGAAGCCTAGCTACCTTGATTAAGACTAATTCCTGTAGAGTATGTAGATCTCATCAAATTACCCAAGACAGCAACCATGGAGGCTCTATTGGCCAGTGCAGTCTCAAAAATGGAGGAGGTGACTTTTGTAGTAGATGCAGTCCACTAATTGCAGGAGTCCTTCAGCAGCATTACAGAGCTCAGACACAATCACTTTCACTATACCTAGATATTCATAACACATAGAGTATTCATTACATCACCATGTCTGTTCCATACTGCTTCTCCTCTGCAGCAGTCGACTGTGGTGTCCCTCCTACTCTACAAAATGGCCGTAGAAGTGGCTCTAGTACAACCTTTGGATCTACATTGACCTACAGCTGTAATACAGGCTACACACGGCAAGGACCCAGGACAAGAATGTGCATGGCCGACAGACGTTGGAGTGGGAGTGCACCTGTATGCAATCGTAAGTTATGTACAGACTAAATCAGCATTGGCTGCTAGTGCAACAACTTCAAGTTCACAACAATTTTAATTGATATTTCTCAGCCAAATTTCTAATGTAAACAGATGTGCGCAACTTGTGGAATCAAGCTGAGGCAAATGGTGCTTTATTAATATGATATGGTAAAATTGATGATGCAGTTCACTGTTTCTTGATGAGCTACCATAGCAAGTCAAAGCAGGTTTCTGCTTTATAGTTTTCAACATTACTGCACTGATGATTAATTTGTACAGTAACTATTGACAGATACAGTGATTGCTTATGATATTGCAGTGAAATTGATCATGATCATTTACAAATGCAAGTGTTTTGCCAATGATGCCATAGTGAATCAGAGTATATACATGACACAGATAATGCATGCATATTCTGTTGAGTATGATTGACTGATTGGGATCTGTTTCTCGACTGAAGTTGTCAACTGTGGCACTCTATATACTTGCTGTGCATTGAAATGGACAACGCAGTGGCTGTGGTACAACCTTGTGTGGCCGTGGGTTAGAGTTAGACCCCCATGTTATATTGATTAATTGGCCAGAATCTAGCTTCTATGACATTGTGAGTACTGATAACTCCCTGGTCTGGACAAAACATCTGCTTCTCTGATAAAATGCCTCATTTTTCAAAAGAGAAGGTCACATCTGATGCTCATGCAATTATGAACCATACATGGAAGGGTGACTCTGTCACTTCCTCCACTGAGAACTGAAGGTGCTCCCTGATCTATACTGTTTTCCTCTGCAGCTATCGACTGTGGTGCCATTCCTACTCTACGAAATGGCCGTAGTAGTGGTTCTCGTACAACCTTTGGATCTACAGTGACCTACAGCTGTAATACAGGCTACACACGGCAAGGACCTAAGACAAGAATGTGCATGGCCAATGGACAGTGGAGTGGGAGTGCACCTGTATGCAGTCGTAAGTTATGTACAGATTAAATCAGCATTGGCTGCTCATGCAGCACCTTCAAGTTCACAACAACTTTAATTGATCATTCTCAACCACATTTCTAATGTAAACAGACATGCATAACATGTGGAATTGGTAGATGGCCAGCTGAGGCAATGGGTGCATTATTATTATAATATTATGTAATGATATGGTAAAATCAATGATGCAGTTCACTGTTTTCTGATGAGCTACCATGGCAAGTCAAAGCAGGTTTCTGCAATTACAGCCTTCAACATTACTGCACTAATAATTAATACGTAATATTGGCAGATACAGAGATTGTGCATGATTTTACAGTGATTATTGATGATCATCACAGGCAAGGTGCTTTGCCAATGATTCAAGCTTTATATATGCCATAGCAAATCAGAGTAATAGCTATGTGACACTTGTGTACACTGTTGAGTATGATTGACTCGTGTGGATTTTGTACTGCTTTTCACTGAAGCTAGCTGTCAACTGTGCCTCTCCTGCTGTGCATGATGTGCATCAAAATAGACAATGCAGTGGCTCTGGTATAACCTTTGTGTCGCCGTGGGTTAGAGTTAGACCCCAATGATAATATAGATTGGTCAGAATCTAGCTTCCATGACATTGTGAGTGCTGATAACTCCCTGGTCTTGAGGGAACATCTGCTTCTCTGATTAAATGCCTCATATTTTAAAAGAGAAGGTCACATCTGATGCTCATGGAATTATCACAACACATGGAAGGTTACTCTGTCACTTCCTCCACCGAAAACCAAAAATGATCCATGTTCCATATTGTTTATCAACTGCAGCTGTCGACTGTGGTGCCCCTCCTACTCTACAAAATGGCCGTAGTAGTGGGTCTCGTACAACCTTTGAGTCCACAGTGACCTACAGCTGTAATAGAGGTTACACAAGGCAAGGACCCATGACTAGAGTGTGCACGGCCAACAGACAGTGGAGTGGGAGTGCAACTGTATGCAATAGTAAGCTATGTACTAATGTAGCATTATGCATAGGCTAAAGGCTGCTCAAAGAGCAATTTCATGTCATTAAATGTTTCAAAATTTTGTGCATTGTGTGATGTTTGTGTGTTGAGTTAGTGTACAGACACAGTTTTATGCATGCATAATTATACTGTTGAGCATGATTGATTCATGTGGATTGTGTGCTGCTTTTTACTGAAGCTAGCTGTCAACTGTGCCTCTCCTGTTGTGCATGATGTGCATCAAAATAGATAATGCAGTGACTCTGGTACAACCTTTGGGTATCTATGGGTTAGAGTTAGACCCCAATGATAATATAGATCGGCCAGAATCTAGCTTCTATGACATTGTGAGTCCTGATAACTCCCTGGTCTTGAGGAAACATCTGCTTCCTTGATTACATGCCTCATTTTTAAAAGAGAAGGTCACAGCAGAAGCCTAGCTACCTTGATTAAGACTAATTCTTGTAGACTATGTAGATCTCATCAAATTACCCAAGACAGCAACCATGGAGGCTCTATTGGCCAGTGCAGTCTCAAAAATGGAGGAGGTGACTTTTGTAGTAGATGCAGTCCACTAATTGCAGGAGTCCTTCAGCAACATTACAGAGCTCAGACGCAATCACTCTTCACTATACCTAGATATTCATAACACATAGAGTATTCATTACATCACCATGTCTGTTCCATACTGCTTCTCCTCTGCAGCAGTCGACTGTGGTGTCCCTCCTACTCTACAAAATGGCCGTAGAAGTGGCTCTAGTACAACCTTTGGATCTACATTGACCTACAGCTGTAATACAGGCTACACACGGCAAGGACCCAGGACAAGAATGTGCATGGCCGACAGACGTTGGAGTGGGAGTGCACCTGTATGCAATCGTAAGTTATGCACAGACTAAAGCAGCATTGGCTGCTCATGCAGCACCTTCAAGTTCACAACAACTTTAATTGATCATTCTCAACCACATTTCTAATGTAAACAGACATGCATAACATGTGGAATTGAACACATCAAAGGGTGCAACAAGTTTTGTAAGAGTTTTAAGTTCTTACTATCATTTACTAACTATATCATTTAACTCGAACAGGGCTCAAGATCCAAGTATGAATTGTACTTGTGATACATTAATGCAATCTCTTGACCAAACCTCTCTTGACACTCTCCCTTGATCTTTCTCAACTTGTTCCCATTGTTAATGCATATTGTTGGTTACATATAAGAACAAAGACAGGTAAGTGGAGGTAACACTGGCATGGCCAATAATGGCCAATGGTATTAAGAACATGCCCAGTTCTTCTTGTGCATATAATTATGTGTACAACAATATTATTCAGCAATTCAACTGTACAGAACAATAGAACAATAAGCATTGTAGTCACATACATAGTAACAGTTAACACATTACACCAACCATAATAGGTAACCATGCTATGTTCAGTAACATAGTACTAAAGATAAAACACACATATACACACAGCAAGTAATTAAATACTACAGACTGTCGCGGCAGTACTGTAAGTCAATCAGTTACCACATCTCCTCTTCTACAGTAAGTCAAACGGGGAGGTGGACTGACACGCGTTCCGGTTTGCGACCGGGTAGTGACATGATCACTTCCAGAGTCATGTTTCAACTGTGTCGCATTCTCTGAGTTGTCAACAGCAGAACGAGTTGTGATATGCAAATGATTCCTGCAGACTACTCCAGAAGGTGACTGGATGATGTAGGAGCTTGGTGTGTTAGCTGGTTCAATGACACATCCTGGGTCAGTTCAATCTTCAGTATGTACCCATACTGTTCTTCCTGTGGCAATGACTCTTGACACTGAAGTCAATAATGCTGATTGTAATCGGTCTTGTGGCATTCTTTTAGTTCCCGGTTCTTCTTTCAAAATACTGGTAGATAGAATTATTCTGGGATGAAGGTGCTAGGGTGCTGCTCGCTTCAGATCTTCCTCCCGTCAGGAATTAAGCTGGGCTTTACCCACACCCGGGTAATGGCGTACTTCTGTAGGCCAGCAATGCTGAATACGGGACTGATGACTTGGAGAGAAGGCTCTTGACAGTCCTAGGCCATCCTCCTAAAAGAAACAGCATGTAAATATTCCTAATTGTTGCAAATATTATTATAGCATTGGCACTGGGAATTGCTGTCTAGTATATACTGCTCGAAAAGAGAATGTAACAATATTTAGGATGCAAATGCATTTGATTCAGTTAAACCTATAACCTACATAGGGTACTAGATGATGGAGTGGGCCCGAGAGTTCTCCAATTTGCATTCAAGAGGTATAGTAACCTGGTAGCTTGTAGTGCAATGTTTACGCTACTTCCTATTAATTAATGAATATTTTTAAAAACGTGGCATCTAAGTTTTAGCATACCAAGGCAAGGTGTATGCATATGTAACTGAACTGCTAGATTGCCATCTTCAACTTCTTCTACACCAAATCATAACCCTACTCATGGTTGATACAATCACTTCATTCCACCCAGTGAGTGTGATCCAGGCTATAATCCTGTGTGGGAGGATCCAGCAATATCATGTGCATGCCATGCATATGACCACTCATATGTGAACTTGTATGGCCACTCATAAGTGAACTAGTACAATCATGATTATAATTTGTTGTATTTGTGATGTAAATCTGTAGCAGTAAACATTGCCTTTGGAGGTTGCTCAAGGTCAAAATACAGCGAAAGGACAGCATTCTCTTAATTTTAGCTTCACCTACGGATGTTGTATATTATTTGATGAATGCTTGCAACAGTTACTAGCATTCCATTTCAATGTGTGTCATTAACTATACTTGCCAAGCAGTAATGTTTTCTTCAAAATTAAGTTATAGTATGCTCATTTAGGTTGGGTATAATATTGCACAATATCCTGACGAACAGTTTTGGCAATCCAATGCTCAAATTGTGTTATGAATCATAGCTATCTCTGTGTTTATCTGTGTATTCTATATATCAACATATGTGCTTGTAATTGTGCTATTATTATATTGGATAGTAAATGGATGTTTGAATTAACTGTTAATGTCTATTCTAATCTCCACTGCAGCTGTTGACTGTGGGGATCCTGGTACTCCCACAAATGGTCAACGTTCTCTCTCCAGTACAACCTACAACTCTGTAGTGACCTACACCTGTGATGTAGGCTACACACTACAGGGATCAAACAGTAGAACCTGCCAGTCCAGTGGACAGTGGAGTGGGAGTGTACCTCAGTGCAATCGTAAGCAATGTATATGTATTTCTGTAAAAGGCCAAGCTATCATGGTTGTATTACATGCCTGTCTGCTTTCATTATAATTCCATAATCTATGCAATTATAATTATTATCACAAGAATATCAGTAGTAATGTAACTGTTGAGCTGTACATCTGTACATATGTACATTCACCATCCAATGAAAAATGTGGAAATCTCTTTGCATATACATATGTAACAGACATGCGTAGTTGTACTTACCTTATCCAAAATGTTGTGTTTTAATGTATACGCGTGATACTATGCATCTCATTATGCATGCACATGCAGTGGGGTAGGATCGGGGGTGGCATGTAAATTGATTTTGGTGTCCTCAAGTTGAGTAACACAGTACACATAGCCATATCCCATTATGAATGGCTGATCTTGAAAAGGCCAAAGTTGATTAAGACTTAGTACATAATCAAGTCTAAACAATGAATACATGGAATACCACATTTTTCAAAACAATAATAAAATATAAAGTGAACTGAGAATTGCACTTTTAAATAATTAAGATACCTAGGCTCTAGTGAGCTATATGGATGTAGACCCTCCTCTATCCTCATGATTCTGTTGGTCGGCTTATTAGTGTATAGGTTCACATGTGCCATGTGTCCAGGTCTAGACTAACCTTAGAGATGAATTTGTAGCTGCATGCTGTCATCTTCATGCTATGCTATACTAAGACAACTTAGTGTTTAGCAACAGGCATCCTTCATGTGAGCATTAATTTCAGAAAGAGTCTGGACCTGTGTCTATTTCTATAATTATTGGTTCCGCTGATCAGTATTGCACAGCATATTTTAGCTATAATATGCATTCATTAGCTGAGTGTACTGACCCAATTGGTGGTCCACTTTGCAAAGTTAGCTATTATTTTGAAATGGAACACGTAGCTGATTTGCAGAGGGCCTTAAGCTCAAGAAGGAGGGGCTCAAGGGGACACTTCAATGTTACTTTTGACCCATTGGCCATGAAATTGAGGTTGAGAACAGGATGCTGATATTCTTCACTAGTACTGTATACAGCGACAGGTAAAGGACTACCATCTAGTAGCAATCAAAAAGATTCTGTATAAGGAAGAATAACCCTAAGGCATGACTTGCGTGTATGCATATTTCTTTGATGGTACATTTGTGACATTACTTGAAATAATGAACAATTCACCTAACTTCTATGTACTAGGTGCACTCCGGCCAAATGTTAGATTGATCAGGTCATCAGGGGACAGGTTGTCCATCCGCTGGTCAGTGACAGCTCCACAATTTGTCACAAACTACAAGGTGTACTGGACAGGACCTTCGATAGAGATGGACTACTCAACTGTTAGTACTCAATACACCATTAGTGGCTTGGTCTCCAATACTCCTTACACTGTTACAGTGGAAGCTGTTGGTCCTCTAGGAAGAATAAACAGCACAACACAGCAACTATACACCATTCCCACAGGTGAGATTGTCTTGTGCCAAATAATTGTATGCATTGCAAAGTTAAACTTAGGTATTTTGCTGCCTTGCATTTTGCAGCTCCTAATATGAATGTTGTCATCCTTCCTGAGCAAACTCTGCTTGTGACATGGGAGCCACATTCTGATGCCACCAGGTCCCCCTTAATGTACAATATCAATGCTACTGTGAAAATAGGCATGGTACAAACTGTCTCAAAATTTGTTCCGCATCCCACCTCAATGACCAACTTCACTGACCTCCCACAGTTCAGTGCTGGCACAGTGTTTCTGCAGGCAAGCAATCCTGGTGCATTAAGTGAAGTGGCCTCTGCTAACTACAGGATGGTAAACATCACAGGAGAAGGTGATTATGCATGAGAGCTGTGAACTTTACGTACCCTATCTTGATAAAAACGTTTTATTGATAAATAATTATTAATGATTATAAGTGATTATATTTGTTCACTGACTATTAACTCAGTTTGTTGTGAGCACTGTGGTACTCACAGTAACTGAGTATCACGTATGCTGAGTATGCTGGTCACTACCAAGAAATAATATTAGTTTATTGAATTAATTAATTGGCAATGTACAGAGCATGAAGTAGTCACTGTTATTATTGTAAATTCAATTGAAGCATAAACAGTCTTTCATAAGCATCTCAGGAATAAAGATTTTTAGCACTTCTAGTACACCCCCTACATACTAGAATGGGATGTAATATCTAATTATGTAAAATTGCTCCATAAAATTCATTTATAACAGTATATTCAACATGTTATGATTACTTATAACCTTTTCCTGATGACATTGATTTTGGTTGCAGTAAATAGCCTTTCAGCAGAATGGATTGATAACACCACTCTGGATTTGAAGTGGGAGCCAGTGCAGGCAACAGAGGGAGTCACAGCAACATATGTAGTGAACTATTCACCGTCAATGGAAACCAGAGGCAGGCTACAGACTCTGAATTGTATTTCAGAAACCAAAATGTCCAAAAGAACACAGACATCCTCCTTGGTGATTAGGCAACTGGATTCAGCAGCCTTTTACCAGATAACTGTTGTGGTTATGCTCAATCCAGTACAGGTTCCCAATAGCACTGGTATAGGTAAGTCAACATGTAGGTAAACTCAGAGGAAGAGCAATGAAGCATGCATGCAATGTGCACAAATGCACCAGAAAATTTAATTAAACAATTTTACAAACATTATATAAACAATTTCCTCTATCATATATTTGCATGTATTAAGCATTAGCCCAGGTACTATTCCTAGTACATATTAGCAATAGTTATATTACTTATGTATAGCGTAACATATACATGCAATGCAATGAATCTACTATGTAGTTGTCCACATGGCATTCTTAAATGCTACGAACTAACTAATCTTAATCCATTTCTTTGTACCTATTGTAACTGATTCCCCCAGGGCAGCCAGTGACTGCTGCTGAGTCAGCTAGTGCCTCAATAGGTGCAGGCTCTTTCCTGGGTGGAGTGGTGGCTGGTGTTGCTGCTGCTCTACTTGTTGAAGGAATCCTGTATGGTTGCTGGAAGTTGAAGCACTCAAGTGGAAAGGGCTTCAATGTCAAAACTGAAGAGAAGTGAGACTATAAGTGATATTACAAGAGATTGTAATTTTGAGTGGGTATGTGGACTTGCCTGGCCGGTAGAATTGACCTTTGTACAATAATTGGTTAACATGATATTGAACATTGTTCTGAATACATTAAATGACCCCAACCCCTCCCCTGCAGAGAAAACACTTACGATACTGTAGGACCAACAGTACCTGATGCAAAGGGTGATCATGTTGCCATGGAAACCAACCCTGCATATGGTGTATGCACTAGCAAGCAATGATGTTTTGAGCAGAGAACTGTGTGGGTGTGTCGTGTGTATAATTGAATTTGACTTGAGACATCTCCAGTATCTTCATTGCATCACATTATTTCTTTTAATTTTTGCAGTATCATGCATGTTCTACTAATGTGAAATCATATTACTCTAGAACTACAATTACCTCACGGTGCTCAGTGCTTGTTGTTTGTATATTTTGTACAATAGCCGGAATGAACACTTAACATTAAGGACATTGGCTGATTGTGTTGCTGCAGTAAGGGATAGGGTCACTAGATGGGTGCATGGCTCAGTTGGTTAAAGTGGTTTGACTATTGGGATGGTGCATTGTACTGACACCGCTCTTCCTGCTGTTCCTGCTAATGGCCAACGTGGTACCTTCAGTACAACCTTTATGTCCACAGTTGTAATACAGGCTACAACCTGCAAGGGAGCAGCACTTTAACTTGCATGGCCAATTTACTGTGGAGTCCAAGAGTACCTACTTGCAATGGTGAGTCTACTTTGTACTGGATAAATACTGCATTATTTCAGACTACTAGAAATGGGTTAATTTGTTTCAGACTTCAAGTTACAAGTATTCTAACAGTTCTATAGATCTCATTGCCATAGCAATGGGCGTCTATTTACTGATTCTAAATCTCACAGACTGGTCTTGAGGCTTTGGTGTGGGTTCTATCTTTAGACAGATGACCTTCTATCTATGAGCAGTGTCATATAATGAATTATATAATATATATATATAATAGTTTACAATAATTTTTGTGCACCCGAACTCTTCAATTGTGACATGTGACAGTACATATATACAGACCTGCTCTTACTGTATCTGTAGAGCTGGCCAGGATGGCTTGGTAGGTCTCGTGAACACTGGGTGTATCCCAAGCTGTTGTGGCTCTGTCTCCAGAGAGAGAGAGAGCTACATTCGCTGTGGCACATGCATGGGAGGCCACTGAAGCCATTATGGATAATCTGGTGAACAAGGGCAGATGTGCCAGTGGCAGAAGCCAGGAATGTGCATGGAGGGTGCCAGCTGTAATAATGTATGTGATCACGGTGTGCTACATGCATATATGTGTATGCAAGTGTATTCATCAACAAACACATGCAGTTGATATCCATGTTCATCTATGTGACATCATATGCTATTAGCTGTGGACATTTTTGCAACTTTTGTCAGTTGGACATAGAATAAGTGACTTGCTCACAGCTTTGCTTTCTTCCCAATACCACATTCAAGAAATTGCTCATTGCCATGATCAGGCACAGTGGTATGGCAGCAAAGGTGTATACACTGTGTGCTGTGTAGGAGTCTTCATGCAGTTCTCAATTTCAGGTACAGTTACCGAGTTTTGATTGCATCTTAAGATATGCCTCACTCCACATTAGGAATCCAGCACAAAGTTAAAAGTTTGCAGCATCTGCCCCATAATAATTACCGTCTTGTACGGTGCAATAACAGTATCTTAACTGGTGATTATAGCTAGATGTTTGAATTCTACTGAGTTTATATTGTTAGGAATCAGCAATTGGATAATTATGTGTTGAGTCAGGTATGCCTGAGTCAAGGATGCACCCTATATCTGTGATTATTTTGAAGAACTAACAGAACTGCTTCCAAAAACAAATAAAATGTCCAGCTCAATGCAGCCAAGTACTTTTGATGTCACTTACCACTCAGCTATGTAGCCATTGCCCTTGCTTCATAGTAATTAAAATACTGATAGACAACATTAAGAACTACACATGGTGTGGAAAGACGGCGAAGGGAAAATGACAGTGAACTGGTCCAGCACCAGCAACCTCCAGATCTTTAGCAGCCAGGCCACTGGTCACTGCTAACAGCCACTGATCCATTCCCTCCCTATATACTCCGGATTCAGAATAACTTATACATTGCCATACCAATGTGATACATGCGTCATTATAGAAAATACGTGGCTGCATACTCTTATCTTAACTCTTGACACAGTATAATGCTTTACCCAAAATTTAAGGAAATACATCGAGGGCTATTATCAGAGTCTCAAAAATATTAGTTCAAAATGTTTCAGTTTATAGCTTTGTAGTTCAAACGTGTGCTCAGCTAAACCACAGACCTACTGTAGTACAGCAGCTTTCTTGGAGAATATATGTGGCATCCAGTGCACAAGCTTAAGAATTAATGTATATGTACACATATGTAAAATTCTCCTATGTCAAGTCATGCTAAACTGACAGTCGCCTAATGCATGCAAAGGCATCTTGAAAAGATCATGTTGACAATGTTCACTACAATATAGCTATAGCTAACTGTCAAATTTGTGGTAGTGCTCATAATGGATATCATGACTGAAGCCCTGCCAGCCATTTGTTATATAAACAACACTCTCATTACTGCCCATATTTGGTAATACCCTGAAGTGTTCACTCAGTTAGCTCATTTTCTATCTCTGACTACAAAAGATGTTAAGCCATGCAATAACCATAACTATATAATTGCCTTTGGTCACTTGACCAACAACTCCAGTAGTACTGTAGTGGCAGAATTGAATATGATTCCTTCCTGTGTTAACCGTCATGTCCTGCTAATTATTGCAATACATACTATACGCCCTGTAGCCGATAAAAAGGTATTTATAGTGTAGTGTACCTCTAGACCTTCTCAGAAACATTGCCTGGAATAGATGAACATGTTGGAGTTGCAATATGCTGTGTCCATGTTGCTGTTTCTGTCAGGTTAGCCCTGCATTTTCTACATGCATCAAGCAGGAATGTTTTAACGTCACTCACTTTAACATTATGTTGAATTTACCGTTTAGCTACTGATGCAGCGGTACCAAAGATTCCTATTATATCAAGAACTGAGAATGGCCCTGCACTCACTGGTCCAGTATGGGTTAGCACTAATGAGACAGTTAGCATTTGGTGCAGAGCAGAAAGCAACGGCATTAATATCACTGGCACATTGCTTGCACACCAGTGGCGATTTAGCAACTACAGCCGCATACCAGTTGTTGGGAAAGGAAATAGAAGTGATAATGATGTGTACATGGAGAAATTTGCTGGTAACAGAACAGGTCAGGTTCCTATTTTGGAGGAGAGTTCTTCACTTCAAAAGTATACAACCATCTTTGGCTGGAATGTATATATGTGCTGCTAACTATGACGGGACTTTGTTCAACCAAAGTGTGGACATTCGAGTTACGAGTGAGTGAATGAGGTATAATAACTGCTTCTCATGGCACATTTTTGTACTATGATGACCACTATTACCAACAGTGCAACATGCATTACAGTAAATGATGAGTCTATGGTGACAAATAAACATAATTATGCAGGTGCCAAAATTTAACTATTAGTAACTCAGCCTAATAGATACATAGCAATATTGCAGAATGTCTTTTGATTACTATGATATGACATTGCAGTTTACACAGACT
Organism: Ianthella basta; assembly: GCA_964019415.1. Taxonomy (NCBI): domain Eukaryota; kingdom Metazoa; phylum Porifera; class Demospongiae; order Verongiida; family Ianthellidae; genus Ianthella; species Ianthella basta. Next base: position 6,438,328 of record OZ025873.1, on the reverse strand, counting down.
AATTAATGTATGCATAGTACTACTAATGTATAGGGCACTTTGCCATGGAAGCCTTTTCAAGAATCCTTATCACTCATCAATTTAAATTGCTTTGATACTTAAGTCATCACAATTTAGATGTCAATTTAGTGTGCCTTAACTACTATTGGATAATAGAATTTGTATTACACTTTGAGCATGGTCTGAAAGGAGATAATAATATCCTAAGATTCCCAAGTTCCTCATTTTTCAAATTTTCCAAGCTATATATATATGCAGTCTACCATCTATCCATCATTCAACTCTTTAGGTGTTAATTAATTTTAGCTTAACCAAATGCAAACTGTTGACAGGGTTGATGGATTCATTATCATTATTTTCACATAATGTGGATTAAAGGAACATGTACATTGGATTATACTCATTCATTATTTTATCAACAGCATATTAATCGAATTCTCTTCCTGTACTGTTACTGCTGTGCATCAAATTCACCATCACCAATTTTGCATGCCTGTGTTAAAGAAGGCTTTAGTATTTAGAAGTACGATCTGTTTCTCTCTAAAGCTTTCAACTGCAGTGATCCTGGTGATCTCATGAATGGGAGCTACATCTTATACAATTCAACCTCTGTGAAGTATGGTTGTGATGAAGGCTACATACTCCATGGAGAGAGCATGAGGAACTGCAGTGTCAATGGTGCATGGACTGGCCATGTGCCTCAGTCCAACTGTAAGTAACTGAAAGTACTAGAATGTCAGTAGTTGCCTGCATTTCAAATATTTGCGAGTCCATTATAAATTTCCTATTACACAATTTGTAAAATTTGTAAAGAAACTTGTAAAATTGCATAATGCATTGTGCATAGCATACAGACCGTCTGAACTATAGCACATGCCCATACATATACATGCGTATGGGCACCATCCACTTCTTGAAGTAAAACAGGGGACACTGTTTGCATAATTATATGAAGATCCATATCCAATCAATTTAATCTTATCATTACATCAACTAGTGATGCTCCATATTACTATCCCCCAGGGGACCACTAATTATCAACTATTATACTTGATCGCATGAAGAAAGTTCTACCCAAATTTATTACAATTGCATGAGCAATAAAAGAAAATTTACTGGGGCCATGCAGTACTACGTGTAAGTATGATCCTGAGGACCACTGGAGATAACTGATGACGGGTATATATATCGCCCATGTGAAAGCATGTACTGAGTATATTACTTCATGTAACTATAATATAATAGATGATAGAGTGTGCCATAGCAGATCATGAAGACTAGTACCTCAGCAAAGTGTGCTGCATGTAAATTTGAACACGACAGTAAAGTAAACAATGATGATTCCACCAAGGAATTGCTTAATGCTAACTATTGTGAGCTATATAGTGTACACTCAAAATTATGCTTGTGAGACAGATCAATTTAAAGACTCTGTTGTTTGCACTCCATGTAAAATTCTGGTTCTCTCTCCATATTATCATGTAGCCATCAACTGCCGTGATCCTGGAACTCCAACAAATGGTCACCGCAATCTCTCCAGTACAGCCTACAAGTCAGTAGTGACCTACACCTGTGAGGATGGTCAAACACTACAAGGAGCAAACAGTAGAGCCTGCCAATCCAATGGAAACTGGAGTGGGAGTGTTCCTGAATGCACTCGTAGGTCCACATTATCACACAAGAATGTGGTATATAGTTTGGCTGGTGTCACAGTGAATTAGCAAGATACTTGCCAAGCAATTGTATTGATGCCGTTTAGGTAAATTAGTCCCATGTATCTGCATTCTCAAGAGGCCTTTCAAGGAAATATCCCTCAAGGATCTAGCAATAACCTGTACAGTGTACATTGACAGACTGGGAGTCGACTCAGGGCAGTTGCAAATTATATTTCATTTTGTAGTCTCTTATAATTATCTAGCAAAATGCCCTGGGGTATTCAGCTGTCAATATAATTGTGCAACCTTGTGAGGGAAATAATGCAAACTTCACTACAAAAAGTGGCTTGTGTTACCAAGTAGTACTCTTGGTATACTAGAGATTCTACACACAAAGTAAAACATGGTAGACTGGTGTTTAAGCTTACGAATGTAGTAAAACAACAATGAATATCATTAATTGCTGTTTTCTTCCATTCTGGTAAACTTACACCAGTTTACCATGTTTTACTTAGTGTGCAGAATCTCTCTACAACACTACTTGGTAAAACAAGTCACTTTCAGTAGTGCTTGCAAGGGCAATGTTAGTGCACTCCTGAAAAACTACTGTGCATGCAGGGATAACTGATTGTAGATATTTGTCCACCCTTACCATAATCTCCCCCCCCCCCCCCCCGAACATTTGGCAAGCCAGATGTTATTATAGTATTCCCCCCTCCCCTTACCTCTTATGTCCCCTCCTCCCCCCCTTTACTTCTAATATTCCCCACAATAATTCTTGGAAAATCACTTCCCCACCCACTTGAGGAACAGTGCATGTAGAAACAGTACTCCAATAATCCTTCTCACTAGAGAGCATACATGTGGAAACCGTCCTGAGGAAAGCCTGTAAGAAGTTCCATAAACTAGATGTATAATCTATCAACCTCTTACATAAGGTCCTCTGACGAAGAACTCTTGACAAATAGCTGCATGTGCATCTCACACATGAAATACTGATAACACTTGAACAGAACATTTATACATTATTCATTGCATGCCATATTCCCACACAAATGCTGCATGTTGAAAGTGACTTCAGCAATGCGTAAACCATGCATACTCTCAGGATACAACACTGTCCTCATATCAAATGTAAGACCTATGCATGTGTTAGCTATAGCTGGATAATAACAATTATTATTAACACTTACACCATTTAACCCATGGCTGGCACCATGTCTTTCATATGAGACAGTCTGAAAGATAGTGATACAAAATTTTTTAATTGATCTGCATTATCACTGCCAAAATCATGCATTGCTCCATTTCACAGTAACTTACAGCCACACTTAATATTTTTTCATAACATACAGCAAGAGTTACAGATCTGTACATGATAGCAAAGAGCAGCGATTATGATGCAAGATCAAGAAATAATCATTTAAATAATAATGATGAAGCCACAATTAATTATGGTACATACAATTGCAATACATACAGTGTTGTTGCTACAATTAAGAATGTTGCAATGCCCCACCAATGGACATTCATGTATAATATGTTGCAATTTGCATTTCTCCAGTTTCGTTTGTCAAGTGGCCACAGAAATATGGCAGGGCAAGGTTCCCGAGGACTTATGATAATTGATGTTGGGTGTGAACTGTAGACTAGTGAATATGACAGTAATTAAAATTTTTAATGAAATGAGTAATAATCAAAATAGGTAGAACAGTGATAATAAGTAATCAGTGGTTTTCTATAATTATTCTTAGCAGAAAAGTGATTATGAAACTAAAGCCATCTGTTAAATTCACCCTCAAGGTATATAATGCTAAACATACTGGAGACATTGTTTTGTACCATGAAAGGCTAGCTTTGACAGTTTGACTCTTCCCCATGCAGCAATCAATTGCAGTTATCCTGATACTCTAGCAAATAGTCACCACAATCTCTCCAATACAACCTACAACTCTGTAGTGACCTACACCTGTGATATAGGCTACACACTACAGGGAGCAAACAGTAGAACATGCCAGTCCAATGGACAGTGGAGTGGGAGTGTACCTCGTTGCAGGCGTAAGTCAAACACAATGTAACAGAAAAGCAGTTGGCAATTTCTGACAGTGAATTAACAAACTATAAAATTATCATATTAATAAAAATTTTCATTAGTATAATAAAGAAAAAGTACAAAGATCTGCAGATGAACTCATTTCAAAGTTTATAAGGAGTGCTGCAAGGTATTTATAATTCAAGTAGAAGCAGGAATATTACACATATATTCCATGATTAATGTGATTTTTTTGTTAGTGTCACTTAGCAGATGTTGCATTTTATCAGTCACGAAAAGTTACAAGCAATCATTTAGCAATTGCAACCTAACATTATCCCTCCATAGGGGATTGTGGTGTCCCTGGTACTCTTACAAATGGGAGGAGAAGCTACACTGGAACCACACAAGGCAAAAGAACTACTTACTCCTGCAATTCTGGTTACACGCTGTCAGGGAGTTCAAGTAGAACATGTCTGCCTACAGGAAGCTGGTCCCCAGGGCTACCTTCTTGTTTGCGTGAGCATCATTAATATTGTGCACTATAATAGTTATTACGCCTTCTGATAACAACTGCACGTTTGAATATGATATTATTACATTTACTACTCTTACATTATGTACAATGAGTACAAGTATAATGATTTGATCACTGATAATTTAAATGATTCATTAATGTAAGAGTAGTAATATCCCACTGAGAAGATTGCATCATTGATCATTATCTCATTGCTTTAGTTGCACATTATTTAAATTACATGTGTAATAATAATTAGATGCAATAACTGCTAGAGTAGGTCCAGCACTGCTCAATGACATGATGGAATTACCAGTTGAATACTTTGTGGTACTACAATAGTAATTTCAATGAAGGCACATATGAAATCCCATCAGTCAAGTAATGTTAACTGCAATTGTTAATCTCACAAAATAATGCTTTCCCTCCATAGGGGATTGTGGTGTCCCTGATACACTTACAAATGGGAGGAGAAGCTACACTGGAACCACACAGGGTCACAACGCTACATACTCCTGCGACACAGGGCACATGCTCTCAGGAGGTGCACGTAGAACATGTCTGTCCACTGGACGCTGGTCACCAAGAAAGCCTTCCTGTTTGCGTGAGTATCTTCTTCCTATGCTGCAATTATGGCAGAACATTTTGTAAGCAAATTTATGAATAGGTTACCGTACATATATATAGCTGTAAGCAACAATGACACATTCTGGATACCATTAAAACTATAGCCTCATCTACATTGCCTTTTCTTAAAATCATCTCCAGATGACCTGGGCACGAGGCTACCATGATGTAGCAAGTAAGACAGGCTAAACTGTCCATGTTGAATGAAATAAAACCTAGCTACTGTACTATGTGGAATTCAAGACCTTGTCCATAGCACACAGACCATCTGAACTATAGCACATGCCCCTATGTATACATGTGAAAAAACATTGTGCATTTCTTTAAGTAAAACAGGGGACATAGTATACTGTTTGCAATTGCATATAATTGTGAAGATCCATATCCAATCTGTTTAATCTTATCATTACATCAAGTAGTGATGCTCTACATTACTATCCCACAGGGGACCACTAATCATCAACTACATACTTTACTTCATGAAGAGAAATGTTCCCAAATCTTATAGAACTGAGCAATTAAAGGAAAACTTACTGGGGCCATGAAGTACTACGTATAAGTGTGATCCTGAGGACCACTGGAGATAACTGATAATGAGTATATTGCACATGTGTCAATATGTGCAGTATGTTACATCATGTCACTATGATACAATAGATAATAGGGTGTGCCAGACCAGATCATGAAGGCTATAGTACCTCAGCAAAGTGTTCTGCATGTAAATCTGAACACAACAGTAAAGTAAACAATGATGATTCCAAAAAGAATTAAGTTTCTAAATGCTAACTATTGTGGACTATATAGTGTACACTCAATATTATGCTTAGCACACCAATTCTTTGGAAACAGATCAAAGACTCTATTGTTTGCACTCCATGTAAAATTTTGGTTCTCTCTCCATTTTACCATGTAGCCATCAACTGCCGTGATCCGGGCACTCCAACAAATGGTCACCACAATCTCTCCAGTACAGCCTACAAGTCAGTAGTGATTTACACCTGTGAGGATGGTCACACACTACAAGGAGTAAACAGTAGAACCTGCCAGTCCAATGGAAACTGGAGTGGGAGTGTTCCTGAATGCACTCGTAGGTCCACATTATCACTCATGTATGTTGTTTGGCTGATGCCACAGTGAATTAGCAAGATACTTCCCAAGCAATTGTATCAATGTAGTCTAGGTTAACTAGTCCCATTATTATTCTCAAGAGGCCTTTCAAGTAAACATCTCTCAAGGATCTAGCAATAACCTGTACATCATACATCAGCAGACTGGGAGTCGACTCAGGGCAGTTGCAAAATATTTAATTTTGTAGTCTATTATAATTATTCATGCAAAACAAGTCATATATTTGAGGGCACATTACAATTTCTAGCTATAACAAGATAGTATAATCATGCCACTGTATATGTAGTTTGATTGGCTTACCATGACTGATGACTGATATATTACTCCAGCTTAGTGGTGCTTCATCCATTTCTTGTGGTCCAGGCATCAGTACATCCCCAACAAGCAGTGGTAGCTCCCTAACAAGCATTGGTATTTCAACATCAAGCAGTGGTATTTTATCATCAAGCAGTGGTATTTCAACGTCAAGCCGTGGTATTTTGCCAACAAGCAGTGTTACAAGCAGTACAACAGGTACCATTCCCAGTATATGTACATTAGTTATATTAATTTTGTATCATCCATGAAATCTACTGATGATTCATGATCTGCTATGTATTTGTCCACATGGCACATCCTAGACTGAGACTAACTAATCTGAATCCATGTCTTTGTTCAAGCACTGGCAGCAACTCTGTCCCTTCCAATATTGTATTGCACGTGATCAGTTCCATAAGGATAATGTGCACCCATTAACAACCACGGCAAGCCACACAAAGCCAAAATTATTTATGTAATTAAGTTACCTGCACTGTCCAGCTGGTGCAGGTACATGAATTTCTTATCCATTGATGGAGATTGGGTTTGCTTGATACATATAGCTTTATTACAAATCAAGTGTAGAGATGAGTTAGCCATGCAGGAAGGTTACAATACTAGACAGACCATTTAGTGAAAATCGTGTTTGCTCGAAGTGTAGAATGACACACAATGGTTATCCGGAGCATAATTAACTTTACTGTATGATTGTATTCTAGGTATTGCTACATGTCAAACTAACCTGCCATAATAGCTCAAATACAATAGTAAGAGCATCATTTAGTTGTTATTAATTTTAATGCCATAATAGTATTATTGTGATTATTATTCTGTTTTGTCACTGCAGTGAACGCTGTAATGAACTTCATTCCAGCATTAATGCTCACTCTGTCCTGGGACTGGAATGCTGGCAGTGGAGCTACTTTCACAGTGTGGTACTCAACAGACAGTCATGAGAGTGACCCCTCTACTCCACCCCAGGGAGCTCTAGTGGTGTCTGGACTAAACTCCACATCAGTTATAATCACTCTACCAGACACAGACAACTCATGCAAGCCCTATTATGTGTGGATATCTGCCATCATTCCAAATGGACAGCAAAGTCCTTACAGCAAGAGAAGGCAGGTGGAGGTGTGCAGTGGTTGTGCAGGTGAGGGTGGCACACTGCACTGCCTACTGCATATACATATCTCACTGGCATAACTTTCAACACTGCATTTTACAGTAATGTCAATGTTTTCTTTCTACTTATCGTAACTGGTTCCCTACAGGGCAGCCAGTGACTGGTGCCAAGCTATCTTGTGTCTCAATAGGTGCAGGCTCTTTCCTGGGTGGAGTGGTGGCTGGTGTTGTTGCTGCTCTACTTGTTGTGGGGATCCTGTGTGGTTGTTGGAAGTTGAAGCACTCAATTGGAAAGGGCTTCAATTGGAAAAGCGAAGAGAAGTGAGACTCAGTGATATCACAAGTGAATGCAATTTTTGAGTGATTTTAGGGACTTGCCTGGTAGAACTGACCTTCATATAACAATTGGCTAATTTAACATTGTCATGACTACATTAATTAATAGTGGAGTGAAGAAGACTGAAGTGAAGAAAAGTGAAGACAATGATTAAAAACCCACCCTCTCCCCCTCCCTGCAGCGAGAACACCTACGACACTGTAGGACCAACAGTACTAGTACCTGCTGCAATGGGTGATCATATTGCCATGGAAACAAACCCTGCATATGGAGTATGCACTAGAAAGCAATGAAGTTTTGAACAGAGAACTGTGTGGGCGTGTTGTGTGCTTTAGTTGGAATTGACTTGAGACATTTCCAGTAGCTTTATTAACCCTAACCCTAAGCGTTATTGCATCACATTGTTTCTAATATTATTGTAGCTTTATGCAGGTTCTACTAATGTGACATCAAAATACTATAAAATTACACACTATTTATAGTGCTCAGTGCTTGTGGTTTGAATATTTTATATTATTAGCACCAGTGCATGTAGAGTAGTTGGAAACATTGCTGGAAGGCTACCATCACCAGTGCATGTTACTGATCATGGTACCCACCATAAGCTCCGGTAGAGTATTTGGGCTTGTTGGTCACAGCAACCAACCACACCACAAGTTTCAGCGGTGAAGGACTATAGGCGCACATTAACTGTTTGCACCATCTGCGGCTTGAAAATGACCACCAGCACAAGTTGCAGAGGGCCAGGACCAGCGTGGGCACCATTGGAGAGCATCACGCAGCAAGCAAATGGGTACAAGTTACATTAACCCATTAGCGCTGAAGTTTAAAATTCGCGCCGTGCACCAGGTGCCGAAATTAAAATGGCGACGCACGTGAGCTACTCGGTGTGCCACGGTTTTTTAACTTTATTCGCGCCCGAGACGATAGGAAGAAGAGCGCCGTGTTGCCAATGTCAGGCAGAAAGATGGAAGGGTCGTCTCATAAGACTTCAAGACTCCTGCTCGCCCTGGTTTAGTCGCTGCGTCGTGTAATAAACTCACCTTCACCCATTGCGTACTGAGTGCGAACTTTGGCGCTCGAGTGCAGGCTTTGGACGCAAGTAAGGTACGGGACAACGCGGCTGTTCAAAGCTCCGTGACTGCTATCTATCCTTCGAAAGTGGTGTGTCCTTGCAAGGCTCGTAGCGAGAAATAAACAAAGCTTAATGCGCACTTTCAGTTATGACGCCTACAGGCGTCATCCGGACTTACGCGCAAACTAATAAATGACGCCTACAGGCGTCATTCGGCGCTAATGGGTTAAGTTACAAGTTGTTAACACAGTATGCATAATTATGCAGTTTCCAGTATTTTCCAATTTGAGCTGTTAACAAAGCTCCACTTCAATGCAATCAACAAAGTAATCATGTGACTTCTGTAACCTTTCTACATCATAATGTGAATTACATTACCCTATCATTACTTAAGAAATGTACTGCTTTCAATGTGAATCAATAATTAACATCCCTGACCAGAAGCAGATGCCCTAGCCCGTTCAGCATCATATCCACTCCATACGACCAAAGTCTACTCTTCTCCAGTGAAGTTAAATTTTTTGCCTGTATCTCAACTTGAAGGGAGCTAGTGATTCTTCTATAAAATCAATGGAATTGAAATCAATTGGTATAATATATAATTGTGCGTGAAAACCTGTAGGTGATGTGCTCTCAGTTCTGGCCGGACGAATCACACCATTTCACGGAGTATGGCCATTTTGATGTAAAATTTGTCCAGTCCACCCCAAAGCCAGACTGGGAAATGACCAAGCTGGAGGTTACCTACAAGAGCAAGGTTTGTTCAATATTCAGTGCATTGCAAATTTTCATGATAAAATGGCACAAATATTTTGCAAAGTGGGTCAGAAATAATTGCATAATGAATTTCCAGGAAATTCCAGAAATGAAATGCCATAATGAAAGTGCATCTTGAGATGTCAAACCTAGTATTTCCACTATTTCTAATTTTCCGTGAGACAGATTTAACAGCCTATTCAATCAGATCTTCTGCCCAGAGCTCAAATCTCCCTCTTGAAGTGACTCTGTTCCACTTTCTCTCTTGGCCAAGGGAGGGCTCTCCTCCTAGGTATTGATTCCATGCTAAAGATTATGGGAGAAGTGGAGAACAGAACAGAGGAAGATCAAGGGACGTCTGGTAGTCATGTGCGAGTGAGCCTGTGTTTGAGCATGAAACAATGATTGTGATATTTTGCATGAATTCAGACAGTACAGTCATACTTATATACACGATCCCTTAACTACTGTATGCATTAGTATAAAATCTGCTTGTCACTTCATACAAGTTGATGTACATATATATATAATATATACATATATATACATATAATATATTGCTGGATCACTGGCACCCAGTTTGTCAATTCTTCCTTACATGTTATTCCTTTTACAAAGTTTCCGGTTAATTGTTGTCCACACTTTTGTTCATTGTCTTCCCAATCTATTGTCATTCACTATCTTACTCATCCATCTCTCAGTGACGGTATGTCTTGCAGTGGTGAGTTCATTATTTGTATGTCTGAAATTGAGAGAGTCAAAGTTGAAGGAGGAGTGGACATCTTCCAGACAGTCAAGGCAGCAAGAGCACAGAGACCACAAATGGTCTACACCACTGTGAGTTGCTCTATTACATGATATTGAGGATCATAGTTGATATTTTACATTCTTTCACTGTTGTACACATGCTGTGTTACACAATACTAAGATAAAATCATAGAAATTTACACAGCTGGCTCACTAACTCTTGCATATTCATGAAACTGTTCATGGATATGCAATAAACTGTGCACAGCAACATGACTGACCTCATATTAGCATTCACAAGCACACCACAGGTTTCCATAATTATTTTACATCATGGAAATTGATTGATTGTCCTACAACATATTAACCCAACATCAGACAGCCTATAACATGCAGTCACAACTACTTCCTCATCTCCTTGTCCAGGACCAATTCAAGTTGTGTTACGAGATCATGCTTTCCTACCTGGACTCATTTGATACCTACGCCAACTTCAAGGCTTTGTGAATGATGAAAAGGTGCATTGAAATCAATTTTGAAATATTCTCTAGTTGACTGAAAATGTGTGTTGGGGTGAGTAGCTCTACTTGAAACAGTGTGACTTGTTGGTATACATATACACCATAATGAAAAATGATCATTGTTTTCTTGAAGGTATATACTGTAATCAAACAGTCTTAGCTACATCAGCATGTGGGTGTTCATATAATAATACTTCTGGAATGATTATATATACTGTGTTGGAATAAAATTCATCATTATAACAGAATATATACTGATTCCGTGAATGGAAGATGGCAGACTAATTATAGTTGCATGTTTGTAATATATTCCCATGGTTGGCATACTTACATCAGTAAGCCCTTCATGCATGCAGAATGGACATCTCAAAAATGTAATCCTTGTCTGATTCAAATTATCCACACATTCAATCTTCCTCGACAAATTCCACAGTTGTATACAATCCCCACCTCTATGCTTATATACAGCTGTTGGCATGTGCGTTCATGTGTTTATAATTATGCATAGTTATGTACTGCTCTACATGCCTTGGCCTCAGCCAAATTAGTGTATAATAATTCAAAATATTATGGGCACATAATTATATGAGGGCTATCAAGACCCACAGATTGGAGAGGTAGATTTATCATAAGTGACATCAACAAAGTATCTGTCTGACTCTTGGCTATAATTAACTTTCCACTTCAGCTGGCTGTACATTTAACCTGAAACGATAATGAATGTGAACTGCACTAGCACATAAGAGAGACAAATACACGATTGCAAGCTGTTATTACTATAGTTATTGTTTTCTTATTATTATTCTCTGATTCACACACACACATATGCACACACATATGCACACACACACACACACACACACACACACACACACACACACACACACACACACACACACACAATTCCCAAAGGTTGAAGTGTGCAAATGGTGAAGCCATTCTTATCCACAAGCATTTCCTGTACCCAAGGAGCCATACAGTGCTTTGCCCATAAATGGTTGTGTGTTGTAGTGATACCATTCAGTCCATTTGCAAACTACCTAATGTGCCTCATCTTAGCACTTAGTAGTGATACACTACAAAGTATTCCTAAGTGCTGAGCATGCTAGCACTATTATAGGATCTTGTTATACAGTGGTTTCGTGTTTTCTAGTCCCAAGAGACATTTGCGCATTGCACTCGATCACGTGAGTAAAGTAATGGAACAATAGGCTCACACGTAGATTTAAGCACGTGCTTATCCAATGCGAGCCTATCCTTCCAATACTTTACTCACCTGATAAAGTGCTTGCACAAATTCAAACGGGACTAGAAATTGTGAAACCACTGTACTGATCAATCAGAAAATAATAACAGTAATAGGCACACATGCGCACTGCCCATATATAACATATGTTTCATGTAATAATACATGGTACAAAGGTACATCATGTCATAATTAGATAATGGTTAGTGGGTCAGCTTCTGATTTGTGGGTCCAATACAAGACATTTGCAGGTGATTAGTTGTGTTATTGCAAGCGTCATTCTCACTCTCGGAACCACTGTACTACACTTCACTACAATTTCCTACAGTTTACATACCTATGTATTTATGCTGTAATGGCATTGAAAAAAGCATCTGTATTTATACTGTACCGGAGTGTTATACGTGTAATGTGGGCAAATTTTAAAATATAGAAGTCACTTTTATGTATAGCTTAAGCCTTTGCAATAAAGCATTATGTAATATTATGCATTTCTATTGGACATCAGAGTATATGCAGAATGCGTAACTGAGGGCATAGACCCATAATGATTCAAATTTCCTTCTTTACTTTAACCTATATAATGACATTACCACTGTTGTTAATGAGCATCTGCTGATACAGTTATAACAAAATGTTGCTGCCTTCCACACTGTTAAAATATAGTATTAATGTGCTTGCTTCACAGAACTATGTTGAAGCAATCTTAATGGTTGAGTTTCTGTTGTCACTACACAGTCCTCTGGCTACTTAGTTATCTCAGCACAATATTGCCAATAATTTATATATTGTGGGTGGCAGTTTCAAATCTCTCATAATTATTATTATAATATAATACTACTACTACACTTCCATGTTCCAGAAGCCAAGGCCCACTTCTTGCCTGTGTCTCATCATTGGATACACCAGAAGTGTTTACTAAGCATAAGTGGCAGGGGGTGGTTCCTGCACCCATAGCCATTGTATCAATGGCTACATTACCTCATTCGACAGATGTGATCAATATCTTAACTCTCAAGTAAGCCAACTCATCTTGTGCCATATTGGCAGTGTTTGAGTTATCTTGCAATTCTTGGTTGGATTTATGTAGTATGCACAAAGACACCATGTTTTGATGGCACTGAATGGACTGTACATGCTGGCATAGTACTGTTTCAGTCAAAGTGAGATGATTAATCTGTGACTGGTAAGTGGAAAAATCAAGTTATACATACCACTAATTAATGCCATTACTACATCAGTGCACACCCTGCATCACCACATATACAATCCAAGCCTAAGCTCCTGTGCAACACAGCCACTCAAACTGCATGAAAAAGCATTAATTTTGTTAATGTTGTACCATCTTCTAAAGCCCTCTAGGTGGCACTGACGTCACACCTAGCATTGTACTATGATATACTATAAGACTGTGCAAAATATATATGCACTTCTTATTCTTTGTCTGCTGGTCAAAAAAGATGCGTATTATTCACATCATTCTGCTGCTACTATCAGGTAAGAGCTGATTCTGAATTGCAGAAAACGTGAAGATACCGGCTCACTTCGTCATTTCTGCAGTTAATTTATCAGTAAGTAATGCCATTGAACCTAGCAATCCCACTATATCAATGACTCAGAACGGCTCTGCACTCACCGGTCCAGTGGTGCTTGGTTCTAACAGGAATGCCAGCATTTGGTGCAGAGCGAACAACACTAACATGAGACTGAGAGGCTTTAACTGGCGATACAATGGCACTATACTACCCAGGGCTGACTCAGGATATGATGTACATGTGTACAGGGAGAGTGTCATTAACATAAAAAGCTACACTTCCATATGGTGGACGGTTCTTCATTTCAGGAACATACAGCCATCATATGCTGGGGTCTATAATTGTGTTGCTAACTACAATGGGCTTTTCAAGAATCAAAGCTTGGACGTGCAAGTCTCAGGTGTGTAAACATTAACAGATCAGCAAACTGTCGAATGTGTATACCATAGCAGGATAAGTAGGTGATGATATAATATGTAAGCCAACCAGGATATATAGTAAACATGATATGCTGTATATAAACCATTAATATCTTATACAACAGCGTTAGCTGAGCCAACTTTAGGGTCATTTAGCAGCTGTATCTACCATACCTGTGTAAATTTGCACTTGTTTGCTGTTATACAAAGTGTAGTTTAAGCATTGCCAAGAAACAACTGCAAATTAACACAACTTTGGATGGCTGTTATAATAGACTTACTTATATAATATTGACTGACGTAACTTACCTGCTCCCACCACTGCAACAAACGAAAAGGTGTTTCTGTGTAAACGTGGCATTACTCTACTCACTTCCTTTCACCCCATTTTGGACAGTGAGTGCAGATACTGTCACTTCCTGTCCAAACATGCTAAATGAGCCCTGGTATACGTAAATACATACTATGTAACTATAGCTACATACTATGTAACTATAGCTACATACTATGTAACTACATACTACGCTACTATATAATACGTAACTACATACTGTGTATTTGTATTACATTCCATGATTGAGAAGGTTCAGATCTAGAGACCAATTAATGTAAAGATCATAGCTCTGCATTTATGTCGAAAGCAGAATTTTTGCTCATAACAAACAAGAACATGACTTCTACATAAGATTACTTCTGAGTGCTTTGCATTCCTAATGATCCGACATGCACTAATGTACAAGTAGCAATGAATCTTTTGAGGGATTTGCAATTCCCAACCCATCTTCTCTTTGCTGTTACCATTTACAATTCACTATGCCTTCCTATATGTGCATTGTTCTCTCATGCCTCATGAGTATAGGCCTTTGAAACCTCTAGTGAAATGGAAGCCACATACTTGCATAGGCAATGGAGCAAGCTTCCAACTGTTGTAGACATGGGTATATGCCAACAGAGCCTATTAGTTACAATCTCTTTTCATCTCAAAAATTCACCATAATTATTCTATTTCAATTTTGATCAACCATTTCTTGTTTTCTACTCATTCATTATATATAGGCCCATAGCTAAAATGCAAGCGAAATCCTGGTGTGCCACAATTTAAACAGCTCAAATTAGAACCAAACAATAATATCATGGCCACTGTATGACCTGTGTACAAGGTGCCAGACTCGAGTATGACTCATCTTGTCACTAATCTGCTAAAATTAATGATTACAACGTCATAATTTCCTAGCACATATTTGTATGTGACGTATTAGTAGTCTCATTCTGGTGCTTCTTTGTTCCTATAGCCAGCTGTCAACTGGAGTGTGATAATGGAAGGACGCTTGTCAATGATACAAGTTACTGTTTATGTGACTGTGCCAATGGCTATAGTGGGTCTAGTTGTGAAAGTGAGTTATAATTGCAATTGGACGGTCATTTGGAGCACATGCAAATATGCTGATCTTTGTTTGCTAGCTCAGTGACAATCTAAAATCAAGCAGTCAAGAAATTTTTGGCACGCTAAGTTGGAAGTATGTAGGTTGCTTTCAGCTTTGCCAACAAACTGAATGGAAGCTTATAATGTTTGGTTATGTTGCAAACACTCTAGTATAGGATGCTCCTGGATCATACTTCATCCTTTCACTGTTAGAAAATGTGGAAACTCAAAAGCGAATAGGTATACCCACCTATAACGCTAAAAAAACACGGCCCTTTGCTTCTCTGCTTTTATCCTGTTGGCCTCGAAGTAGAGCTCCACTCACTCTAAGTACTGTGTGATAGATTCATTGTCTTCATTGAACGCTTCCAGGCGTCCGACTGCTGCCCCCACCATTGTTTACAGATCCCACCTTTGTCACCAATAAAATGATGTGATGTCGTCACACTCCCAGACACACGCACACCTCAGGCGACGAACACCGACCATCCAAGAGACACAACACGGTAACAAACGACCATGCCGGAGCTGGTAACTCACTTCACGGTACCAACACAAGCACAAGGCTAATCATTAACTGAGCATGTGCAGACACACCCGGTATATAGCTAACATGCATAATGTAAGATGAAGGAATACACATGAATCAATGTGAGCAATAGCACATGACCAACATCACACACATGCTTAACCACAAATCAGGCATATACACTACAACTCCTGCCGTGAAGGTACTATAGTCAAACAGTCTTAGCTACATCAACTACTTCCGGAATGACTATATACAAATGCAAAGGAGTAACATTCATCATTATCACTCAATACCACGCGCTTCAATGAATGTAAGATGGCAGTCTAATTTCAGTTCCATGAACATATTATATTCCCATGGTTGGCCTACTTACATCAGTAAGCCCTTCATGCATGCAGAATGGACCTCTCCTGTACCTATGACAGGCACATAATAATTTACATGAAAAGATTGCACAGTTGTATGCAATCCCCGCCTGAGTGAATGTATATATACAACTGTAGGCATGTGTGTTCATGTGTTTGAGCACATCTACTGCCCTACAGCCCTTGGTCTCAGCCAAATCAGTGTAGCATATGTATATGGGTACATATACACGTGGGCTATCAAGACCCACAGATTGGAGATTGATGGCCTTAAGTGACATCAACAGAGTATCTGTCTTTGACTCTTGGCTGTATGTACATGCAGTGATAATGAATGCGAACTGCACTATATAACATATAAGAGAGACAAATATACGATTGCAAGCCAATACTTTCTCCTTAGTGGGTTATTGTCTGATTCACACACACACACACAAACACACACACACACACACACACACACACGCACACACGCACACACACACACACACACACACACACACACACACACACACACGCACACACACACACACACACACACAAACACACACACACACACACACACACACACACACACACACACACACACACACACACACACAACACACACACACACACACACACACACACACACACACACACACACACAAACACACACACACACACACACACACACACACACACACACACACACACACAACACACACACACACACACACACACACACACACACACACACACACACACACACACACAATTCCCAAAAGTTGAAGTGTGCAAATGGTGAAGCCATTCTTATCCACAAGCATTTCCTGTACCCAAGGAGCCATACAGTGCTTTGCCCATAAATGGTCACAAGTTGCAGTGATACCATTCAGTCCATTTGCAATCTCCTTAATGTGCCTCATCTTAGCAATTAGCAATGACACAGCGCAAAGGAATCCTAGGTGCTGAGTGAGCTAAGATCATTATTATGTTATACAGCACTTCACAACGTTCAGCTGCTATGTATGAACATAATATTTATAGTGGCTGTTTGATTTGGCACACATTGGGAGCAATCATATTGCTCACCTTGTTTATGTTCTCAACACATATGGAGCAAAACTGACACCTTCCTTCATTTTTCATAATTTATATACTTATACAGTAAGGAAGAAAACAAATGTATACTGTACTGGTGTGATATACAAGAAATGTGGACAAAATCAATTTTGAACTTCACCAGAGCTACTTGTGCTCAAGCTTTTTTGGGTTTGGAGTAATGGGAAGATACCTATGTATTTGTATAGCTTAACTGTTTGCAACAAATGTGATATGCATTTCTATTGAACATCAGAGTATATGCCTGTAACTGCATGAGAGTATAGTCCCATAATGATTCAAAATTCCTTCATTCATTTAACCTATGACATTACCCCTGTTGTTCATGGGCATCTGCTGATACAGTTATAGCGAACATGCATGGTCATTGCTGCCTTCCACACTGTTAAAATTAGTATTACAGTACTTTTTGGGTTGGTCGTCCCGACCGGATGGCTGTAATCGGTAATTGGTTATCAATTATCAACCTAATGAAGTCATTCTTACGTGACCTTGGTGGCGCGTTCCTCTAGATACAGAAATGTCCCAACCATTCTTAGCTTTAAATTGTTCAAGTACGCTTCATTCCAATCTTCCTCGTTCCAAACGCCGCTGCTGCAACTAGACCTGTAGTTGCCATAATGACGTCACCAGGTCAATAAGCGGTAATTAACTGGTCGAGACAACCGACCCAACAACAGTACTGTACTACTGCTAGCTTGCTTAACAGAGCTTTACTCGGGCAATCCTAGAACATATAATTATCATAATGGTTAAGTTACTGTTGTCACTGCGCAGTCCTCTGGCTACTTAGCTACCTCAGGTCAGTATTGCCAATATAGTATTAATCATGGGAGGCAGTTTCACAAACCCTTTATTGAATGCTCTATTGCAAAGCCTGATATTTGGGTGGGTTCCCAACCTGCCGCCCACAATTTGAGGAAATAGTCAATGAATTTTTAGTTCAATCATTTCAGATCTTGTGTGATCCAGAAATATAATTTTCCATGAGCACTAACATTGCAGATCCTTTTCATTCCATGCAGTATAATTAATCATTCCCATGTTCACATTCATTAGCACTAATATATTTGATCACTGACATAAAATCTAACCTGACTGTAAGATGATCACTTTGCAGTTGTTTTACGTGAAAACCAGCTTCAAGCTAGTACGTTTCACTGTCATCAAGGGGAATATGGCACAAGTTTACTAATGCACGTGATTCTCTGCAAGGTGATGCTGTAAATATAATTATATGAGTGCATTCCGAGTTACCTAACAACAACATTGTTACAAGTTGATGTGGCCTTCACAGAAACATTGCATGCAAGCAGTGTAGCAGCAAGCATCGATGATCATGTGACTTGGTCCATGAAATGTAATGGAATTGCACGCTGTCAGTTGCATGTGTGTAAGGATGTGTATAATTTATGGCAAACTAATTATGCATTTTTTCTATGCGCAAATATATCATACTTTTATGATTATGGGAGCATTCACATTGCATTGCTTTCATCACTGTTCTTTTGTTGTTGAAAATAATATCTGGACCTTGTCATACCACACATGAAATTCATTCTAATTGTCATTGCATTAAACCTTTGGAAATGAAATACATCAAGCAGGTTGCGCACTGTGTTTGACCATGAACACAGTTAAGGAAGAAGAACACTCACAAGGCAAGCTTTTCTAGTGTTATTACATTCTACATCTTTTAGTCTTGACTAGGTAATGTAGAAAGCTTCTAAATATGGGCATAATGTCTATGCTTTCAGCAGCTATATAAAGGAGGTCAGTATGACTTGCTTTTCAAGTTTGTGGCATGTTGAAGCAAATCAGTGATGAGGCTTGGTACTAAGACTTCATGTCTTGCCACCCTATACTGCTATGCTACGCAGTCCCTTACAGAAGACAGTATGGTGCGGTGTTAGAGACAACCACTGATCATAATCATTAATTTGATTAGAATTAATACTAGGATATTAAGAAAGGTACAGGCATAAGAACAGGATGTTATGGATTCTTAACGAGCAGTGAGACATCATTCTTTGCGGTGCCAAACTGCACATGGTTTTATGCGCATTTCCACGCATGGCAGTGTAGCCTGTAGAACAACTCATGGGAGTATAAATTACAGCTTACAGAGTTAGCTGAATCCCTAGTCCTGACTTTTAGTTGTGATATGGAGGAATATATGCTCTCCTGCCTTGTATGGCCATAATCTTGAAGTGATTACACCTTCAAGCCTGTCTTTTGCCTGCCACATTGATGCTAATGCCATACAAATTCTAAAGCATTTCATTTGCTGTGTCCGCTTTGACAGTATATACGATTATTGGAGCAGTAAGGAATGCCTTTGCCCATCTGCATACTTAGCCAGTGCTTACGTATATATCATTGCCAGCGTAAGGTCAATTTCTATAGTAGAAATTGCTCAGTACATGGACTCAGAACTTCTTTAACGTTTTGGTGAACATGTGGGAGTTGCACATTCTCATGTTCATGTATATTCTACCATCAGGTAAGAGCTGTAAGTAACATTGAATGATATTGCAGCTGTCTACTTATTATATATTGTACTACTATTACTGCAACTACTGCAGCTCTTGCGGCCACACACAAGATCTAATTCTATCGAGAATCAGACTGGGCCTGCATTCACCAGTCACGAGAGGGTTGGCATCAACCAGACAGGTAGCATTTGGTGCAAAGTGGTGAATATAGCAGGAATTCAACCGTTACTGGGTCACTACTGGCGCCGAGAATACAACAATGGCACTACTACTCGTATTGGTACTGTTGGGAGAGGAGACACAAGTAGCAGTAATGTGCATGTGGACCGTTTCACTGGTAGTAGAAATAACAACACTCCAATTTCAGAAGAGTGCAGCCTACTTCTACTGGGAAATATGAATGTATTGCCAACTAAAGTGTGTTGTTAAAGAATCAAAGTGTTGTAGTTTCAGGTATATGATTACATGCATAACTTGTGTGATCACTAGCAATACATAGTACTGTATGTAGCATATTATGTATTTTCCTAGTATCTAGGGTATATATACCTACCCTCAACGACAAAACTTCTACACTATGCAATAATAATGGTGACTCTGATGTTCATTAACCCTTTATAGATAAAGTATTTGGTAAGACAATAATAATAACTATTTTACAATAGGATCAAACTGAATAACTGGTAGAACAAATGGCACTTCAAAGCAACAGCCAGGTAGACTACCTGAATACAGTTTTCCATCAGTACCCTTTGTACATACCTATGCTTATAACAACATTTGCTAATACTCGTACCAGACTGAATCCTTTACATGACTGTACAAAAAGGTCTATAAATGCCAATGCAAT
Organism: Ianthella basta; assembly: GCA_964019415.1. NCBI lineage: Eukaryota > Metazoa > Porifera > Demospongiae > Verongiida > Ianthellidae > Ianthella > Ianthella basta. The sequence goes on along the minus strand of OZ025873.1, from coordinate 6,417,545 downwards.
ACAATAATGAAACTATATGACACAATCATTGCAAAACCAGCAACGTCATGTTGCGAAACAGTATCCAATCTTGCCATTTTGAACACGGTACCACATTTTCAAAACTGAGTCTAAGATCTGCAAAGCTCCCCACATTAAATTTTGCATCTATGATGAAAGAGGGGTATATGTACCTGCAATGTCAAGCAGCTGAAAACTTGCATTTCGAAACTGTTTGCAGTGTGAATATATAATTTAGACTAGTTTTCTAGCTTCAGGTAGTGCCATTCTGGTAAGCCTAGAAGACAACCAAAGCCATTATATGTATAATTATAGTGAAATGTTGTAATCATCTGCACCCGTACAATACGACACTGTGTGTGATCATTGTTTGTACGTATGCATTAGTAAATTAGTGTGTGTGTGTGTGTGTGTGTGTGTGTGTGTGTGTGTGTGTGTGTGTGTGTGTGTGTGTGTGTGTGTGTGTGTGTGTGTGTGTGTGTGCATAAGTGAGCTTAGTGTTAGTGAAGCTATATGATCCAATGATCATGGGTTATGCTTTTACTCACAATTAATGTGCATATCTGGGTATAATTGTTTGCACTTGTCTTGAAATCAATTCCACTATCAGTCCTGTGTGCATGTGTTGACTTTGTATGTACAGGTACCTTGAATACAGTTTGGTATTCTACTATATATGTATTGTAAACTACCCTCCATTGTAGCCATCATCTGCAGTGATCCTGGTACTCCCACAAATGGTCAACGAACTCTCTCCAGTACAACCTACAACTCTGTAGTGACCTACACCTGTGATGTAGGCTACACACTACAGGGATCAAACAGTAGCACCTGCCAGTCCAATGGACAGTGGAGTGGGAGTGTGCCTCGGTGCAGCGGTAAGCTTTTTGCTACCCAAGGCCTTGCCCATTCTTATACCTCTTGGAATTAACACTGTATTATGATCCTACCATTATCCCTTAAGATACAGCAAGAATGTGCATATCACTGGACAAAAGTCATGCTCATAATTATTGGACCAAGTGCATGCAGCTATATATATACTCTGATTCCCATCTTGGGCCACATAGTTATTTTTCTTAAGTCTCAGACCAGTATTGACATCAGTTATCCATGAAGTCACAATGAGCATCACTGGCCACTTTACTTGCTGACTATTAAAACACGTGAACAGTAAAAGGGTTAATGAATTATCCAGGTATGTTAGGTGCATATCTTCAGTGACATTCTGCACTGGGCCGGCAGTCCTGCATGCCTCCACTGTTTATGCCCATTAGTGTAATACCAGAAACTGAGGGACCATGACACCATTTAACTGGAAGCTAGCTTTTGGCCTGAAGCTAGTTCTGGAAGAAGGCAGATTGAGTTGGCAAGTAGAAGAGGAATGAGTGTTGTAGTGGGGGTTGAGGAAGAGAAATTAAAGCTGTGAAAGAGAAAGAGACTGTGAGACAAGCATTAATTTAGCATGGTTTGGCCAAGTGGCATTTTCTCCTTGCGAAAAGAGTGGAAAGACCATATCCTTGTATTTCTTACACAATCCAATCTGCTACTTACTGCAACAACAACAACAACTTCATTATCAACACACAAGCACCATGCATACAAAGATCACATGCACATGCATAACTACAACACAAGATCACTACAGTAATAATATAATATAACCACACACGCTTGTATGCATATATACAACGATCACGTGGACATACAAATTAATACAACGCAAGATTACTGCACTAACAATAATAACAATAATGACCCGATCAAACACCACACCTGTATTTCATGCACAATCCAATCTGTTACTTACGCCATGCACTCTCTCCAAAACTACCGGTTTTGCTTACACTCCCATTTTATGTTACTAGTAAGCTTTTAACATCCATATACCTCGTATTTGTACACTATAGGATAATGACACTACAATATCACTGTGTACTGTAATAATCTTCCACTTCCCACTATGTAATCGCCTTCATATAGTCTCCACTGTTGTTGCTGCTGTACCATTAATCCTCTGCTTTACACAGTTCACATTCCATCTTATTTTCCATTCAATCTTACCCCTAGCTCTCCATTGCTTGCTGTAATGACTGTTTCTGCTGTTTTCCTGCCTATTACCGACCCTGCTGCAGTTGTTGATTGTGGGACCCCTCCTGCTGCTCATGTTAATGGTAATCAACCCATGTACTCCAGTACAACTTTTGGGTCCACAGTGATGTATACTTGTAAACCAGGCAACAAGCCAATAGCTATAGGAGATAGAACTATCACTTGTATGGCAAATGGACAGTGGAGTGCAAATGCATCAATTTGTAGTCGTGAGTTAACGCTGCAACCTTTGGTAGCTGGCAGTACTGCACCCGTGCATACTATAAAGTATATAGCACAACTTATAATAGAAGTAGTAGACAAATTCTTTTTTTGAATCTACATCCTTCACACTCCAAACCTGCTGCAGCTATTTCCTGTGGGACCCCTCCTGATGCTCCTGCTAATGGCCAACGTGGTACCTTCAGTACAACCTTTATGTCCTCAGTGAACTACAGTTGTAATACAGGCTACAACCTGCAAGGGAGCAGCACTCTAACTTGCATGGTCGATGGACAGTGGAGTCCAAGTGTACCTACTTGCAACAGTGAGTCTACTCTGTAATAGCTAATGTTGGATAATCATTGAATGCTAGAAATGAGTTTGTTTCAGACTTCAAGTTACAAGTATTCTAACAGCATTGCCATGGTTATGGGCGCCTATTCACAGATTCTAAATCTCATAGACTGGTCCTGAGGCTTTAATTGGTGTGGGATCTATCTTTTCATAGACGTCCTGCTATCTATGTGTAGAGTGTTATGATGGTTTACAATAATTTTATGATTCTCTTTCTCACTAATTCACATGCAACGAAGAAATGTCTCTCTAAGTAAATGAAAGCATCTAATGTGATATGTGAAAAAGTGATATGGCAATAATGTGTTTGCCACTAGGTTAGTTTATTGTTAAAGACTTCTACAGAATTTGGCAGCTTGAAATGTATCCTATTACAGCTCAGTGTTATCATGAGAGTGGAATAGATAGTGAATAAAATGGTATTAAGCAAATTTCCTGATATTCATAAGGTACCATTGTGTATGTGCACATGTGGTTTTGTGTGTATCTCTCCTCTCTCTCTCTTTTTTTTCAACTTGTCACCATTATTATTCAAAACTGCAGGTAAGTACATACTTGTTTTGAATGCATTAAAAGTGACAGGTGGGTAGAGGTGACCCCGGCACTGCCAAAAAGAATGTTCTGAAGACAAACATGCACAGTTAAAGTCGGATCACAAAAACAAAAGGAAAAAAAAATAGATAGAAATACTATTCAGGCATGCAATTACAGTTAGGTTAGGTGAGAGAGTAAGGGTAAAGTTAAGCATGCAGGTTATCAAGTAGTCTGTTGTGTTCACTCCAATTCCTCTTGCACCATATGCGGAATGATTCCTCGATGACTCGCCGAATCACCTCCCTCTCCAGTTCACTCTTTGCCTTTGAGCTGGCATCCACAATCTGATAGAGTTGATTGAAGCTGGGGACATGGATGAAACCTCTCGAACCAACCTCAATGGTGGTGAGAGTAGCAGCAAAGCCATTCCTTCTGGATCTCTCCACGAGTTCTGCATACTTTGCTCGCTTCCGCTGTGCTGCATCCTCGATACCAGTCTCAAATGGGATGGTCAACTCCACCATGTGGATGGAGGAGTCACTCCAGACGACGATGTCTGGTCGTTCGTCAGTGGCAACAATGTTCTGGGGGAAGGTGAATGAGATGTTGGGGAGATCTGCAGTGATCCTGCTGTCCTGTGGTAGATGTGCAGAGAGGAAGGAGTGGATGCAGGCCAAAACGCTGTCGTGCCTGTCGTTGTACCGTCTCCCCTCCAGGGCCACTGTGCAGTTGTTGAGCACGTGGTGTAGGGTTTGCTCTTTGCTGCAGAGTTGGCACTGTGGGGAAGACATCTTCTTCCACAGGAAGAGGTTCCTGTTATGTGGCAGTGTGTCTGTGACGGCATTGAGGGCAAACTTGAAAGCACGCTCTGGGAGGGACTGCACTGTGGTAGACCACAGGTCAGCTGCTCTTCCCTGGAAGTCCCGCACTGTCTGGCCTTGGACAGTCAGACCTGCACTGTGGGCGAGCCGGGCTGCATTGTCTGCTGCCTGCACTTTGGCCTTGACTTGGGTGGTGATCTTCTTCTTTGTGGCACCTGGGTCTTCTTTCATCACGTCAACCACCTCTTGGAATGGGCGATAGGCAGGTCTCCTCTGTGCGGCTTCCCTCAGTGTCTCCTGGGTGGCAATAAATCTCACTGTTGGGTCCCTGGAGCACATGTACGAGGCAGCTTTCACTGCGTGTAACTTCTTGTACATGGTAGTCAGTTCTGGTAGGTCCAGGCCACCATTGGCTTTGGGTAGAAACAGCCGGCTTGTGTCTGCTGACCTGGCTAGACCACACCAACGCTTCAGGTACCGTGTGGCCAGAGGCTGGAGCTTGGTTTGGAGCCACGTGAGGGGGAATACGGATACTGAGAGGTCCCAGGAGAGTCTTGGACAGATGCCAGCTTTGAAGAGCCTTAGCTTCTGCTGCCTTGTGATGAGAGTTGCGTCAACTTTCTCCAGAAGGGACTTCAGCTTCCTCAGCAAGCCTTCTCTGGCCTGTGCACTGGTTGAGTGAACAGAGACAGGAGCACCAAGGAAATGGAAGGTTGAGTCACCGATGTAGGGGATGGGTTCTCCATTCAGTGTCAGCTCCGGATCATATGGCTTCCCACTGGATGAGTGGATGGCTAGGACACGCACTTGGATACATTGGCCTTCATGTCTGACCAGGTCAGCCAAGACTCTGTGGCAGCGAGGAGACTCCTGCAGGAGGATGGGCCATCTGCGATTAGAGATGTGTCATCTGCGTACTGAAGTAAGTTGGTGCTGCAAGGGGATGAACTGGGGGAGTAACCAAGGTCTGGGTACTGCTTCGTGATGGTGTCGACCAGGGTGTTCATGACGGTGTTGAAAACAAGCACTGAAAGTGGGTCACCCTGGTACACCCCGATCTGAAGATGGATGGGGTTTGTTGTCCAAGCCTTGCTGGATATGATGCCTGTGAGGTCTTCATAGAGGTTGGATATAGTGCTGACCATCACCTGAGGCGCATGATAGTGTGACAAGGAGAAGCGAATCAGTTCATGGTGAACAGTGCCAAAGGCGTTGGCGAGGTCAAGCCAACAGACAGACAGGAATTTGTGTTTCCTCTGGGCTTCACTGATGATGGATAGGAGCTTCAGGTGATGTTCTGTGCATCCAGGTACACCGTCAATGAAGGCCTTCTGCACAGATGTGTTTAGGTACCGATTCTCCATCATGTAGGACAGCCACCTCTGCTTCAGCAGGCTGGTGAACACCTTGCCCACGCAGGATGTGAGGGCAATGGGGCGAAAGTGTGATGGCTGACTGGGGTCCTCCTCAGCTTTCTTCTTCCCAAGCAAGTGGATAACACCAACCTTCCAGGCTTTTGGTACCGTCTGCGTTGACCAGCAGTGGTTAAACAGGTGCAACAATGCAGGCATCAAGGATGGACACTTCTTCAGAACTGTGTATGGAATTTGGTCTACTGGGCTAGGACTGGATGCTGACTTTGACTTACCAATAACACTCTCAACCTCCTCTGCAATGAACTCACTGGTCACCATAGGCACTGTTGGTAGTGGAGGCTGTGGCATCCATGCAGGACGTGTGAATGACTTGGGTGAAGCCGAATAAGTGCTGGCAAAAAAGGATTCAGCTTCTTCCTTACCAAAGGTTGGTTGGATGGATGCATAATCATCTTCCTCCAGGATCTTCCGGGCAAACTTGTGGAGATCTCTGTGGCACTCTTTCCTCTGCTTCTTTGCACTCATCTTAGCATCTGCCTTCCTGGCCTTCTTGGCAAGTCTGCTGTGCTTGCGCACAAGCTGATGGAACTCTTGGGCAAGTAGTCTGACTTCCTCAGGGCTGTTTCCACTTCTTCTCAATTGTCTCAACCTCTTCTTCACTGCATTCTTCTCAGTTTTCACCTTTGTTGTCACAATTTGATTTCTTCGCGGCTTGGGTGGGTGTTGATGGTGCTGATTGGATACTATGATACCATGCTTTGATGTGAAGAATGAGTAGATGCCATGGCAGAGGACCTCGTTCATGGTATCCACATTGACTTCCATGAGAACTGCTGGTACAATGGTGGTTTGAAAGAACTGATCAGCCTCCACCCAATCCTCTGGTGTCTGGGGCAGCTTCATTGCTGGTAGGGTTGAAACTGGTGATGTCACAGGTGACGTGGGTGGTTGTTGGGCTTGGGTTTGGGATGAACTGGGGTCAGGGACTGTAGCTGAGATTGTATCTACAGGGGTAGGTGATGGTGACGTAGATGGCTGGGTGGGGGCATTCTTACAGGTAGCACTGTTTCTCAGTATCTAGACGCTCAAACTTGATACCACACTTTGGGCAGGGCATTTTCTTAGCCTTGGAGGTGTACTTGGAGAGAGTCTTCTGTGAAAGAAGATGGGTGTAATCCCTTCCTTGCCTTTGAGGGCATCCTTTCAGGTGGTTCCCTAGTCTGGCAAAGACTTGGAGACAGAAGGGACAGGCTCTAGAACCATTGGGTAGGGCTTGTGGGTCCATGCTTGAGGTGGCAAAAAGGTGTTAAAAGTAGTAGCCTCCAAAACTGCTGAGCTGGTTGAATGATGTAACTGATGATCTCCCAAAAGAGTACTGGGGGACTGAACAACAAGTTCCACTAGACAGAAATACTGAAAAGTAGCCTAGAACTCAGTTAGATCAGAGCCAACTTCACTGCTGATTAGAGACCTTCCACCATTTTATTCGCACCTCTCTCTCTCTCTCCTCCCTCCTCCCCCTCCTCCCTCTCTCTCTCTCTCTCTCTCTCTCTCTCTCTCTCTCTCTCTTTTTTTTTTTTCCACTGCACATGAGCCATAATTATTCAAACAAGAACAAAAGGGTACATGTGTGGTCTTAGGTTACTCCAGACCCTGCTAAAAAGTGTTCTACAAAAACACATACACAGTTTACAGTCTGGCCTAAGAAGAAAATTCGTAGGATAAGAAACTATATTAAAATATGAAACTGAGAGTAATGGTATGATGTCCATGCAGCTACAAAGTTACTGTCCATAGATGAGTTCAGAGATAGAGCTATTCCCTCCAGTTTCTCTTGCACCAGATTAGGTGTGAGTGAAGAAGGGTAGTCTTCACCACTTCTGCCTCCAGCTTGTGACAGTCCTTGGCTGGCGGTGCTTCCAGGGCGCTGTACAGGTTCTGAAAGCTCTTCAGATTGATGAGGCCTCGGGAGCCAACCTCCACTGTGATGAGCTTGGCTACCTTTGCCATCTTTGAGCACTCCTGTAGGAGCTCACCGTACCTTTCTCTCTTCCTCATGGCTGCATCTTCAATTGTTGTCTCGAAGGGCACAGTGAGCTCCACGAGGTAGATGGAGGCCTTCTCCTTGCTCCCAACGACCAGGTCTGGTCGGCTGTCTGTGGTAGCGAAGGAGGCAGGGAAGCAGTAGGGATGGTTGGGGAGGTCCACTGTGACCTGTTGGTAGGAGCTGATGTGGCTACAGGTGAACTCATAGAGGAGTTCCAGGACTGCATCATGACGCTGGTTGTAGCGTCTGCACTGGAGGGCCACAGAGCAGTGGTTGAGGATGTGCAGCAGTGTCTGGCGATCAGAGCACAGGGGACAGTGTGGGGAAGACAGCTTCTTCCACAGGTGGAGGTTAGCGTTGTGGGGGAGAGTGTCTTGTACTGCGTTGAGGGTGAACTTCATCACTTTCTCCGGTAGCTCCCACAGCACCTGTGCCCAGATGGAGGATGCCTGGTCATCAGACCGGCGGGAGATGTCCCCTTGCACTGTAAGCTGCCTGTACTCCTCCAGCCGCCTGCATTTGTCAGCAGCAGTGACTCGGTTCTTCACTCTTCTGATGATCTGCCTGTTCGAGGCTTCAGGGTCATCCTTCAAAACTTCAATCACTTCCTGGTGGGGCTTGAAGGCCACCCTGGTGGACTTCTCCTCAGCCACTGTCTGCTGGCTGGCAATGAAGCGCACAGTGGAGTCGCGGGAGCACATCTGGAGAGGCAGCCAAACCACATCTGGTCTTCTTGAAGATGCTGCTGATGGATGGCAGATTGAGACCACCACTGCTCTTTGGAAGGTAGAGTCGATGAGGTGCCGCGCTTCTGGCAAGACCTGACCACCGCTTGAGGAACCTTGTTGCCATGGCTTCGAGGTTCCTGGTAACCCAGGTGATGGTAAGGTTGGTGATGGTCATGTCCCAAACCAGGCGTGGACAGATCCCATGGCTGTAGAGGTGCAGCTTCTGCTGTCGTGTTAGCAGGGTCTCATCAACCTTCCTCAGCATGCCCTCAAGCTTCAGCAGAAGGGTGCTCCTATGGTCTGCTGTGGCATCATGGATGGTGATTGGGGCTCCAAGGAAGCGAAAGGTGGAGTTTCCAATAAAGGGGATGACTTCTCCCTGCAGCTTCAAGGCAGGGTCATACCCCTGGCCAGATGAGGCCCTAAATGCCACACTGGCACACTTGGAGACCTTGGCCTTCATCCCGGCCCACTCCAGCCATCGCTCAGTTTTTGTCAGAAGTGCTTGGCAGGATGCAGGGCCATCTCCAATAAGGCAGGTGTCATCTGCATACTGGAGATGGTTGCAGGTGTGGGGGGACTGTGTCAAAGTGTAGCCTAGGTCCCTGTGCTCAGACAAAGTGTCAACCAGTGTGTTCATCACTGTGTTGAAGATGGACACAGACAGTGGGTCCCCTTGGAAGACTCCAATGCCCAGGTGGAAGGGTTCAGTGGTCCACTGTCTTGTCCTCACGATGCCAGTCAGGTCAGTGTAAAGGTTGGTGATTATGTCAGTGAAGTGGTCAGGAGCGTGGTAGTGCTGTAGGGAGAACCGAATCAAATCATGCTGAACACTTCCATATGCGTTGGCAATGTCCAGCCAGCAGACCGAGATTGACTTGTGCTTTCGGCGTGCCTCCTCAATCATTGCCAATAATTTTAGGTGGTGCTCACTGCAGCCAGGAATCCCATCAACGAAGGCCTTTTGGATGGATGTGTTCAGATACCCATTGCTCACCATGAAGTGTTGCCATCTTTGCTTCAGGATGGAAGTGTAGACTTTGCCTACACAGGAGGTGAGGGCAATGGGTCTGAAGTTGGACGCATGATGGGTCGTTGACTGCAGCTGGCTTCCCCAGGAGCTGGATGACCCCCACCTTCCACTGATGGGGGACCTGTCTGGTTGCCCAACACAGGTTGTACAGACTGAGGAGGGCTGGCATGAGGGAAGGGCAGTGCTTAAGCACACTGTAGCTGATTTGATCAGTTGGACTGGGGGTGGAAGATGGCCTGCATTTCTTCAGTACTCCTTCGAGTTCCTCGATGGATATGCAGTCAGTGGGGAGAGGTGTTGATGGAGGTTGGGATGGCTTCATCCAAGGTGGTTGCTCAAAGGTAGCCTTCTGGGGTTCATAGGTCTTTCTGAAGAAGCTTTCGGCAGTCTTTTCGTCAAAAGCAGGTTCTGTGTGTGAGCTGCTATCCTCATTAAAGAGGGTGTTGGTAAAACTCCAGAAGTTCCTGTGGCAGTGTCGTCTTTGCTGGTGCATTGTCCTTGTCCGTTCCTTGCGCTTCTGTTCCTTAACTAGTCTGCAGTGTTGCCTCACTAGTTTGTGGAACTTCACAGCTAGGAGTCGTACCTCCTCTGGATCATCACTCTTCCTCCTTAGTGCTCTTAGCTCTCTCTTGACTGCATTCTTCTCTTTTCGAACAGCTGTAAGGGCTCTGTGGTGGCTTTCTCCACTCTGTCCATTCCGCCTATGACTCTGCTTCTTGCAAGGAGGATGGTTGGCCATGAGGTAGTCCTGAATGCCTCTGCACAGTAGTGAGTTCATAATGTCGATGTTGTCAGCTTGCAGAACTTGGGGGACTACCTGCACTCTCAGGTGCTCATCCATCTGTGCCCACTCAGTGGCTGATTTTGGTGCAGAGAACTGGGGGAGCAGGTTGATCTTTGGTAAAGGAGTGGTGGGAGGATTTATTTCAGTGGCTGAGGGTGCTTCCTGACTGAGTTGAGGCTGATATGGTAGGCTTTTGGGGGATTGTTGTGTAGGTGCTGATGGGTGTGTGGAGTGTGATTGGTGGGGAAGGTTAGCATGTTGTGGTGTGAATGTGTTAAGTGGTGTGGAATGCTGTGGGTACAATGGTGGTGATTGGGATGTGCTAGGATGTTGTGTATGAGCATTGTATGTGTATGTAGAGTGAGCATGACTGTTGTGTACAGAACTCATGGGGTGGGGAGCAGAACTGAGTGATACAGGTGCATCTGCATGTTGTGGTGTAGGATTGGGGGGGAAGTGGTTGGGTGGGACATGAGTGAGTGATACAGGGCTATTGAAGGAGTGTGTGGAGTAAATGGTTGTTTCATGGGTAGGCGAGAAGGGTGGTTGGGGGTTCGGTGATGCAGTGACTGACTGGTGTGGTGGCTTAGTGATACTTGGAGACACTTGAATTACTTTGCATGAAGCACTGTTTCTCAGATTTGTCTCCAGTCTTAGAAAAAACTTACCACACTTCGGGCATGGGACCTTCTTTGCTTTGCCACTTTGCTTCTTGGCTACTGTCTTTGCTGTCAGAAGATGTTGATAATCGGCTCCATGTCGCTCAGGGCAGCCCTTGTAGTGATTTCCCAGTTTTTTGTAGGCTTTGTGGCAGAAGCAGCAGCAATTACCTTGATTTTGGGGTAGATCCATCTTCCAAACTTGTCACAGAAGGTGTAAAAATCTTTGAAGGCTTGTAAGTCCAAAAGTTGCTTGTGGATGATAGCCAAACTTAGCCAAACTAGTCACTAGGTTGAGAAGTACTGAGTAACCTATAGCTAGAAAGCAAGCCCACCAGCTTGCCTAGACAGCTAGAAAGGGGTATCCTCCTGAACTCAACTTTCTTCCTCACTGGCCACAAATTAACACCTCTCTCTCTCTCTCTCTCTCTCTCTCTCTGTCTCTCTCTCTCTCTCTCTCTCTCTCTCTCTCTCTCTCTCTCTCTCTCTCTCTCTCTCTCTCTCTCTCTCTCTCTCTCGATGTGTGTGTGTGTGAGTGTGTGTGCATGGGAGGATCCAGCAATATATATATAATGTGCATGCCATGGCCACTCATAAGTGAACTAGTGCAAGTACTCCTTGTTGTAGCTGTGACATATATCTGTAGCATTAAACATTACCATCGGTGTCCCGCCTTTAGAGATTGCTCAAGGTCAAAATACAGTCAAAGCATAACATTCTCCTATTGCTAGCTTCACCTGTGCATGTTGTAAACTTATTTGATGGATGTTTGGGACTAGCATTTCATTTGATTGTCTGTCATCATCTGTAACTGCCTACATTCAATTACAGCTCCAAGCAGCAATTTCCCTTCAAAACTGAGAGATGCCACGCTTACTTAGTTGAATACAGTACCTAACACAATTCCTTGAAGACCATTTTTGGCAAACAAATGCCTCAAGTTGTGTCATGAACAAAAACTATCTATATGTCTATCTGCATGCTTGTAATATTGTGATACGTATGTATCAGCATAGTAGGATGATGTTTGAATGAACTTAATATTGGTTCAATTCTCTACCGCAGTTGTCGATTGTGGTGATCCTGGTAATGCCAAAAATGGTCAGCGCACTCTTTCCAGTACAACCAACAACTCTGTAGTGACCTACACCTGTGATGTAGGCTACACACTACAGGGATCAAACAGTAGAACCTGCCAGTCCAATGGACAGTGGAATGGGAGTGTACCTCAGTGTAATGGTAAGTAATATGTACTTTTGTAGAAAGGCCAAGCTAGCAAGGTTTTATTACATGCCTGTCAGTTTTCCTTTAATTCCATAAAATGTTAATTATAAAGTCATAATAATTATAGTAAGAAAATCAGTAGTAATGTAGCTGTTAAACTGTATAATGTACATCACCATCAAATAAAAATGTGGGAAAATTAAATTGATGTATAACATAGCTGTATCTCATTACAGTCAAAGATTAATCCTGAAACAGCCAAAAATAGTGAATCAAGTGCGTAATCAAGTTTAAACATTGCACACCTGGAATACTACATTTGTGAAAAACATTTATAGGTGAAATGAGCTGCCGCTGAAAGTCACCATATCTTGGGTAAGGATACCATGTAACAAGTGAGATGATCTATTTTGTCTATGCTGAATGAATTACCATGTGTAGTGCACGACCCTGTTTTTTGTGGGTGCAACACAAACCATCTGGACTATAGCATTACGAGGAATGCAACAGATTAGTCAGTGCCTGGCATTCAAAGGAGTCTCTGGATAGAGCCCATCCACATTGGTACATAAAAAGGTAATTGGTTAATGTCTGTTGACACTGACCAATGGTACGTCTGCTAAAGGTTAGGCTCTAGATCTGGAAGTCGAAGGCTCTGGTTAAATTTGAGTCCATTGTCATTCTTGCATTCCCCCACTCTCCTGCAATATGTAGTTTATGCATGGCCTTGTATTTCATTTGCATAACCAGGGTACATGATCATCTAGGTATTCGCATTTAAGGCCTAGTAATATTCCAATTGCAAGACACTTGCAGTTCTTAGGTTCATTCCCATTTTCTCCAGGTCAGATACAAGCTTCATCCTGCAGTAAATAAATCCTAGGCCTGCCTGGTCTGATGTGTGGTGTTGTGTTTTAAAACAGTTAGATTTTGATCTGGCTGGTTGCATGTGACAAAGGCAAGCTTTCTTCCAGTGTCTTTGGTATTGCACAAATATTCATGCAAAACAAACCATTCATTAAAGGACACATCCCAAACTGTACAGATTTCCTACATCATTCACCTGATAATGTAATCATGCTACAGTTTGTATATAATTTAATTTTGCATGACGACCAATGTATATATTACTCCAGCATAGTGGTGCTTCATCCATTTCTTGTGGTCCAGGCATCAGTACATCCCCAACAAGCAGTGGTAGCTCCCCTACAACCATTGATATTTCAACATCAAGCAGTGGTAGCTCCCCTACAACCATTGGTATTTCAACATCAAGCAGTGGTTTTTCGTCATCAAGCAGTAGCATTTTGCCAGCAAGCAGTGGTACAAGCAGTAGCCCAGGTACCATTCCCAGTATATATAAACATTGGTTATATTATGTATCCATGGAATTGTATGACCCACTATGTATTTGTCCACATGGCATCCGTAATTGCTACTAAATAATCTGAATCCATGTATTTGTTCAAGTACTAGCAGCAACTCTGTCCCTTCCCATATTGTATTGTACATGTTCAGTTCCATATTGTACTGTATGTGATTAGCTCCATAAGGATAATAAGCACCCATTTGTGTTATTAACAACCATGACAAGCCAAAACATTATTATTATATATTATTATGTAGTCACTGCACTGTCTGCTGGTGCAGGTACATGGATTTCTTATCTATTGATTGAGAGTGGGCTTGCTTGCTTGCTACATATAGCATTATTACAAATCAGGTATAGAAAAATATTAACCATGCAGAAAGGTAATAATAATTAACACATTAACAGATAGGCCATTTAGCGAAAATCACATTAAATTTTGCACAGCGTATAAAAAGACACACAATGATTATCCAGAGCATATTAACTTTATTGCATAATTGTATTCTAGGCATACTACATGTCAAAAAAGCCTGCCTCAGTAGCTCAAATAGCAAGAGCATCATTAATTTTAGTTGTTATTCAATGCCATAATATAAAGATAATAAGAATCATGATATTCTGTTCTGTCACTTCTGAATCAGTGAACCCTGCGATGAACTTCAAATTCATCCCAGCGTTAATGCTCACTCTGTCTTGGGACTCAAATGCTGGCAGTGGCACCACCTTCACAGTGTGGTACTCAACTGACAGTCATGAGAGTGACCCCTCCACTCCACCCCAGGGAGCTCTAGTGGTGTCTGGACTAAACTCCACATCAGTTACAATCACTCTACCAAACACAGACAACTCATGCAAGCCCTATTATGTGTGGATATCTGCCATTACTCCAAATGGACAGCAAAGTCCTTACAGCAAGAGAAAGCAGGTGGAGGTGTGCAGTGGTTGTGCAGGTGAGGGTGGTACACTGCATTGCCTACTGCATATACATATCTCACTGGCATAACTTTCAACACTGCATGCATTTTACAGTAATGTCAATGTTTTCTTTCTACATATTGTAACTGATTCCCTACAGGGCAGCCAGTGACTGCTGCTGAGTTGGCTAGTGTCTCTGTAGGTGCTGGCTCTTTCCTGGGTGGAGTGGTGGCTTGTGTTGTAACTGCTCTACTTGTTGTGGGGATACTGTATGGCTGTTGGAAGTTGAAGCACTCAGGAAAGGGCTTCAATGTGAAAAGTGAAGAGATGTGAGACTCAGTGATATTACAAGAGAATGCAGTTTTTGTGTGTTTTTTATGGACTTGCATGGTAGAATTGTCTTTCACATAATAATTGGTTAATATGATATTTAACATTGTCATGAATACATTAAACAACCCAATTCCTCTGCCTTCCCTGCAGGGAGAACACCTATGACACTGTAGGACCAACAGTACCTGATGCAAAGGGTGATCATGTTGCCATGGAAACCAACCCTGCATATGGAGTATGCATTAGCAAGCAATGAAGTTTTGAACAGAGAACTGTGTGGGCGTGTTGTGTGCTCTAATTGGAATTGACATGAGACATATCCAGTAGCTTTACTGCATCACATTGTTTCTATTTGTAGTTTCATGCAGGTTTTACTAATGTGAAATCAAAGTACTATAAAATTACACACTCTTTATGTCATAGTGCACAGTGCTTGTGGTTTGTATGTTTTATATAATTATAATAATGAAATGATCATAAACACCTCACATTGAAGGGCATTGGCTGATTACTTGCTGCAGTTAAGTATGCTAGAAGCTGGCTGAAGTGGTTTGACTGAATAGTGGATGGTGCAGATACTGGTGAGGTAGTAGCAAAGATAAATTGTTGTAGATATTATACTGGATGAATGCTCTGATGAAAAGCATTATCTTCAACTGGACCAGTACATATTCATCCATGATGCCTTGAGTGACTACATCACTTGTGGAGACACCGATGGTTTGCACATGAGCTCTGATTTGCCATTGGCGAGATGAAGAAAGATGAGACAGGAAAGAGTGGATTTGAGAATCAGATTGAGGTGCCCAACAGTGCTCAATGTACTGTAACATGAAGTAGATTGTCATGCAATTTACAAGTACAATCTACTTCAGAACATGTTTAGTACGACATTGTGAATTTTACCATATCAGGAATTCAAGTACAGAAGCTGGATGCGTAATAATAAATACAGTCACACGCATTACCATTTTTTGATCAATAATCAAGAGATAACCAAAGATATTCTATCAAATGGGAAATGACCAAGCTGGAGGGTACCTACAAGGCTTGATCAATATTCAGTGCATTGCAAAATTTTCATGATAAAATGGCACAAATAGTTTGCAAAACGGGTCAGAAATATTTGCGTATTGAAGTTCCTCTCAAGAATGTAATCCTTCTCCGATTCAGTGTAACATCCATATCCACTCATTCAATCTTTCTCAACAAACTATTTTGTGGTCAGTTCTTTTTTTCCTGTCACAGTGGGTTGCACAGGCACATAGAGTACATGCAAAGAATGTACTGTTGTATGCAATCCTCGCCACACACACACACACACACACACACACACACACACACACACACACACACACACACACACACACACACACACACACACACACACACACACACACACACACACAGGCACACACAGGCACACACACACACACACACACACACACACACACACACACACACACACACACACACAGGCACACACACACACACACACACACACACACACACACACACACACACACACACACACACACACACACACACACACACACACACACACACACACACACACACACACAGACACACATACACACACGTACACACCAACACACACACAACCATATTATGTACACACGCACAAACTCATGCACATTTAAGTGTACATATGCAAATGGCGAAGCCATTCTTCTCCTCACACAATTCTTGTATCCAAGGAGCCATTCAGTACCTTGCCCATAAATGGTCACGTGTTGTAGTGATACCATTTAGTCCATTTGTAAACTCCCTAATGTGACTCATCTTAGCACTTATAGTTATTGTGCTGAGTGTGCTATGTCACATGTTATACTGCACTTCACTACATTTGGCTGCTATGCATAAACATGTGCACACTGTGATTGCTATTATTCTGGCTCTTTGATCTGGTACACGTTGGGATATTTTCATGACACATTTTGGAATTATTAACAAGTACAACGTCATATATATGAAGGTATAATTATAGCTAGTGTTCAGTTCATTTCTCCATGCAGTGCATGTTCGAATGCTCGCGAAGGGTAACGGCATGCAAACTCAGGAATGGCGTGGTTGGAGTGCTTCAGTCAATTATTACAATACGGATACATATCATTTATGTGGCAATATTGGCCCAGTTTCTTTATAAATCGTATACGACATACGTACGTATTATAAGATGACAGCAAACTGCAGATCGACCATTCATGAAACAAAAAGACGATGAGAACTTGGAGCCCACTTCTCGCGCTGTTTCTGCTACTCCTGGCTGTCCTCACTTTTAACGAAGGAGCTCAACGTAAGCTGCATATCCGTGACCACCACTGTACTATAGCTACAGTCTTCGATCGTTCCACCAGGTCGGGCAGCAATAATTATTGAACCGGACCGGACCAATAACTCGATAGCATACGTGGTCCAACGAGCCTACACGCGGAATGAGTAGTTAGCTAGATAACAATTATTTTACTGTGTATTTCAGTCTTTCTCCTTCTTCTGTTTCTGAACTCGAAGCTATAGCTCAAACAGAGTGACTCACTTCCTGGCGCCCCCCTTCACAGCCTTTAGCTATCTAGCGCGCAGCATAGCTATCAGGAGAGAGCAATTATGCCAAAACTTATGGCCACGTAATGGCGATTACAGCCCTGTAACACGAACATGGTACCATTTTTAACACTTTTCTGGACTGGTTTCAATGTTTTGTCAACCCGTCCATGCACCGTGCCACCTTTCTTTTCTTCGCTCGTTCTCCGGTGCCGTTGCATTTGCAATCCTCAATCAATACAGTTGTATCAGTCAGATCGGAAATGGGACACCTGTTGAATTGATCAGTGAATATTCAAGCTATCGGCTACAAGGACCAGCTGCAGCTGCATTTGCTATTTCCTAGTACTTTGCTATTTGTTTTTTTCGTAGTTGCCCTTGTTCATATTTATTACCATGTATGAGACTTGAATGCAATCAAAAGTTTCCAGTGACCTTTCATGAGATTGAGCTTATTTACAGCAACTTAGCAGACCATCCACACTGAGTGATAGTTCAGACGCCATGTTCAGAATAGTAAAAAAATAATGATAATTATTATCATGAGCATTTTCCATTCATTACATTGAATTGCTTCTTACATGCATTTTTATATTCCTCTGAGCATTGCAACCCTTGCATATATATGACTATCTGAAGTCTACAGTTATTCTGTGTATATAATATAATTAACTGTGTTAACAGAATAGCTTACTCCAGAAGCTAAGAAATGATCTAGATATAATTTCCATATTGCACCACTACTGACAAGTCAACGGAGTTACATTACTGCTTTTTTCAATCAAGTATTTTTGTCACAGATCAGCTGTGATTTTGTCCAGTACATTCATTACAGATCTTCCGCACCCTCCTCGCATCTCTGTGACAGCAGTACCAGTTCTTGGAGAAGCTGCCTTTACAGTGAACTGGAGTGCACCGAAAGTGCCAGAGCACAAGCAGCCCATCACTGGATATCGCATCCGGTACTACATCAGAGAAAATCGTTCTGATCTGTACAAGAATGTTTCTCATCCCCCAGCTAATTTAACAGGCCTTCGGTTCAATACTGAGTACCAGGTGCATGTAGCTGCAAGGAATGCTGATGGTCTAGGATTGGAATGCTGTGGAGGGACACCACTGTATGTAAATACAAGTGTTAGTAAGTTAAGCACATGCTCCTGCTACCTAAATTCTCATAGCAGTTAAATGGCAGTGGTCATTAATTATATACATATAGTTATTATTGAGAATGCTACGTGTTGACAATTTTCTGAATGATACTTAATCGGATCCCTGAAACTACAGGATGCACTGTTGACTCCTTTTTTCAAGGCTATTAAATAGCAAGCAGATACGACGTACTTTGGGATTTGTAATATTTTTTTTAAGAACCTTCAATACCCAAATTGGCACCCTGCAAGGTGTCATCCAGTTAATGCAACTTAAAGCTCTGGTACATTGTATGCAAGTAGTACAGATGATTGACAAGTACATGGAACTGTAGAGAAATGTCAAATATGACACAATTTGCGAACAGATCTATATTCTCATGCTAGTTGTTGCCAAATTGCTAGAATATATGTACTTCTGTGTGTTGAAGTTCCCTAGTGTAAGCACTTAATGTCTCTGTGTGGCCTCCCTCTCTCCATCCCTCACTCCCTCCCTCCCTCCCTCGCTGTCTCCATCCCTCCTTCTCTCCCTCCCTCCCTCTCTTCCTCCCTCCTTCCTCCTCCCTTCTTCCCTACCTCTCTCCGTCCCTATCTCTCTTCCTCCCTCCCTCACTCCCTTCCTCCCTCCCTCCCTCCCTCCCTCCCTCGCTACCTTCCTACCTGCTTCACTACTTTCTTCCCTCCATACTTACATCCAACCCTTACCAGCCTACCAACTTATATACCTATTATACCTACCTACCTACATACATGCCTACCAACCTATATATGTGCCTACCCACTCTCGATCATCTTAAACATACTTAACTAAATAGTACCTACCTAATATCTGCATGTTTGCATGGCAATTAATTTCATAAGAATGTGTAAGCTGCAGCGTACACAAATTGGGTATGCTTGTGTGCTATGCAGTTGTGTGCATGCACGTGTGTCTAGATATGTGTTCCAGTACGTTCACAATTAGTGTTATCATTTCTATACTTAGTTCAAGAGTTGCATTCAGTGTAAAGGTGACTGATGAATCAAGGATGCATTTGTAATAGACTTTCCACAAGGTTTATCCATATCCATTTGCATTACTCATTAGGCTAAGCCAATTAATCGGAGCCAATGGAATGGTATGAATTTAGAATGGAGCCTTTTGGTGTACCTTGCCATAATTATGTTGCATAATTTGTGCCATTAATGTACTTTTTCTCCATTTTATGTAACAGACTGGGTGTGTTCTTTGTGTGCTTGAGTTCATGTGCAAACACATAATTATGCAAACATGAGCAAATTCACAGAACTGATGTGAATGCAATGAACAATTTGTTGCCTAATCCAAATTGTTTATCCACTGCAGACATCACATGTGGCCCCCCTCCTCCTGGACCAGCTAATGGCCACCTCAGTGGCTCTAATACAACCTCTGGGTTTACAGTAATTTACACCTGTAATGCAGGCTATACCCTGCAAGGGCAAGCCAGAATCACCTGCATGGCCAGTGGAGAGTGGAGAGGGAGAGCACCTCAATGCAGTCGTAAGCAGCTTAGCTATTATAATTTTCATGTCCGGTAAGTTACAAAAGACAATGATGTGACTGCGAAGTAAACAAGTTGTTGTTGGAACACATCCCCCATTTATGGGCTTGGTGCTACAGCCATGTGTATTTTGGCTTGCTTGCCTACTGCCCACCCATGCAAGTGTAGCCCTCTAACACAGAAACAATGGCAGACTGCCCGAACATTTCTCAGTGAATGACTATAACAATGATGTCAGTGTCAGCCTCACAGCGACCTCATACCAGTCGTTTGGATTGCCTTCTTCTCACTGATAAGACCTCAAATGTTCAAAGTCTTTGGAGATGTTGTGTTTGTACATCTATTAATTGTGGAACAATGCCAAAGATTAACCTGGACCTAGCACAAATTGTGTTGCTGTAAATCTGTCAGTAATTCTAGTACTTGTTTCAACTATGATATAGCTGATTTTGAGAACCTATATATACAATATCAGAGTTCAGAACTATGCAGACTGTGTTCAGGGACTTGAAGATCTACAGAGTGGAGAGGCTGACCTTCAAAAACAAAATGTGTGCAATTGCTGTGTGCTGTGCGATTGTTGTATACTGATGCAGGCCAGTCTATTTGCCAGATCAGCCCATATTGGCTTAAGAGATCACCCTTGCTACAAGATAAATTGATGATGATAATGAACATGCATGATGATGATAATTACTGCATGCTTACAAATTGCTTTCATGAAAATGTGTAGGCAGTGCTAACTTTAAGCATACCATTAGATTGATGTTTATTTCGCACATATTCTGAGCCAAAGCTTTTCACCTTTGATTCTACTGCCAGAGGTTGCTCAGAATGTTCACAGTGTATTTCGCACATATTCTGAGCCAAAGCTTTTCACCTTTGATTCTACTGCCAGAGGTTGCTCAGAATGTTCACAGTGTAATAAATGTCAAAGTGCACAGCAGACAGTTGAAAGCCAATGAAATTTTATTCCAAACTGCTTCTCCACTGCAGCCATCAAATGTGACTCCCCTCCTCCTCCTAAACCTACTAATGGTCATCGCAATGGCTCTGGTAGACGTTTTGGAACTACAGTGACTTACACTTGTAATACAGGCTATTCCCCACAAGGACAAACCAGTATAACCTGTATGGCCAATGGAAAGTGGAATGGGACAGCACCTCAATGCAGTCGTGAGCTACAAAAACATGGATGAATATCTAGTGTAATATAGTGCACTGGATGATATTGCTGCTTGTCTGACTTGGATCAATGATGAAGCCCTCTTAAACATAATTTTTCTCCATGGTGTGCATCAGAGGTCACAGAGTATAAGGAATCAGATTACACCCCAATTAACTCTTCCTGGGATTGTAAGCTATAATTTCTACACATATGTTATTTAAGAAGTTAGAAATCTAAGGCCAGGTAACAACAACAGACAGAGATTGAATATGGCAGATCATCCATGTTATCACAATATCTCAGACTGTTAGGAGAGTGTGCACAGCAGACAATAGCTATGTGGTGGGGTGAGATTTATGCATCAAAGTATCTCTGACTAGACACTCGATCAATGGCAAATATTGTGACAGTGATGATCACCATGAATTGTCACAATTGCTATATTTCTGACAAACACTGAAATGTGATGCCTACATATGCACTGTACATGAATGGAGGGGCATCAGCTATTCCATCTATTAATAGCACAGAAAATGCACCCTAATTTGAACCCATGACTCTTCTCATGTGTGTTGCAATAGTAAAAAATTAGCTAGGAATGTTTTTATTTATATATCTTCAAAATTGCACAATTATGCAATCATTACAATACAATATTGTGATCACCAGGTGAAATCTGAGTATAATCAAGTGTGGAAACATTGGACATTCATTTGAAAGCGGGAATGTTCAAAAGTCAGCATTACCTTCAAACATTCTATAATATATGTACACTGCTGCCGCAACGTTTCTCCGAGCATTGAGGGTACCCGTTTGTTCTATATAATCTAATGTATATATGTGCATCATGAGTATGCAGCTGATGAAGGCATTTGGGCCTGAAATTTCCTGCAATCAGTTGTACTTAACCTTCAATTTCAATACTCTCAAGCAATTTACCTACATTGTACACCATAGCTTCAAAGACATTAATATGTTGAATACATTAAACAATTATAGATATCTCAATCTGCTTATGCACTGCAGGCATCAGATGTGACCCCCTTCCTGCTAAACCAGCTAATGGTCACCGCAGTGGCTCTGGTACAAATGTTGGAGCTTTAGTGACCTACACTTGTAATACAGGCTATACTCTGCAAGGACAAACCACAATAACCTGCATGGCCAATGGAGAGTGGAGCGGGAGTGCACCTCAGTGTAAGTAGCCCTGTGAGCTATCATTATAGTTAGTAAAATGATGGTCACTAATATATTAGTCTGTGCATTCAGATGAATGTATATAGCAATGATGACAATGTCCCAGTTCAATACTGTCAAGTGCTTTGAATACGTACGTACCACTACAGGGAACCCTCCTTCAGATGAACATGCAGTACTTTCATGTATTACATGCTCTGCTTGTAGAGTCAATATAATGCTTTTCAATGTAAATTTCTGACAATCCCTGAAATATGATGCCTATGTATGCACTGGACATATGCATGTGCCCAGGGGCTTCAACATAATCAATCTTGTACCCTAATATATATGTATAATAAATATAATACCCTAATAATGTAACAATTATATGAAAATATACCCTACTATGAGCCAATGGCCCTCTTCTCATGTGTGCTGCAAAGGTGCAATTTATAATTTGTAATTTATAAATTAGCATAGAGCATAGACAGAAGTGGAAACATTCAAACGTTTGTTTGAAGGTATGAATGTTTAAAGGCGGGCAGTTAACTTCAACCATTCTATAAATTTAAACTAGCACTATTGTGTTGTCTGTTCACTGTTTATAGATCTGTAGAGTTTGTCAGTTCACAAAATTCTAAATTTAAAGTACAGAATGAAATGCCACTTAGCACCAAAATATTTACAGATGGTCTCCTTAGAAGCCATCTCCAAGTTATGAGGGTGCCTATTGTATCTTCCAAAGACATTGTTATAATATAATGTACAAATGTTAAATTTCCATATTTGTTTATGCCCTATTACGAACATAAGTACAGAGGCTTTTGTGCCTGAAACTTCCTGCAATTTGTCGTTATCTAATCTGCTACTTAATTGCTAATGATTTGCCTAGGCTTACATTGTAAAATTAATGTAGCAATGAATCTCTAACACAATATGATGAGTACATTGAACATGTACATTTGGTATTTCTTCCAATCTGCTTATGCATTGCAGGTATCAGATGTGACCTCCCTCCTGCTCAACCAGCTAATAGTCACCGCATTGGCTCTGGTAGAAGTGTTGGAACTACAGTGACTTACACTTGTAATGCAGGCTATACCCCACAAGGACAAACCAGTATAACCTGTATGGCCAATGGAGAGTGGAGTAATAGGAGGGTACCTCAATGCATTAGTAAGCTACATGATTACAAAAATTGCAATCATATACACTGGATGACAGTCATACTTGTCCCCAGTGGAATAGTGTGGAACTCTCTTCAACATTTGGCATAATTGTGTCGCAAGTGTGTCTTATGGTCACAGATAGCTTAGAAGCATTTTCCATTTTAAGCAAGTTAGAATGCCATTTTGTATAGAATTAGATTTTTCTGTTCATTACACATCTATGCTATAATATTGTATACGTTGTGAGCTACACAGGGTACAAAACAGAGGGGAGAGGGAAAGGTGGCAGTGAACTAGAATAGGGCCAAAGACCTCCAGATCTTTATTTGACCCTTTGGCGGCTGAGCCACTGGTCACTGCCAACAGCCATTGATCCATTCCCTCCAGATCATCCTTTAAAATTCAAACATTGTCTTTCATTAGCATAACCATGGTACGCAGCCCATTTCCATTAGCATTTCAATAGTACTCTGATTTGTTACACATTGACGAACTTGTATCTATCCCATCTCTCTATGAACTGCAGTCAGGGATTGTGAGACCCCTGATGCTCCCATGGATGGACAACACAGTTTCTCCACTACAACCTACAACTCTGTAGTGACCTACACCTGTAATGTAGGCTACACACTACAGGGCTCAGAAAGTAGAACTTGCCAGGCCAATGGAATGTGGAGTGGGAGTGTACCTCAATGCAGTCGTAAGCTATGCATATATATATATTGTAACAAAGTATACAATAGATCACAATCCTGTATATAGGACTGCCTTATATTACAGACATACGCAGCAGGTACAGTTTCATTCTCATAAATGTTTCAAGTGTATCTTACATTGATATGGCATTTGATTTTTTAGCGTGTTACAGGGTATTTCCTCATCATATAGCTATAGTTTGAAACACATACGTGGTTATAGACAATGAAGTACAGGTCAGGCAGCACATTTGGTCACAGAATGCAATTTTAAGTGCAATAAGTATGGAACTGGATCTTTTCACAAAGTTATATCTTACAGTGTCATGCTTCTGCCAAATAATGATTGAAAATAATTCATTCTAAAATAGCCTATTTTGTATGCTTTCATGGATTGTATTGTCATATATAGCCATCACCTGCACAATAAGATGCAATAATTGGCATTTACTAGTCAGTGCATTTTCTGCCAAAACATTTGCCCTGAGTGCACCTAAGCTCTAAGGTTACTCATGCCTAGGTTGTAAAAGACTCATTATCATTTAGAAATCTAAGACTGTTGCGCAATCACTAAGACAAAGCTTGAGGTGATTTGCACATCATGTATAAATTAGGAGTGCCTTAATATATTGTAGTGGACGGAAGAGGCCACATAGTATGTCAGTGAAATGGGGACTAAGCAGTCTATGAAAATTTGCCATATATTGGACTACAAACTGACATTGGATGCCCAGCCAACTTCGATACCTTTCAATAATTGTATTCAACTGCTCTTCACTTAGCCAATTACACTTTCTCTGAAGCATGCTAATACATTTACTTACATAGAAGTATCCATTTTCATGGACACATTGTCATGAGCTTGGTGTCTGATAAATTTATCCAATGTCAGAATAGTTTAATAATAAATAATGCAGCAAGGGCGTATAAAGGAGTAATTTTCAGATGATGATTTTATATGTCTATTATTTACTTCGTCAATTGACCTACAATTAAATGTAGGTACACCCAAGCCAGTTATCAAGTTGACCAAGTCATCACCAGATTCATTATCAATCAGCTGGTCTGTGATGTCTCCATCGCATACTCATGTTCATGAGTACAGGCTGTACTGGTCAGGACCTTCCAAAGATGTAGATAACACAACTGCTAGTACTCAATACACTATTAGTGGCTTGGTTTCCAACACTCCTTACAATGTTACAGTAGAAGCTATCAGTGAAATTGGCAATCGTAACAGCACAACTCGGCAATTATTCACTTCTCCCAAAGGTGATAATAATATTATAATGCAATTGCCTAGACTATGTTAGAGCTGAGCGTTATACTTTTCTGGTTTTCTTTCATTGGTAGCTCCTTTTATGAGCATTGTCATCTTGCCCGAACATATTTTACAAGTAATGTGGACACCAGATCTTGATGCCAGCAACTCTCCAATCAATTATGTTATCAATGCTACTGTGAAAACTGGAACAAAAGAACCTGTTTCCAAAACAGTTCAACATCCCAGCACTATTGCAACTTTTACTGAGCTTCCTCAGTACAGCACTGGTAGTGTGTCAGTGCAGGCAAGGAATTCTGGTGCATGGAGCAAAATTGTCACCAAGAAGTTCAGAATGGTGAATATCACTGGTGAAGGTGGGTATCTGCATCTGGACTAAATGTCTTGACATTGATCTATAATAACCACCTTCTTTATATACAAAATTTTGTATTCTTTATCAAAAGTGTAATAATATTCTGCATTGCAGTATATAACATTACAGCAGAATGGATCAATAACATCACCCTGGAAGTTAAGTGGGAGCCAGTACGCATGAGAGATGGAGTCACAGCAAGCTACCTAGTCTACTATTCATCAATAATGGAAACTGGAGAAGGAATACACAATGTGAATGGAAGTACAAATTCCTTAATGTTCGCTGCTACATGGACAACTTCTGTAACCATTGGGGAACTGAATCCATCAGCCTTTTATGCGTTAACTGTTGTGGCTAACTTCAATCCGATTCAGAATCCAAGTGGTGTTGGCATAGGTGTGTGAGTATAAGAGATGAAAGTATAAGAGATGACTATAAAGAGTAGTGATGTATAACTTGTCAAATACAAGGCATTAATTGTGGGGACTAGCAGTGGCTGTTGAATGTAAGACATAATGATGACAAGAAAAATGGATAACATTCTATCTATTGTAAGTCATTTTACTACCACAGGAATAGGTTCTACTTTTGCAGTCATTACTGGAGCAACTCTGATCACAAGCTTGTTCATTTGCTGCTTCATAGGGTGAGTACACAGCATTAATTCTAGTCAGGTTGTCATGCAGAACATGAATTCAACAATACACGTCAAACATTTTTACAGGTGGAAACGGCACTGGGCAAGAATAGACAGTTTCAGCATTTCTTCAAGAAAGGCTTTGCAGAAGTCTAAATTAAAGGACAATGTGCATATGGCTCATGTTGCTGCTCCTCATCCTGTTGATGATAACACAGTAGATTCAGAGGAAGCAGCAGAACAAGGTACATTGTGCATGTATGCAAGCTGTTCAGTAGCTATCTAATTTGTTGCTGAATGCCAGTTTACAATTGGCTGGAAGCCAGGGATAACAAGCCAGACTAAGTTCGTCCAGTTGAAATATTGATGAAATTACGTGATATCTGTGTGTTGTTTGATAATGTCAGTATTTGCTTCATGCATCATCATAAGAACCTTGCTGCCTTCTCATCTTCAATATCCATACTGACTGAATTTTTGCTTGCATATTGTAGTGTATGACAATGCTGATTTTTCAGTCAGTGAGTCAAATGCCGTATCCAAGACCTTGTTCCCTGCCCATGTGAGGGACCTGCATCGCAACCGAGAGGAAGGCTTTGAAAATGAGTTTGAGGTTAGAGTCAAGACATGTAGGGATGGTGTAGGGTGATATACATACATTAGCTGTGTACTAAGTCTTATGCCTTTGTCAGTTTAAACATACATTCACCAATGCATATGAGGCATAGTATATGCTGTCGTGTTTCTGTTATGTTTGTAATCACTACAGAGTTTCTGTGCTATTTTTAACAATTAGCTTAGCCATCCACAAAATTGAATATTATGATAATACTCTGGAAATCAGGATTATGAGTTTCTTTGATTAGCTTGAAAAGCAGCTAACCATGATCAACTTTTGGCATATCCAGTGTCTCCCTTTTTCATACACTGACCCCAGTGTAACTCATTGTAATCTAGAATTTTTCACTTCTTACTGAAGGGTATTAAACAGTGACATGATATATTTCTGATTACAGATACATAAGTGCAATTTAAATGCCAGCTCTTTATGTGGGTGTCACCAGCTCAGGGTGACCATTTGAGCTAGGAACCTTGAGAACAATAATCTAAAGAACAATGCATACATAGTCAAAGATTCATGAGTATAAAGCACTGTAATACTATCTTTGTTTTCAATTAGTAGATATAATTGTGTTAATCTGGCTTTTATTTGAATGAGAAGCATTTGAAACTGGCCAATTGCTGTTATCATATTCTACATTATGTCATGCTGTAGCTGTGTAACAACTTATGTAAATTTTACTGCAGATGATTCATGATGATCCCTATGGTTCAAGTGACATTGCCATGCAGAATGCTAGCAGGAACCGCTATCTCAATACAAACACATGTGAGTGCAATAGCAGAGTAATTATTGCTCAGGATTAGAGGTCATATACGAGAGAAGCATGTAATTCTTCTATTCATGCACTCGGCTCATTGTATTGATTGCAATATGCTCCAGTTGACCACTCAAGAGTTATTCTGAGGCAACCTGATGAAAATGGTTCGGACTACATTAATGCTTCCTACATTGAGGTAAGAAGGCATGGTACTGTTGAATTAGGTTTCAATGCATCTGCTATTCATTTTCCCAATTGTAAACTTTCGAATACAAACACATTTGCACTCATCCCCTTTCGCTACTAGTGTTATGATCCTGACTGCTATCGCCCTTCTATTTTCATATGATGCCATCATCCTATAAAGTAGAATTGAGGTAGTGGTCTGGCTTGCAAGATTATTCATAGGCTCTGATTGGGTCTTTGCTATTGTTGTAATTCCAGTTAGCTGTGTCACAGCTGTGCTATTTTTAATTAAGTCACCAAACTGCTTACTGATATATATACGCACAACATTCAATACTCAAATCTAGAAAGCAAACTTTGACATATATAGGCATCATGTCTGCTAAGAAGCCATGGACTGATGAACCATGTAATGAGTTCCCCCATGCCCAAATGGGGTGAACTCAATACACTCTCCTCCTACGTTCCATATTCTACACACTCATTAGACAAGGTAGCATGTTAAGGTGCAACAGCACAGGTATTATGATTACAATAATATTATATATTAATGATCCTGACTACATGCAGGTTCTATACAACTTATATACGTAATATCATACAGTACCTGCACTACTGTTATTTTAAGCCCACAAATATTATACTCGTAGAGAGTCAAACTGACACAATAATTCAAAAATATATATGTCATGCAAAGTGAATGCAAATTTGTGGTAGATTGTATTTACACTTTAAGTCGTACAGCTCCAATGTGATATCAACATCTGTGCTGACCCATCACTGTAGGTAATTATTAAATAACTTTTCTGTTTGCACAATCCTGTATTTGCACAGGGATATGCAAAGACTAACAAATACATTGCTGCTCAAGGTAAAGTAAAATGTCAAATAGCGTTCATGCGCGTGCACATACACACACTATATATATTATATATCATAGTGATACTATTACAAATATTAAATGGAATTAGAAATTTACATTGTGGATTGGATAAGTTTTCTCTGCTTGCTGCCATAGTGAATTTCTAATTGTATAATGACCTTTGTTAGTTGACCTACAAGCAAACCACATGTCCTTTTACTGGTACTGTAACAGGCCCCAGGTCTGAAGAAGTCTCCATTTTCTGGCAGATGATCTGGGAACAGAAGCCAGTTGTTGTAGTCATGTTAACCAGTGTGATGGAGAATGGAACGGTGAGATATTTATGAAACTACAGGAAATGTTCCTGAAGCAAATTGTAGTGCATAAGACTTTCAATACATGCAGTATATATAATTATATTTTAAGATTCATGAAACAAGCACAGTAGTGGGTGTCAGGGGGAATGCACACTATTAATTCAATCTATACAGTGCAAATGTGAGCAATACTGGAATGATGACTTAGACAGTCCTTACGATGCTGGGAGAGGCTTCACTGTAATCAACAAAAGTTGCAAAACTTTTGCAGACTATGATGTTCGTGAATTTACAGTCATGAATGTGAGTCAAGCATACTCTTGTGGTGCATGTCCATAGTATATACATGATTGTACACAATGCCCTCATATGATTGATTGAACAGTTTGGAATAAAGAAATTGAATCATTCATCATTCACCAATCATTGAAGACAATGACTGTACTGGTTTTTGCCTCTTCTCTCTTGATCTAGTTCCATAACAGTGCTACATTTTAGATAATTATTACATCTTACATGTATGTATAGCTCTTTACTTTACCTCCCTTCCCGCATGCACACTGCAGTCCACTGACAAGCCCCACAAGCTGACCCACTTCCAGTACACCTCCTGGCCTGACCATGGAGTGCCCATGCATCCTGCTTCATTGGTCAAGTTTGCTCAGAAAGTGAGGAAGGTTCATGGCAACAGCCGATCGCCCATGGTGGTTCACTGCAGGTGAGGGCCCTATGTCTTATTGTCGTTTTGCATATTGCCAGTTTGATATGTGTCAGCACAAATTTTTGTGCATTAGATTATGTTAATAGATTTCCAAATTTAAATTAAATTGGGCTTCAGTGTGAGTGATGTAATCGGCACACTAGCATGTAACTACTAAATCTGCAGAATTAAAGTGTACTATAGAATTTAATCCAAATATTCAGTGCTGGTGTGGGTCGCACTGGGACCTTCATCACTCTTGATGCAATGATGGAGAGACTGAACAAGAAAAATGACCTCAACATCTTTGAGTTTGTCAGTGAAATGAGGACCAGGAGGAAACAGATGGTGCAGACAATGGTGATTAATGTGATAACTTATGAGTGTCTACTGCGCATATGATCTATGTACAATGCTAGGTGTCATGCATTCACTATATGCCCTGCCCAATCTTTATTATGTTACAGGACCAGTATGCATTCATCCACGATGCCTTGAGTGATTACATTACTTGTGGCGATACAAGTGTGATAGCACATGATTTGAGATCTGTCATTAATGATATGAGCAAGAAAGATGTAGCGGGAAAAAGTGGATTTGAGAGCCAGTTTGAGGTATGGTACCCGTACAGTCAGTATTCAGTAGCTACAGTACAGAACGTTTTCACTGCAAAACAGAAAACAGATATTTAAGCTTTAGCATGCATTCTAAAATTTTATGTGCACAGCTCATTGGTTCAGTTTGCAAACTGCCAGTGGGGGAGGATGCAGCTTTTGCCAAGAAAAGTGTTGTTGCAAAGAGAAACAGATACAAGGACAAATACCCATGTGAGTCCAGAATGCAAAAGCTCTTTATTTTGTCTTTCATTTTAATTCACACCAAAGCAGAAGCATAATTTATCCTGCATGGAGGAAAAATTTCTATAAATTATTATAAATTTGGAAAGATCAATCACTCAATATCACTCAATGCTCAGTGGACATCAAAATCCCCAGTAGTGGGGGTCGTCCATTACAAGTAGACCTAAGAGATTCAAGGAAAAGAGTAATAAATGTACTTGTAAAATTTAATATAACTAGACGTTGCACAAACACAGAGTCCACATAGTTTACATTCTAAAGCCTCAGAAGGGAGATTATGAATGATAATGCAAATTCAAAGAGCAGTCAAGCAACTGTGCATTGGGAAGCTCATAAAATACTACTTGTTATACAAATTGGCATTACCATTTAGAGGTCACCTGCACAGTCCAGCATGCCCAACTCCAGTCTAGCTCTGGCGGACACTAATGGTCACTTGCAGGACATAGTGTTTTCAACAGCAATGACACAGTCCATGCAGGCCCATGTGCCCCACACAAGTCAATGCACTAACACTATAAGTCACATGATGCACTAATCAAAAGCTTCATTCAGGTGGCATGCAAAAACAAATAATAATGCAAAGCCAGCTGCAGGTAGAACCATGCAACACTACAGGTAGCACTACACAGCTAACAGGCACTACACCATTTAGTGTAGGAAGTGTATTGCACCATTCTAGTTCACCCTTCTACTGCAGATTCTACCAACTACCTCCACATTGCTGGACAACCCCCCAACAATGGTGCTGATTACATCAATGCAACAATGCTGGCAGTGAGTATGGATTTATATTTTAGTGAACCTAGATCAATATTCGATCAAGCCTACATTATATACCTAACATCCACCATGATCTTTCACATTCAAGTATGTAAAGAGCTATAATACTGAATGATATTTACAATATGCTGTAGTGTCCTATGGGCTCTAAGTACTATTCTACCGAATGCATGTATTCATAATGATTATTGTACATTTAATGTGCTGTTCAATTCCATTCAGAGTTACTCCGAGCGCCGTGGTTTGGTGGCTGCCCAGTCTCCATTGGAGTCTACCAGGACTGATGTCTGGGAGCTGATCTGGCAGTTCAAGACCAAGACAGTCGTGCTGCTGTGCCCACTGAAGGAAGGGAAGAAGGTGAATTTGTCATTCATATGTTTGCATGATCTTCAAAATGTATGTACGTAGTTATTCTGATTCCCTGTTCGCAATAGTGCTAATGACACTTTGTCCCACTTACAGATGATGTGCTCCCAATTCTGGCCAGATGAATCACAGCATTTCATAGAGTATGACCATTTTACCATAAGATTTGTCCAGTCCATTCCAAAGCCAGACTGGGAAATGACCATGCTGGAGGTTGCTTACAAGAGCAAGGTATGTTAAACAGGCTGTATTGATGGTGCCTTGTGATAATATTAACACAGTCATATAGACACTCTTGTGTTTACCACAGTATGACTATTGTGCTACAGTGTATGAGCACAGTACTGTCACTATTAATACATCTACCAACAACCCAATCCTCCGCCCAGAGCTCAGGACCACCTCTTGAGGTGACTCTAATCCATTTTCTGTCCTGGCCGAAGGAGGGTCGTCCCATTATTGACTCCTTGTTACAAATGATGGGAGAAGTAGAGAACAAACAAAGGAAGAGCAAGGGACCCCTGGTGGTCATGTGCGAGTGAGTCTATGAAAGGGCATAAAACATAAATGAATGAATTTTTGATAGTCATGCTGTGTAACTATACATTTTTGCATGTTCTGCAAAGTATACCAAAGTTTGTATTACCATAGATTTTAGCCTCGTCTACAGGCCGTCCACGATAATTAGCGTGGGTGGGAAAGACAGCCTGGTATACACTGTTTGCGCATGCGCAAATTTCCCCCCAAAAGTAAGGGAACGGAAACTGACACGTCCGTATATTATCTACAAAAGTCAACTATGACAATGGCTGCGCAGGTTACGGTTGACAGGCTATTCACTGATGCTCTGCCGTACACTCTTTCTCGCGTTGGACTTTCTATTATCGCGCTCAAGAACAGCTGACTGCTATTCGTTATCTCTACCAACAGAAGGGTGTATTTCTGTGGCTACCAACTGGCTTCAGGAAGTCGGTCTGCTACGAGGTGTTGTCATTCCTTTTTGACTTCACTGGAAGTAAGTCTGGCAGCATTGTTCTTTGATGGACTGAGCTGTTGCTAGGCTTGCACACGTACTGCAGCAAACCGTCGCCTTCCTCAATTGGCACTGACAGTGGCCAACTGGGGAACCTGAAAGGGTCTTCCTTTAACTCCTTTCGGCTGAACAACAAGGATGATCGGTTTGGAGACACATCTGATGAGCAAACTCTGCATGTGCAAAGCCTTACAAAGGCCGTGCTCATTACCGTCAATTGAACCTTATGCAATCCGACGTCGACGCGCCATTTCAGTACGGAAGTATGACCTCACAGAACAGTGGCTCCCAGGCCCTTTTCTCCTCCCCACAATTAATGCAAAGGGCCTAGGGACGAGGCTGCACAGATTTGTATTAGAGTAGTTAGAATTTGACACATCACACAAGTAAATGTAATACTGCATCACTGGCACCCAGTTTTATCTAGTCATCCTTTTAATCCCTATTACAAGGTTTCCTGTTAATAGTTCTCAACAACTTTGCTAAATTGTCTTTCTAATTCACACTCATGAATCTCTTTCATGTCCATCTCACCAGTGACGGTATGTCTCGCAGTGGTGTGTTCATTACTTGTATGTCTGAAATTGAGAGAATCAAAGTTGAAGGAGGAGTGGACATCTTCCAGACAGTCAAGGCAGCAAGAGCACAGAGACCACACATGGTCTACACCAGTGTGAGTTGCTGTACAAAATGAATTTCTTTCTATTATCATTTTTGTATTGCTGTATGTATACATACAGTGTTTCTACTATATACACAACAGTTACTAGGTCGCTGCCACATAAGGTATAGGATTTCATATACCTCAAGTCTGTGACAGTCACGGTGACCAATCACTAAGTATGAAGGTACTGATCTCTAGATCTGCTTACCGATTGGTCTACATGACTGTAACATGGTTTAAGAATTTTGTTACGTTTGCAACGTTATAGAAATCACTGTATCAACTGAAATAGGAAACTGTTCATTGTCCTATATATTATATATAGCACACATGGAGGTCATGTACTGCATGTATACGTATTCGGGGTACCCATGGCCAAACGCACAGATTTTCACAAGTCACTTTGTGGACATTTCCAGAGATTCATCAACCAATAATAATATTGATCTACATTAACAAGCAGGCTTGCCATGTATCCCATAATGCAAACTACTTCCCCATCTCCTTGTCCAGGACCAATACAAGTTGTGTTACGAGATCATGCTTTCCTACTTGGACTCATTTGATACCTACGCCAACTTCAAGGCTTTGTGAATAACAAAAAGATGCATCGAAAACAATTTGAAATATTCTCTAGTTGACTGATAATGTGTGTTGGGAGAGAGTGGGTGGAGTAGTTAACTCTACTTCAGAAACAGTGTGTCGTTTTGGTACTTTTACACCATTATAATGTAAAATGATTGTTTTCTTGAAGGCACTATAGTCACATATATATAATTACTGTGTTGGAATAACATTCATCATTATTACTGAATACTGATTCAATGATTGGAAGATGGTATGCTAATTACAGTTGCATGTACATATTATATTCCCATGGTTGGCATACTTACATTAGTAATCCCTTCATGCCTGTAGAATGGACCTCTCAAGAATGTAATCCTTCTCCGATTCAATGTATCCACTCATTCAGTCTTCCTCAGCAAACTATTTTGTGTTCAGTACTTGCATGGTTTCCTGTAGCTTGGACAGGCACAAACAGTACATATAAAGATTGTACAGTTGTATGCAATCCCTGTCAACATACATGCCTATATACAGCTGTAGGCATGTGTGTTCATGTGTTTATATAATATTATAATTATGCATATATGTATTTCCCTACATGCCTTAGCTTCAGCCAAATTAGTGTAGTAAAATTATGTAAAATATTATGGGTACATAACTATACAAGGGCTATCAAGACCCACAGATTGGAGAGGTAGATTTACGGCCTTAAGTGACAGCAACAGATTAGAGTATCTGCCTTTGACACTTAGCTATATAGAACTTACTACTTCAGCTTGCTGTACGTTTAACATGCAGTGATAATGAATGAAAACTACACTAGCACATAAGAGACAAATACACGATTGCAAGCTGTTATTTTCTCCTTAGTGGGATATTCTCTGATTCACACACACATATGTACACACATATACACATGCACACACACACACACACGCACACACACACACACACACACACAACATACACACACACACACACACACACACACACACACACACACACACACACACACACACACACACACACACACACAATTCCCAAAGGTTGAAGTGTGTAAATGGTGAAGCCGTTCTTATCCACACACATTTCCTGTACCCAAGGAGCCATTCAGTGCTTTGCCCATAAATGGTCGTGTGCTGTAGTGATACCATTTAGTCCATTTGCAAACTCCCTAATGTGACTCATCTTAGCACTTGTAATTAGCACTTTTTATGTAGCATGTTCACTTCACTACATTTGGCTGCTATGCATAAACATGTGAACATTGCATATGCTAGCTCTTTGATCTGGTACACGTTGTGAGCAACCATATTGCACACCTTGTTTGCAGTTACCACACATAAGGAGCAAACTAAACACTTTCCTTCTTTCCATAACCTACCAGTGTGCTGTAATAGGTTTGAAGAAAAACAGCTGCATATAAACTGTACTACTGTGATATATATGAAATGTGGGCAAATGTTAAACTCCAGGACAGCTGCTAGTGTTCAAGGCATTTGGGGTTTGGCCTAATGGGAAGACACGTATGTATGTATGTATGTATGCATGTATGTATGTATGTATGTATGTATGTATTTATGTATGTGTGTACAGCTTAATTGTTTGCAATAGATATGATAATATGCATTTTTATTGAACATCAGAGTATATATGTTTCATGTGCAACTGCATGAGGGTATTGTCCCATAATGATCAAAATTCCTTCTTTACTTTAAACCAATGTTAATAATATGGTGTGACAGTCACACCAGTCAGTGCTCACACCAAGGGTGTGATCATGCAGTCACATCATTACGGTAATGTGACGTTCACACTGACACCAGTGCACTGTTGTTCACATCATGCATTTCTGATAGATTAAGAGAAGAATTTCATACACACATAGATTAGAGTTAACTATGAATCCTACAATATCTAAGTATACATGTAACTACTGCAAAAGTCAGCTAAGCCTGATGGTATGCTGTGTACAGTGAGAGGACCTCCTCAAACTAAGTATACTATACTACTCGTGTCATTTAATGTACCATGAGCAGCTTTGTGTCACCCACAAACAGTCCCACCAGGTGTATGCTGTGTACTACGTATAAGCAAATCTTCAAAGCAGTGTACCACATCTGTAGTGAAATGTACCATGAATCTCAATGAAGTGATTATATATCAGTCTTGTCATACATATTGCTCTAATAATAAATGGTTTGCTGCATACTACATAATTATATACAACTCTTCAAAGCAGTGTGTATCATATCTGCAGCGAAATGTGCTGTGAAGTGCCAGGATCTAATCTCTTACAAATTATTCCCATAATGATATGTTGTGTGCTGCATGGTTGGAGTGAACATCACACTGATAGTGGATGTGCTCACTGTGGCAACTAATTCACACCAATGTTGGCTGCATGTGAACATCATATTTCATTCCATATTTTTATCAGTGTATGACATTACCCCGCTTGTTCATGAGCATCTCCTGATACAATTATAGCAAACCATTGCTGCCATCTACACTAATAATAATGTGCCTATATACGTGGAGCCAGGTCTTCTTTTCACCAACCGGCCAAGGAACTGAACCTCCATGAGCAGCCGTTGGACCTTGTTGCCAGCGAGGCTCAATGGTAGATGAGATGCAGTTCATAGCAGACTGATCTCTTCTTACAATGTGCATGTTGCTATTTGCAATTTCTCTGATGTCCTTGGTATTTATGTAATATGTAATTATTATGTACATTGACACTGTTTTATGAACTGGATATTATTTATCACAGGCAGTGCACATGTATGCCTTATTGTAATCACTGAATTGAATGAGCTAGTGTTGATGTCAGCTGGACACTAATGATAATAATAATAATAATAATAATAATAATAATAATAATAATAATAATAATAATACTAATAATAATTGCTGCCAGTACTCCAGTCTATTGATTGATTGATTGATTTAATTGAATTGATTTGATTGATTTTATTTGATTAATTTCATCAGTATGATTGTTCAATTAATGTAATCCGTATCTGTGTCTCTTTGTCTTATAATAATAATTATCATTATTATCATTTATTATTACTATTATAATAAAGTGACCCTTCACACATTATGTTTTATCACTACTGTATTGTACAATAATAATGATAATAATAATAATGATAATAATAATAAATTTGCATGCATAATAATGAATTTGCATGCATGCTCATGTAGGGTGTACTGTACTTTTAGCACTATTTAGTGTTTAAGCACTGTGTGTCAGAATCTGTACATGTGGTATTATTATTGGTTAATCTATTATTGTATTTTATTACAATGTAAAGCACTTACGTACACTCATACCATTATTACCTATTCATTGTACAGAATATGAATAATAATAATAATGTCACCAGTGACATTGACTAGATTGCATTTTCCCATTTGTGGGGCCTATTCCCCCGCTGCTAATGATGACTAGGCTGCATGTTCTTAATAGTTTCTGCTTTAGTTGTCTCTTATTTACTTATCCATATTATTAGTAATATTGTAGCATCATTATAGCATAATTACAGCATTACAGCATAATTACTGTTATTTCATTATGGACTAAGTTTATTATATTAATTATAGTATGTGACTATTACAAACTGTGGAAAATTACATGCATGCAGAAAATTGAATGATGATTATTACACATAATAATAATAATAATAATAATAATTTGGCCATTCAGATGGGGAACTCTGCCTCTGTGCAGGGCGCTTTGGAGCTGCCAGGACTCCAGTCTATTGATTGATTGATTGCTTGATTGATTCAATATACTCTTATTATTATTCATATTCTGTACAATGAATAGGTAATAATGGTATGAGTGTACGTAAGTGCTTTACATTGTAATAAAATACAATAATAGATTAACCACAATAATTCTGACACACAGTGCTTAAACACTAAATAGTGCTAAAATAGTGCTAAAAGTACAGTACATTGATTTAATTGAATTGATTCAATTCAATTCAATTCAATAACCAAAATGGATACATCTCCAATACTGGAGGTCATCCCTATACTTATACACTGATATGTTAACATGGCAAGTAGTTAGTTATACGATATAGAAGCTATTTAAAATTATCTGTCCATCTTGAGCGTGGTCTTCCTCTTGGTCTCTTCCCCTCCATCTCTCCAACAAAAACTTTCTTTGTTAACCTCTCATTGCTCATTTCTTCCAGTCTAACCCTCCACTTCTCCTGCCTTCTCTTCACTGCATCCAAAACACTTTCTTGTCTCAACTTCTCCCTAATGTCTACATTTCTCATCCGATCCAACCTAGTCACACCTTCGATCCGCCTCAACACCTTCATCTGGGTGGCCTGCACTTTCAGTTGCTGCTGCTTAGATAGAGTCCACGTCTCACAACCGTACAATAATGTTGGCATCACTGTGGCATTCACTAGTTTCAGCTTAGTGCTCCTGCTCAATTCCTTCCTTCTCAGTACTACATCATTCAACCCTCCGATCACCCGTGTTGCACCCCCAATCCTTGCCTCTACTTCCTTCTCCATTCTCCCATCACTACTAATCATCACACCCAAGTACTTCATTACATCTACCTGTTCTATTACCTCTTCATCAATTTTGACTTCACATTCCTCTCTCTTCCTTGCAATCCTCATCACTTTAGTCTTTCTCCAATTCACCCTCAGCTCCCACCTGCTCAGCACATCACTCATCACCTGTAAATTGTGCTGTAGCCCTTCCACTGATTCTGCCATTACCATCATGTCATCCGCAAATTACCACCATGTCATCCGATTGAATTGATTTATTGATTTTATTTGATTTGATTGTTCAGTATCATTGTTCACTTAATGTAATGTGCATCTGTGTCTTTCTCTCTTTGTCTTATAATAATAATTATTACTATGCGAGCCACTACTTTGTCCCGTTGGCGGTCGAGACATCGGGAGTCCTAGGCCCGGAGGCTCTCCTATTTCTGCGGGACCTGGGACATCGGCTCAAGGAGGCAACAGGAGAGCCAAGATCCCATCAGTTTCTGCTGCAGCGATTGTCAGTGGCAGTGCAGCGGGGAAATGCCACGGCGGTGCAGGGAACCCTGAAGGGATTCATGGACTCTGGGTGGGATGGGTATTGACTCTCCTTCTTTGTTTATTTGTTTGTTTGTTTGTCTGTACGCTGTTATTATTTAAGATGACTCTAAGTTTTGTTGTAATATGATAATTAATTATTACTATTATCATTATTATCATTGCATTATCGTTGCTCATTTCTTTTACTCTGTACTGTTGTATGATATAATAATATTATTAATAATGTACTTGCTTAGCAGTTTAGTGGAGCAATCTTAAATATTGAGTTTCTGTTGTCACTGCACAGTCCTCTGGCTACTTAGCTACCTCAGCACAATATTGCCAGTGTACTTGATTATATAGGTTACAACTACAAGGCCATGAACGCTTTAGCAGTGCCTCGCTTCAATGGGCTACCATGCGCGCTAATCGATCCGGCGGCCATTGTTGCCTTGCATCATGTGACGTCATTCGACCTGTCTAAAATGGCCGTCGTCAGCGCAATAAAAGGGTAAGGGTTTAATAAATTTCGCTAGCTACGCTCGCAAACACTTCCCCCTATTTCTCTTCGTAAATTTGCTACATCCTTGCACACTTCCTGTATCGTATGGAAGGGGCTGTGCCGTACCATCTTCAACAAGCAAACATATGCATTTGAAATCGATAGCTAGCTAGCTATAATTATTGATTAGGTTACAAGCTAAAATATTGGTGACTGGCCGGACCACTGAAAAACGCGGTGCTACGTCACTGTCATATTAATTTTATATGGCGTCAGTTGTTATATCCGTGGAATCTTCTTGGCAGCTATATAAAGAAAGCTAGTATGGCTCACTTTCAGTTTTCAGTTATGTCAGAGCATGTACAGTGATGAGGCTGTGTGCTACGACTTCGCTTCTTGCCATCCTACTAGTGCTGTCCTATGCAGTTCATTCTGCGTTAACAGAGCAAGGTAAGAGGAATGCTCACTATTAATGCTCCTCTGTATAATGGCTGTCCTGGTTTGTGTATACCTGATTTGCTAACCCTATAATCTTTGATTTACTAAAATTAGGAGTATTTATTGCACTAAATTCATATAATCAACTTAGAGGACTTCTTCATCTCCATGCAAACCTATGGCACTGGTCATCTCTTTTGCTGCACTTGATTTACGAAGTGTCAAAGCTATTAGTATGTTATTTCACATTTATCTATAATATTATTTGTACTTATTGTACCGTTCCTGCACCTATATCGTGTAGAAAGTAGAATTTAGTTTGTCAGCTGTAGTTCAGCACAGTCTATGATGCAGATGGAAAGGCTTGCTATAGACACAAATCACATTCTCACAATAGCTTACTCTTGAGCTCTGCTCCATTCTATCATGCATATAATCATTAAATAATAACTACACATTGTAGCCTGGTTAGACTTAAGATCAAAGGGTCTGTCTAGTTGAGATATCCTGTATCCTGTATGAACAGCTGTCACCCCACTAATTGAAACAACATTCTCTGTTATATGCTTGTGTGTGTGTGTGTGTGTGTGTGTGCGCGTGCGTGTGTGCACGCGTCGATATGTGTTATTGTCTACAGTGGCATGTAGCCTGCTGTTTTATGTGAATGCTGAGTACACGGTGCAATATGTATGTCAGTTAGATAGTGATATCGAACTTCCAGGGCTCCTTCTCGGTCCATGAAGTTGGGGCAATGTCGATCGCAATTCTTGGCGAAAGCCCAGACAATTGGCGATTGTGGTATGCGGATACGGATCTCGTCTGCTCTCCTAGCCTCCACTACAAAACGAGCAAGCCACAGATTCAGCAGCAGGGCGCTCAAGGAGGCCTGAGGGTACCTTTCGCTGCGGCGCTTGTTACGTTCTTCCCGCCACTCGTCCAGAGCAAGAACTGCCCAGTTGGTCGCTCTCGCTGTGGTCGGCGGAACGTAGCCGTTACAAATCTCAGACATCTTGCCTGGCGACACTGGAGGGGCGAAGCGTGTCGTAATTCGGTTGTTCTGGAAAGCTGTAGATTTCTTTTTCTTCTTCGAAAACCGGGCCCGAATCATCGCACGAATGTTGTCTATATGGGATAGACTACAAATAGGCTAAACCCTAGCTTCTTCCGATTCTTCCTCTGTGGTCAATTCATATCACCCTCGGGCGATATGATTGACCACCTCGGTGATATCCTGTAACACCTAAGAAGCTAGGGTTTAACCTATACGTAATTTGGTCACAACACTTAGTATTAGTTAGCCAGGGGCAGGTGCTATACCACTGATTTCTGTGCACTTTTGCACTCAGAATGCATGGAAATGGGCTCATTTCATTGGCATCTTCTGATTATGCCTGTACATTGAAAAATGATTAGTCCTAATTATGCCTGTACATTGAAAACAGATTACTTCTGATTATGCCTGTACATTAAAAATGATTACTTCTGATTATGCCTGTACATTAAAAATGATCGCTTCTAATTATACCTGTACATTGAAAAAGGGTTATGCCTGTACAATGAAAAATGATTACTTCTGATTGTGCCTGTACATTTAAAAATGATTACTTCTAATTATGCCTGTACATTGAATTTTACAACCTCTATTATTTCTTAACTGTGACAGTCCCAGCTCGAGTGACTGGCGTGACTGTGTCCAAGGCAGTGAGATCAGGGAGACCAGCTCTGATGGTGACCTGGACCATTCCCCAAAGTGATGTGTCCATCTCACAGTACCAGGTGCAGTACAGAAGATTTGGGACTGGGAATACTTCCTGGAGCAGTGCAGCCCCAGTCTCAGGTTCAACCACATCCACTTACCTTGA
The DNA here is from genome assembly GCA_964019415.1 of Ianthella basta. Classification (NCBI taxonomy): domain Eukaryota; kingdom Metazoa; phylum Porifera; class Demospongiae; order Verongiida; family Ianthellidae; genus Ianthella; species Ianthella basta. The sequence goes on along the minus strand of OZ025873.1, from coordinate 6,375,740 downwards.
GGAGCTAGTTGCTGGCTTAAGGTACTTGATTCGGGTAAGAGCAGTGTCTGACATTGGAAATGGTATGTGGAGTGAATTACAGTTTGAGCAAACATACAGCAGTGAGTTTTGCTTTGTTGGGTAGTGTACAAAGTCAATGATGCTCATTGCTGTGTTCACTGTGTGTAAATGCATTATTAATTATATTTACATAGTGAAATTGTTATGATTATTATAATTCAATTGTTCAATGTTATTCCTTATAATATGCCTTGCATTTGCAGTGCCTTCTTACCCCAACACTGTGAGTGCAGTACCAGATGACAGAAGTGGTGTTGTCAGAGTGTCATGGACTGCACCTACTGTGCCAACTGGAGAACTCTCCATCACTGGTTACAGCATTCGGTACCACATCAGAGACAGTGGTGTCAGTGGGTATCAGTACATGAATGTGATGCAGTCCCCAGCTGAAGTGACTGGTCTCCTCCCTGGCACTGAGTACCAAGTGTATGTTGCTGCAGTTAATGCAATTGATACTGGACTGTACTGTTGTGGCAGTACTGTAGTTATAGTGAGGACCCACAATGGTAGGTTGAATGATGTTTCAGAATCTTAGAATTTTTCTACTGATCACTTCTTCCTAGAATGCCTACACTGGTGCATTTTCATTGCTGCTTTACTGTGATAGTCCCATCCCAAGTGACTGGTGTGACTGTGTCAAGGGCAGTGAGATCAGGGAGACCAGCTCTGAGGGTGACCTGGACCACTCCCCAAAGTGATGTGTCCATCTCTCGGTACCAGGTGCAGTACAGAAGAAGTGGGACTACTTCCTGGAGCAGTGCAGCCCCAGTCTTAGGTTCAACCATATCCACTTACCTTGAGGAGCTAGTTGCTGGCACTGAGTACCAGGTTCGGGTGAGAGCAGTGTCTACCATTGGAAATGGTATCTGGAGTGAGGTACAGTCAGAGACAATATACCAGAGTGAGTTATCTACTGATATTGTGAACTTACAGAAAATTAATTATACTTGTATATATGATATGGACAAGGAATCAGCACAATCACTCAGACAAGGGGTGAGCTCCATCCTGAACACGGCCAAACCCCTGAAAAAGCAATTTAAGCAGGGAACTACACAAAGCAGTAAAGAGCCTACAAGAGGACAACAACATCGTCATCCTACCAGCTGACAAGGGGAATGCTACAATTGTCCTGGACCGGGCGGACTATGAGGCCAAAATGGAGAACCTCCTGAAGGACAGTGCCTACAAGAAAGTGACACAGAACCCGACAAGCAGAGTTGAATCGAAAGTATCCACTGCTATGAAGGAGTGTGAACAAAATGGCCACATAACTGGCAAGAAGTGCCTGGTGCTTGCACATCAGTTCTCTCCCCCCACAGATCTATGGCCTGCTAAAGATACACAAAGAAGGCATCCCCCTCCGGCCAATCGTGGAAGCCTTAGGTTCCCCGACACACCAACTGGCAAGGGAGCTGGCTAGGATTCTTTCACCACTGGCTGGCAAGAGCACCTCTCACGTGAGGAACTCAGCAGACTTTGTGTATCAGATCCACCAAGTCTCCCTTGAAGAGACAGATGTCATGGCAAGCTTTGACGTGATCAGCCTATTCACCAGAGTGCCAGTAGATGAGGCACTCCTGGTCATCTCCAAACGGCTTCAGCAGGATGACACTCTCAAGGACAGAACTAGCATCCCCACCCCCAACCTCTGTGTCCTGGTGGAGCTATGCCTGAAATCCACCTATTTCCAGTTTGGCAAGTCCTACTATGAGCAGGTGGAAGGAGCAGCAGTGGGTTCCCCACTCTCTCCAATATCTTCATGGAAGACCTTGAGACACGGGCTCTGGAGACTGCTGCCTGGAAACCAAAGATGTGGCGTAGATATGTTGATGATGTCCTTGTCGTCTGGCCCCACGGAAACCAACTACTGCAGGAATTTCAACAACACCTCAGCAAACAAAATCTCTCAATCCAGTTTACCATAAAAAGAGAGTCAGAGGGCAAGATTGCCTTCCTGAATGTGCAGCTTGAAAAGAAGGGGCTGAAGATCTTTACCTCAGTCTTTCGGAAGGAATCACACAAGGAGCGGAATCACACACGGAGCGGTACCTCCATTTTGACTCAAACCACCCGGTCAAAAGAGGCATCATCCAGTGTCTGAGACACAGAGCGGAGAAGGTATGTGATGGCAGCACGCAATGGCCGGAGATTGGACACCTGAGACAGGTGTTCAAGGCCAATGGTTATCCAGATGCTGTGGTGAAGAAGAGCCTCAGAGCCTGACCAACACCTGCCAACTCCTCACAAAACAACCAGCCAGCCCCCAAGCTCCTGCTACTTCCGTAAATCCCAGGACTCAGTGAGAGGATTGAGAGAGTGTGCCGACCATTAGGAGTGAAGACAGTCTGCAAGTCAAGGGGTACTCTCAGGAATTCCTTAGTGCGAGTAAAGCAGCCCTGAGAAGACAAGAATAAGAAAGGTGTCATTTATGAAGTACCATGCAAAGATTGTGAATGTGTTTACATTGGAGAGACAAGTGGAACCCTTGAGAAGCGACTGAGCAAACACAAGAAGGCAGTGAAGAAGCATGACACCAAGAATGGAATCGCAGTCCACTCCTAAACAAACCAACACCAGGTGGACTGGGAAGCAGCCAAGACAAGAGAAGTGGAAGGGAACTACTGGAGAAGGCGAGTAGTGGAAGCCCTGCACATCCACAGAGAGCAGCACACATCCAACCTGGACTGTGGTCTGGCCATCAATCCCTCCTGGCTACCTCTACTGAACACACCCTCACCCCCTTGACAATCATTATTCTTACTATTCTCACCCTATGCTCATGGCAGACAATCATACTCCTAATTATTATTCTTACCTCACTTCCGGCCATTTTTATTCCCCTCCCTTTTGGACAGCCATTGACACACCCTCCTCTTATTTATTAGAGTTGCGCCCTGCTAAGTTTTGTAACAGCTGAAGAAGTTCTACGGATCGAAACGTCCTGTCCCCTGAAGTGACTGCTGTGTTTATGCTCATCAATTTCTCTACATCACTTGTATATATACTTGTATCTTACTATAATTCACGGGATCTAGGACTTTTATGTATGTTTGTTCAGCCATAAAATTGGCGCCTGCCGGGAATCGGCTCGAGACGCTCCGTGCCAGTTGAGGGATTGCAGGGCCATGTTCTTAGCGGGGTGCCGTTCGCCTAGCTGCCTTGCGGCCGAAGAGCGAGATGTCCTTCGTCAATTCTCCGCGGACCGATACGCCATTTTTAACATAATCGACGGCCCTTCCACTACCGTTCATTGGCGTACTTGATACGAGCCATGCCAGTTACGGGAGTGGAGGGAAATTAGCTTAGAGGGGTTCCGTTCACCTAGCTGCCCTGCAGCCGAAAAGCGCGCTTCCTTTTTTCCGCGGGCCGAGACGCCATTTTTAATTATCGGTTTCTGGGATTTCCGGCTACGGAATATCTTATTCGTTGTCGGCAAACGTTCCAATTGAACTCTACCGTCGGTATAGCAGCCAGCCTTCGTTGCTACCTGTGCAGATAGTTCAAAACTGGTAAGGTACCGACTCACTGGTACAGTTGTTTTGGGTATAAGAACAAATACATCATAGTGAGCGATGCCTAATCACTAGACTGCTTCAACATTTGGAATTCATGGTTGATGTGGCAGTGAATTGAACAAAATTGCTGTCCTTGGTTGTCCACAATTTAGAGATGTTGCACTTCTGCAAAAGAGTCCTATCTGATTAATTTTAAGTATTCAAAGTATTATAATGTTGCAATCTGTTAGGAAATTTGCGGCTGCATGTTGGGATTAATTCATACTTATAATTAATGATGTTGTGTAAACAATTGGTGAAGGACCCTATGAGCAGATTTCTAAGTATGACTTTGCAACATCAAGCCAAGATCAGCTTTGTATAACATGACATTGTACATATGTATAGCCGTACTTTGATACTATTGTTGAGTGTAAGTAATAGTTTCGTTTATGTGCTACTAGCGTAGTATAATAACAATATTGAGGACTCCCAAGGCATGACATGTACATTATGTAAGGGTACTAAGCTACCTATGTACTGTCTTGTCTTTTATATGCATATATACCTTGAATTGATTTTGAGAACATAACTGCCACTCATTCATCTAATAGGCAGACAACAAAAATTATTCAAAATCTTTAATTATTTGGCAAGTCTATAAAGTAACATTATTAATATTTTTTTCAATGGCCATGTCTAAACAGCAATTTGTGCATACAGGTAGTATCATTATATGATTTTTAATAATTTGTAGTAATTGCTACCCAATCGCCATGCAGTGTCATTAAGCAATTCCACTTAACTTGGTGTGCAAAAGAACGCTTTCACTTTCACAAAGTCTTTCATAATTAAAATCTATCTTGATTCCCCATGCAGACTCCACCTGTGATGATCCTGGTTCTCCTGAACATGGTCAGCACATGTTCTTTAATGCAACTGTAGTGATTTACAGCTGTAGTAAAGGCTACAAACTGCAGGGAGAAAATAGAAGAAGTTGCCAGGCAAATAAAACATGGACCGGGGATGCACCTCTGTGCAAACGTAAGTTTAAAACAATATGTTCCTGTGGATTATGTACTTTTATAGAGTAGCTGGGAGTGACTAATCTCCAGCAGTTCACACTGGAACTGGAAAATGCTTTTTGTCATATTCTAGACCTATATCTACTATACCAGCCACTTTGCCTCATAGGCCATGCAGACAGCAACTAGATAATGTATAAACTAAAATCATGCACTTATACATTTGCACCATTCACTCTGATAACCTGGGCCAGCTGAGGACTGTGGTCTCCCTCCTGCATATGCTATTAATGCCCGATAGGATTGGCAATTTCTCTATTATATACAGCCCTTGGGTTCAGTGTGATCTGCAGCTAAAAGCCAGACACAACTGTCAGAGTGTCAATGCTGTCACGAAAGTGTCAGGAACAGTTCATGCCTTGTGGACTGTCCAGTCCATGGCCTCTACTAGATTTTCAAATCTGATTATTAATTACATTGTGTGACCCTGTCAAAGACAGCACACTGCAAAATGCTATCTTTGAGCATGAAGCTTATATGTGCATGGACAGTGGACAGTGGAGTGCAAGTGCACCTACCGCCACTGCCACCTTATGCACGTAGAGGCTGGGTCAAAACCCTCAAAAAAAGAAATAGAGGCCTGGGCCTCTATTCGCACAAAAATGGTATATAGTTGCAATTGTGAGTCAACTCTGCAACACTTAAGCTTCCTAACCCGGCACACATGTCCTCTATAGCAGCTAGTAAGTATAGCTAATAGATTCCAATCATTATGCATCATGCATGTTAACTTCAATGTATCACAAACGTAGCCTTGCTGCAACTTCTGACTGTATGGTCCTTTTCAGAGCTCTTAGTAATAGGCTAGGAGTCCTAGCAGTATTGTTGTATTTGCAAGTCATAAAATTACATAGTTAACAATCCTTGCTTTGCTAAGAAACAAATTATACTACCACTACCATTATACCCTATACTATTACAAGCTATTAACCATATTACAACTAATTAAACAGTTAGCCTTAGAAAGTGATAAATACCTGGATGAAAGCCAGTTATTAATAGAATAAGCTAAACCTCAGCATTCAACTACTTGTACTGTCAAGGAGGAGGGAGTAGGAGCCTATGGAAGGAAAAGGAATATTGAAGTTCATAATAGATAGCAATAAAGGATTAGAGATATATGGTATATACCCTCCTGTGCCTCTTTGCTCTTTTGTTTGCTTGCCTTACATTACGTGTTATTCAATATTGACCTGTTTTCATGCAGTTGTCAACTGTGGTGATCTTGGTGCTCCCACAAATGGTCAACGCACTCTCTCCAGTACAACCTACAACTCTGTAGTGACCTACACCTGTGATGTAGGCTACACACTACAGGGATCAAACATTAGAACATGCGAGTCCGATGGACAGTGGAGTAGGAGTGTGCCTCAGTGCAATGGTGAGTTTGCTGCATTTCATGATAAGTGAACGATAGGTTTCTGTTAGCACTTGACAAATGCCTTTGGATTACAAAGTCCTGCAACTGAATTCAGGATAATTAAAGCATAGTTATTTTAGCATGCAAACGAACACTATGTGCACATGTAAGAGTTATATCTTTTAATAATTCGATGGCGACAACTAACTAAGGAGAAATTTCCTTGGAGTTGTACACTGCGTGTCTAATGTTGTCTATGCTATGCCGTACATAACAGTAGAGCTATGTGTGCCCTGTGCGTAAAAGATGTAATATTATTGTGTGATGTTTGTGTGTTGAGTTACTGTACAGACACAGCCTACGTGTGCATATACGTACTGAAAAATGCCTAAGTTTTTGAAAGATAAGATCACAGTATATAGAGGCCTAACTACCTTAATTGAATAATAATAATTCTGATCCTTTAGACTATATACTGTTATGTAAATCTTATCGAAATACCCAATTAAGACAATAGCTAGGCCCCAAGTCAACACCAGCAGCCATGGAGGATCTATTGACCAGTGCAGTTCCAAAGTGGAAGAGGTGATGTTTGTGGTGTATACAGTACACCAGGCCTCATTCAACAGCATCACAGAGCTCGATCACTCTTTACCTTACCATGGTATATTCTAAAAATATAGAGTATTCATTAAGCCATAGTATCTATTACATACTGCTTCTCCACTGCAGTTGTCAACTGTGGTGCCCTTCCTACTCTACAAAATGGTCGTAGTAGTGGTTCTCGAACAACCTTTGGATCTACATTGATCTACAGCTGTAATAGAGGTTACACAAGGCAAGGACCTAGGACAAGAATGTGCATGGCTGACAGCAGTTGGAGTGGGAGTGCACCTGTATGCAATCGTAAGTTATGCACAAACTAAAGCAGCATTGGCTGCTCATGCAACAACTTCAAGTTTCCAACAATTTCAATTGATCATTCTCAGCCACATCTCTAATGTAAACAGACATGCACAATGGTTGGTAAAATCAATAATGCAGTTCACTGTTTCCTGATGAGCTACCATGGTCAGTCAAAGCAGGCTTTTGCTTTACAATTCCAACATTACTGCACTAATGAGTAATAATTATGTACTATTGTCAGTTACTGTGATTGTGTATGATTTTACAGTGATTATTGATCATGATCATTCACATATGCCAGGTGTTTTGTCAATGATTCAAGCTGTGGTGTATATGCCATGGCCAATCAGAATATGTGACAAAGATTATGCTTGCATAACTGTACATTTGAGTATGATTGACTCATGTGGATTGTGTACTGCTTCTCTACTGAAGCTGTCAACAGTGGCACTCTTCCTGCTGCTCTCTGAAATGGTCAGCGCAGTGGCTCTGGTACCACCTTGTGTGGTTGCAGGTTAGAGTTAGACCCCATGGTATATTGATTAGCCAGAATCTAACTTCTATGACATCTTGAGGAAACATCTGCTTCTGCTGCTGCATGCTGATAAAATGCTTCATTTTTCAAAAGAGAAGGTCACAGCTGATGCTCATACTATTTCCACCTCACATGGAAAGGTGACTGTCACTTCGTCCACTGAGTACCGAAAGGTGATCCCTGATCCATACTGCTTTTCCACTGCAGCTGTCAACTGTGGTGCCCTTCCTACTCTACAAAATGGCCATAGTAGTGGTTCTCGAACAACCTTTGGATCTACATTGATCTACAGCTGTAATAGAGGTTACACAAGGCAAGGACCTAGGACAAGAATGTGCATGGCCGACAGCAGTTGGAGTGGGAGTGCACCTGTATGCAATCGTAAGTTATGTACAGACTAAAGCAGCATTGACTGCTCGTGCAACAACTTGAAGTTTACAACAATTTCAATTGATCATTCTCAGCCACATCTCTAATGTAAACAGACATGCACAACAGTCATGTGGAATTGGTAGAAAACCAGCTGAGGCAAAGGATGCATTAGTACTATGATAAAATGATATGGTTGGAAAATTTAATAATGCAGTTCACTGTTTCCTGATGAGCTACCATTGCAAGTCAAAGCAGGTTTCTGTTTTACTGCTTTCAACATTACTGCACTGATGATTAATAATTATGTACTATTGGCAGATAAATTGATTTTGTATGATTCTACAGTGATCATGATCATCATGCAAGATGTTTTGCCAATGATTCAAACTGTGTATACACCATAGTGAATCAGAGCATATATGTGACACAGATTATGTGCATGCGTTAGAATGTTAAGTATGATTGACTGTTGTGTATTGCGTGTTTGTGTAATGTACTTTGTACTTAGTTTATGATTACTGTATACCTGTTTTAATTGTTACTTATTGATTGTATGGTGGGCATGGTTATGGTTGGCATGGTTTAGGTTGGCATGGTGTTGTTATAGTTACTGTGACGTTTGCTGGTATTGTGTGGTTATATATCTGGAGTGATCACGTGTACTTTACAGTTTTGTTAGTTAGCCAGTTTGTCAGTTAGTGAGTTCCTGATACCCTTGAACAGTGTGTGTAGGTTGACTTTGCCTTGTGGTCATTGATTTGTGTTCATCAGTTCACTTGGGTGTTCGGCAGTGATACGAACTTGCACTTGCGGACACCACATTGACTCATGGGGGATCTGTTTCTCTACTGAAGCTTTCAACTATGGCACTTTTCCTGCTGCGCATTGATAGACAATGCAGTGGCTCTGGTGCAATCTTTGGATGGTCATGGGTTAGAGTTAGACCCCCATGATATATGCATTGGCCAGAATCTAGCTTCTATGACATTGTGAGTACTGATAACTCCCTGGTCTTGAGGGAATACCCGCTTCTCTGATAAAATACCTCATTTTTCAAATAAGAAGGTCACCTCTGATGCTCATGCAATTGTCACCACACATGGAAGGGTGACTCTCTCACTTCCTCCACTGAGAACAGAAGATGATCCCTACTTCATACTGTTCTCCACTGCAGCTGTCGACTGTGGTGCACCTCCTACTCTACAAAATGGCCGTATTAGTGGTTCTCGAACAACCTTTGAATCTACATTAACCTACAGCTGTAATAGTGGTTACACAAGGCAAGGACCTAGGACAAGAATGTGCATGGCTGACAGCAGTTGGAGTGGAAGTGCACCTGTATGCAATCGTAAGTTATGTACAGACTAAAGCAGCATTGGCTGCTCATGCAACAACTTCAAGTTTACAACAATTTCAATTGATCATTCTCAGCCACATTTCTAATGTAAACAGACATGCACAACATGTTGAATTGATAGAAAACCAGCTGAGGCAATGGGAGTATAATTATAATAAAATGTTATGGTGAAATCAATAATGCAGTTCAATAACTGTTTCCTGATAAGCTACCATGGCAAGGCAAACCAAGTTTATGCAATTACTGCACTGAAGATTAATTTGGACTATTTGCAGATACAGTGATTGCTTATGATTTTACAGTGATATTGATCGTGATTAGTAACACATGACAGGTATTTCGCCAATAAATCAAGCTAAATATAATTATACAATGGCAAATCAGAGTATGTGACACAGATTACTCGCCATTTAAGTGCTATAGATCCAAATCCGTTCAGTTAGCCAATCATTTTGTGCTGCTGTAGCTTCTTGATGTCGACGCTGTGCAAATGTTTCTAAATGTTACACATAGCTTTGCAACATGGGCTCATGTATCTCGAGTACTCTTTTGTAGATGTTCAGTGACTATTTCCAGCCAGGCAATGGCATTGGGTATAGCTGTACATGTCTTGCATACTGCTCGAAAGAGAATGTAACAACATTTTGGATGCAAATGAACTTAGGACTCAGGTAAATTTAATCTATAATTTACATGAGCAATGAATGATGGAGTGGGAGTTCTCCGATTTGCAATCAGGAGTTAATTTAGAAGTAACTTGGTAGCTTGCAAATCATTGTTTACCCTACTTCTTATTAATGGTTATTTTTTGGTGACCAAGGCAAGGTGTATATGTACATAACTGGTCTGCTAGATTCTCATCCTCAACTTCTACACCCTACTCATGGTCAATACAACCACTTCATTACACCCAATGGGTCTATAGAGACGTGATCCAGGCTTTAATCCTGCATAGAGAGAGAGAGAGAGAGAGACAAAGATGAAACTATTCAATGCCTACTGTCTTTCACTGTCTGGGTACGCATTGTGGATGCCCCAGACATCCGATCTTCTTAATGTGTCGTTTAACAATGTTATCAGACAAATTTGGAATCTTCCACACAATTGCCATACGTCTATTGCCCATGCTGTTGGATTTTCTAAAAGCATTTACAACATCATTTATTCCAGATTTATCAGACTACTTTCCACTGCATTATCTCACCCATCTAGTTTTATTCGTTCTGTTTTTCATGTAAGTTCTTTAGTATGTAATTCAGGTTTTATAGGGTACAACTGTATGTTTGGTCATTCTCATTGTAAATCTTATTCCACCGACCATGTTGCTGTGGGTCATCTAATTAGAGAGATCCGAGATACTCACTCTGTAATTACCCATTTTGCTCAGTCAGAATTAGATTTTATTGTATCCTCAGCCTCCACCGTGTAACTTAACTTGTGTTGTTTCTGCTCTTTTGCACCTTCACTGGTGTGTTTTTCAATAATAATAATAATAATAATAATAATAATAGGAAGATACAGCAATAAATTCTAATGTGCATGCCATGACCACTCCTAAATGAACTGTTGTAAGCATGCCCATGGCCAGTTGCAGTTGTGACATAAATCTGTAGCATTAAACATTGTTATTGGTATGTTGCCCTTAGGGGTTGCCCGAGGTACAGTGAAAGCACAACATTCACCTAATGTGAGCTTCACCTGTGCATATCGTATAATTATGTATTTGATGGACGTTTGGGACTAACATTCCAGCATTGTCTGTCATCATCTGTAATTAACTACATTCAATTAAGGCACCGAGCAGTAATTTTCCCTTCAACACTTAGTAATATCATGCTGACTTAGGTTGTGCATAGTACATTACACAATCCTCTAATGAAGACAAGTTATGACAAACCAATGCCTCAAATTGTGCTACTGTATGAATGAGAACTATCTATATAATATGTCTATCTATGTATTCTATGTGTGTGCTTGTAATTGTGCTGTATAATAATATGTATTGGATAGTAATTGGATGTTCAGATTAACTGTACATGTCTGTTCTGATCTCTGCTGCAGCTGTTGACTGTGGTGATCCTGGTGCTCCCACAAATAGTCAACGCAATCTCTCCAGTACAACCTACAACTCTGTAGTGAATTACACCTGTGATGTAGGCTACACACTACAGGGAACAAACACTAGAACATGCCAGTCCAATGGAAAATGGAGTGAGAGTGTACCTCAGTGCCAAGTTTCACAAAGTATGATATTCCTTCAGCTCATGATCAGTATAATCATATGTGAGGGGATTTGACAAAAGGGCCACTTGTCGCCATGTATAAAGTGTCACTACCGACGAAAACAAGCAACCGAGTAATCTTCTCTGTAAATTCAGATTATTGCGTCTTTCATACCTGTGGTACTGTGCCAACGCCCTGGCCAAGTTTGAAATCCATAGTCCTTTCTTGCACTTCAAACCGGGCAGAATAGTTACGCCGTCACCATGTTTACGAATATGATAACGGAAGGGTTACGGGCCGTTTTCTCATCATTGCACTGGGCATATTTTTCATACTGTGAGCAAGCGTATCTCCAGAACTAGAGCAGCTATTGAAGTGCATGCATTAAAGTGCAATGAAGAGCTCCTCTACTGTGTTTCCACTCAGTACCGCTAGCTCAAAATCAACAATTAGTGACAAGTGCATGGGCCCTTCTGTCAAATCCGCTCACATTATATTGTTCCAATTTCCTACTTCATTAACATGATAATGCAATTAAGCCACTGTATGTATAGTTTGATTTGCATACCGTGACGACCAAAACATTACTCCAGCATAGTGGTGCTTCATTCATTTCTTGTGGTCCAGGCATTAGTACATTGCCAACAAGCAGTGGTATTTCACCAACAAGCAGTGGTATTTCACCAACAAGCAGTGGTATTTCACCAACAAGCAGTGGTACAAGTAACAGCCCAGGTAGTATTCCCAGTGTATATGAAGAATGGCTATTGTATGCATTTATGCAATGCAATTATGATCTACAATGTATTTAAACACATGGCAACTTTGATTGCTACTAACTAATCTTAATCCATGTCCTTGTTAAAGCAGTGACTCTGTCTTTCCATGTTGCACTGTACATTGCCAACAAGCAGTGGTATTTCACCAACAAGTAGCGGTATTTCACCATCAAGCAGTAGTATTTTACCAACAAGCAGTGGTATTTCACCAACAAGCAATGGTATTTCACCATTACCTATGCTGGAGTAATGTTTTACCACCTCAGGTGTTGAACGTTGTTGGTGTTAGCTTAAGAAACTGACCACCAACAGGTATTGCAGACTAAAGGAGTACCAAGTGTTGTCTGAAACATTATGTAAATTAGCATTATATAATTTATTCATCCTTAATGGCATGCATGCACACTCTTGTGCTATGCTTTCCAGTATGCATTGGTATGCAAGTTAACATAATTATTACAATTTGTATCACTTTATTTCACACTATAAATTAACTGCACTGTCCATGAATTTCATGCTATGCACATACAATACATGTATTTCTCATTAATGGAGATTGGGTTTGTTCACTATAATTATATAGTGTTATTGTGAATCAGGTATAGAACAGAATTAACCATGCAGGAACTTAGTAGTTAACACATTACCAGATAGACCATTAATTATAATGCAAATCACGCAGAGTGTAAAATGACACACAATGAATATTTGTTGGCAGCAGGTAATGCAAGAACACATTAACCGTACTGCATAATTATGATTATTTATATTCTAGGCATTCAGGATTAGAAATCTTCTTCAACCAGCATCTGGGGAGCCTGTAGCAAGAGGCTACTGCAAAGGCGCCCAGGGCAAAATATGTAAAAACACATATTACTGTTGCATCGATTGCATATATAATACCATGCCTCATTTGTAAGTGGCTCAATTAGTAAGAGCATATTATGCTGTTATTCATGATCAGTGCCATAATATGGAGATAATATTTATGATTCGGTTTTGTCACTACAGTTAACACTGCAATGAACTTCATTCCAGCACTAATGCTCACTCTGTCCTGGGACTGGAATACCAGCAGCGGATCCACTTTCACAGTGTGGTACTCAACAGACAGTCATGAGAGTGACCCCTCCACTCCACCCCAAGGAGCTCTAGTGGTGTCTGGACTAAACTCCACATCAGTTACAATCACTCTACCAGACCCAGATAACTCATGCAAGCCCTATTATGTGTGGATATCTGCCATCACTCCAAATGGACAGCAAAGTCCTTACAGCAAGAGAAGGCAGGTGGAGGTGTGCAGGAGGAGGACAGGTGAGGAGTGCACACTGCATTGGCTACTGCACAAGCATATTTCGCCGGCATATCTTTCAACAGAGAATTTTACAATGATGTCACTGTTTTCTTTCTACTTATTGTAACTGATTCCCTGCAGGGCAGCCAGTGACTGGTGCCGAGCTATCTTGTGCCTCAATAGGTGCAGGCTCTTTCCTGGGTGGAGTGGTGGCTTGTGTTGTTGCTGCTCTTCTTGTTGTGGGGATCATGTATGGTTGTTGGAAGTCGAAGCATTCAAGTGGTAATGGCTTCAATGGGAAAAGTGGAGATAAGTGAGACTCAGTAATATCACAAGAGATTGCAATTTTGAGTGGGTATACGAACATACCCAGTAGAATTGAACTTCATGTAACCATTGGTCTCATAAATTAAGCATTGTCATTAATTCATTAAATAACCCAATCCTTTCCCCTCCTTGCAGTGAAAACACTTACGACACTGTAGGACCGGCAAAACCTGCTGCAATGGATGATAATGTTGCCATGGTAACCAACCCTGCATATGGAGTATGCACTAGCAAGCAATGACGTTTTGAGCTTGAGAAGTGTGTGGGCGTGTAGGGTGTTGTAATCAGATTTGACATGTGATATTTTCAGTATCATTATTGCATAACATTATTTCTAATTTGTAACTTCATGCAGGTTCTGGTAATGTGAAATCAAATCACTATTACACAATATCTTTACCTCACGGTGCTCCGTGTTTGTGGTCTATATATTTCATATTGATAGCTCTAATGAACACTTTATGTTAAAGGGCATTGGCTGATTTCTTGCTGCAGTATTGTAAGGGTTAAGGTTGCTAGTTGGTGCATGACTAAGCTGGCTTAAGTGGTTTGACTGAATATTGGATGGTGCATGCTGACACTGGTGAGGTAGTAGCAAGAATTATTGCTGTATATAGATAGCATAAGGGATGAATGCTACAATGAAAATCATAATGCATCCTCATGCAACTGGACCAGTTCATCCATAATGCCCAGAGTGACAACATCACTGGTAACTAGCTAGAGACACAAATATTATTGCACATGAACTCGAGTGTCATTGGTGAGGTGAAGAAGAAGGATGAAGGAGGAAAAAGTGGATCAAATTTGAGAATCTGATTGAGGTGCCCAACACACAGTGCTTAATGCACTGTAACATGAGGTAGATTGTCATGCAATTATATTCCTTCCTAACATGGCGACTTGTGTTATGTTTTAATAGTTTTATATACTGTACTACCAATAGAAACTGTACTACATCTTGTGTTCGTTCAGTTTTCCTTGTAGTTTGTTTGGGAAATATTATAGTGTACGCACATGGCACAATTTTACAGATACAAGGAAAACAAGTTTGTTTGTATACTGTTTTACCATTGTAGATCTTTACAAACTTGCAGAAATCATTATTTGTCGATAGCTAGACTGTCATTCATACAATTTAAGGAGAGTGAAACAATCTAGTTGTTCCATTCATACATATATAGAGAGTGCTATTGCACTGTCGAATGCATTGGCAACTTACAAAGTTCTGTTATGATTTTATTTGTACATTATGATGTTCTGCATAACAATGTAAGTATTATATTATGTAAGTATTACTGTTACAGTAGATGATTCATGATGATCCCTACGGCTCAAGTGGCATTGCAATGCAAAATGCTAGCAGGAATCACTACCTCCATACAAACACATGTGATCAAGTTTGCAAGTGAGACTTTAGATATACATACAACCACCCACATTCTTGCAGATATACATTAGAATCACACTTTCCATTCATATGCACTATTCACTTATAATAACTTAAACGCTCTTCAGTTGATCACTCAAGAGTGATTCTGAAGATGCCCAATGTAGATGAGTCAGACTACAACAATGCTTCCTATACTGACGTAAGAAGACATAGTGTATTATTCTAATTTTAAGTTCAGCTACTCTTGCCACTCGATTCTCGATCAAAAAATTCATGATACAGAAGCATTTGTTCGAGCAGTAGAAGTGTGCTGCATTCTCCTCGCCCAGCTTGGTGGTGCTCAAAATTTCAGTACTTCCTGTTAGCAATGTCAGTGCTGTGCTTTTCCAGGCACCACACACACACACACACACACACACACACACACACACACACACACACACACACACACACACACACACACACACACACACACTACTACACACATAACTAATGATAGTACATTCATTAAAAGAACTGCAAATTTCACACATGTATTCTTCTAATTTCAAATTAAAATAAGTAGCAATATGTAAATGCGATCAGCTAATATTGCAGTTATCATAGTATTTATAGCATGAAATTGATTAGTTGCCATGTATGTAGCACACAAAATATCACAATAATTGCTGTGTACGTTTCCATATTAAAGGTTTAATATCTATGACACTGTCAATCCTACTGTGGGTAGTGTTGAAATGGAGATGAATCCATCCTATGGAAGTCTGCTTGGTGCCAGCAGATCCTGAGTAATCCAGTCAGGGAGTTATGACACATTTTGTTTCCTGCCATGTACTTAATGGTAGCTAATGTTGATTTGCAATGATATTATTATAACACATTATGCTCGCATCCGCTGTTTATAAAATGAATTTGCCATTTGTGATCATATTGAACACTATCTCTCTCTATGTCATTGGAGAAATTCATAGTACTATGATCAATTAAAAATGAGACCAAAAACACACAGCCTCCATCATATGTGGACACAAACATTAGCTGACATATTTACATGTATAGACATAGACTGTACTGACTGTCTGTGCATAGCAAGTACAGTTGTTGTACAGTCAGTGCAATCAGTTATGTGCATCTGTAGCTATACATACTTATGCGCACACTTACACATAAACATTACATTAATATATAATTATAATATACTACATGCCACATTGCAACTTGCACTGTGTGGTAGGGTGGTGGTGGTGGTATAATGGAAGTGATGCCAAAAGGTGATGGCATGTGGTGGTGGAATATGTACACATTTTTAACGTGTGACACACATAATGATATGAAATGGGTACATTAATAATATTATGTGTGTGAGATGAGGTGTGTGGCAAATGTTGGCAGTTTGTGAATGTGGCAGTTAGTAGCTGTTGGGCACTTGCAAGAAAGCTCACCTTTGGTGGCTTTCTGTAATAATTGTATTATTCATGGACAACAACTTGACATTGTGGCTACATGATCAATTATAACAGGAGACACATTACTGAAAGAATAAATATTATGATGCATTTCAGCACAAAATGAGATATTAAGATGAAACTGTGCAAAAGTGAATAGCGGGCATTGCATGACAAGAATGCAATATGTGTTGAACACAAATAATAGTACATTTGAGATTCAACTAACACACATACACATGCACACACACACACACACACACACACACACACACACACACAACACATAACACACACACACACACACACACGTTTGGGACATGCACCCATGTGCACACACACACACACACACACACACACACACACACACACACACACACACACACACACACACACACACACTGCACCCATACATGCTCACACATGTACAAATACATGCATGCCTGTTTGCGTACACACACACACACACACACACACACGAATACACACACACACGAATGTACATGGCATTAATTGAACAAATGTGCATAGTACTGTGTTCATATACACACATTACATTAGCATTATCTTTGACAAATTTCACATCTATAAAGACAGCATTACAATCCCTTATATAGCAGTTTGGAAAAAGCCAGAGTTACATGAATTTAGTGGAACGGGTGAATGCATATGCATATGAAGAATGTCAATAGTTTGCAGTAGGGCAGTGTAACACATATATACAGTGTCATACATACATCATTTCACACCATTCATAAGGTATCCGAATACCCTTTAAGTTAGGTTGTGCAAATGGTGAAGCCATTGTATTAGTATATACATTTTAGCAGCAAACAAACAACAGCCGGACCATGCCCATAAATGGTCACAAGTTACAGTTGTACCATTAGTCCATTTGCAGTGCCACTAATGCATGTGCAATCCTAGACCATAACAATAGGAAATTACAAAGTGAACCTAAGTGCTGTAAGACAGTATGCTCCAAAGACATATTCACTGTGACACAATGCATGTCCCCTTTTATATATAAGTTGCTGCCTGTATGTGTGCACAGTACATGTGGCAGATCTTAGAAGATGATGAACAGCTAATATATTCTTTGCCTATTTATGCCCATTTATTTAGATGGAATGAATTTAGCTTATCCACATTGTCCAATGCAATATAAATATAGAATAATTATTATATACTTGCTTGATTCATTCGCTTAGACTTCAGAAAGTTAAATAGAAGTTGTAAACCATCATACCAATTTAAAACATGCATAAGAAAAAGTGTTATTCTCCAACAGATAATGCTCCTTGAAACTGTTTGATTGCTGGAATGATTACTCAGATAGTCTACAAATATAATGGTATAATTATATGTTCATTTTACTGTTTGGCACATGTACACGGGCAGTCCTCATACATGATGAATCTGAATCTTTTCCTTGCATGCAGGTGCTAACTGGTATGTATAGATAATGCCTATCATTCAACAGGAAGTATGTCTCCTATAGCTGCTACCATGCACAAGTGTTCCATACCACATTAACGCTTTCAAAACCATTAGCATCCCTCTGTAGTCCAAATGGTCAAAGTTATCCATCGTTACCCTACATTCTTATCTCTTTCTTTGCACCATTGTCCTGTTTCTTCCATTAAGCAGCTAGTCTCCACCCCTTCCGGTTTTTAGTGCATAAAAAATGAATATAGCTCTTTTGGTAACCCTTGAAGAAGATTGCCACTAGTTATGTAAGCATTTGATTGCCCTTCTCCCTTCAGAAATGACTAGTGGGGCAGTTACCTGAAGAACAAAGGTGCTTCTGTTCTGTATCATTCAGGTATGCAAGAATGTTGTGATTCTTAAAACTAACTGCATACATGTATAATATTGCGGTAAGCTGTTTTGTAAGTTCTTTGGAAATTGCACTTCTTTCAGCCATTCTAAATAGTTACTCTTGTATTTGTTGAACCATGGCCACGAGATTAGTTAGCAGATCATCATCTACTTCCCATAGTAATGATGCTAAAGATGTTTGGTGCCTGCATGTGCAATGTTCCATATCCAATGTTCTATATAGTTGTCAGCAAACTGTATCGTGTCACATACACTAGTAGCAATGTCAATTCAATATTGTTCTATTGAACTGCTCTGATTGGCTGTTTTCCTCCATAAAATAGTATGCCATTTTAAGTTAAAAATTACTATTGTCCTGTTATAATAGATTATTTATTAGTCTGTAACTTCCCTGAAATCCTTCTGACTAATCCTGATGACTACTCTAACTGTAGATTACACTATGAAGGTACATTATAATAAGAATATTTAGTAAAAGGAGAGTCAAACGATGTCCTCAACAGTAACAGTTACTGTTTCCTTACACACTTGCTGTGCTCAAATAACTCTACAGCATGGAAACAAACTTGCATGCACACACACACACACACACACACACACACACACACACACACACACACACACACACACACACACACACACACACACACACACACACACACACACACACACACACACACGCGCACACACATGCACACTCACGTTCATATACACATCACAATCATGTATGTCCATAAGTTTATAATCATTCATTGTGCATGCTCACTCATGCACAATGAATGATTTGGCTAATCAAAGGGATAATGCTGTAGATACAGCCACAGCAAGGTTTCCACAGATTGACATGGATGAGATGAATGATGTGTATGTAGTTCCACACTACCCATGGCTTTGCTACTAATTTGTGATGCGAATATGAACCGAGATATTCAATTTCATACACGTACAAACAAATGCATGTATAAACCAATACCCATCCACCTAAAATACACCCATCCAAGTGCACCCCTGCACACACTCTCCACACACTCCACACACACACACACACACACACACACACACACACACACACACACACACACACACATGCACACAGTGTCAGCCATTACAAGCATACCTACACAGCTGTACAATGCAATGCATTAATTTGTTCATATCTGTACCTTCCTTTCCTGTCACAATGCAGTTATACGCTCAGTTGTTCTGATATTCCCAAAGTTTACTACAGGGGGCAGCTTGATGGCACTGCTAGTCAGACTTGTGGTGATTGCATGTGTTTTGGAACAAGAATTATTGGGGGGCGGGGGCTACATACATAAAGCCCCAGCCTTAGCCCCTCTGCTCAGCCACCTTAGCATTTGACTATAAGTACATTTACACTTTGAAATTACAAACATTTCAGTTAATGCATTAATTCTATAGCTACATACCATCAGTGCATGATTTGTAATAGATATATATGTAATAGGAACAAGTTAAATGTTAGTTGAGGGCCAGTAAAATACATGCAGAAACAAGTCTAATTATGAGTTTGATCTGGGCCTGCAAAGGTGCATGTGTATGTATGTACATGTGAAATGGAGGGGGGCAAAGAATGCAGGTATCAAAACAGGCCGGTGTATATAACTTATGCAAGGGCATTAGATCAGCCACGAGAGAGTGCATGCAGAGTAGGATACTTAGTGCAAGTACAATTTCTGAATCCTGTTCTATGGCAGAGAGATATTTTGGGGTAAGAAGTCAAGGACTATAGTAATCACTGTATGAAGCAATAGCTACTCTACCTTAAACTTGAAGCACTTACAATCAACTGAATGCCTAATTACTGAATGATATTCTGAAGTACGTATGCTTTGAATTGAACACTTTTACATGTACAGAAGGGCGTAATTTTTATCAGCACACCACATGGTTATTAACATTTCTATTGTCATCAAATGATTTGGATGAGTGTAGAAATCTGCAGCAGGATATGCACTACTAGGAAAGACAAAATAGTTTTCAGGATAAGTAAAGTTACAAAGTTATTCTTTAGTCAGCTGTTTGCCTGAGCTACCAATTAGCTAATGCACAAATGCACATCATTTTGCTAATCTAAACTAGGTAATCATATTTATATGGCGTCAGTTGCTATATGCATAGGATCTTCTTGGCAGCTATATAAAGAAAGCTAGTAAAACTCTCTTTCAGTTTTCAGCTATGTCAGAGCATGTACAGTGATGAGGCTGCGTGCTACGACTTCGCTTCTTGCCGTCCTACTAGTGCTGTCCTATGCAGTTCTTTCTGCATTTACAGAACAAGGTAAGAGGAATGCTAGTAACAGCAAAAGATTGTAATGTAGTCAAGACATGAGCACTTAAGTGCAGAAACAAGGACAGAATGAATGACTGCTACAATCAAAGTTGTCTTGCATGCAGGGCCTACTATTAATGCTCCTCTGTATAATGGCTATCCTGGTTTCTGTACCTGATTTGCTAACCCTAATATCTTTGAATTACTAAAAGAATTAGGAGTATTTATTGCACTAAATTCATATAATCCTATTAGAGTACTTTTGTATCACCATACAACACTATGGCATTGGCCATCTCTTAGCTGAGCATGATTTACGAAGTGTCAAAGCTATTGGTTTGCTTGACATTCTTTATCCATAATATCTTTGTACTTATTGTGAAATTCCTGCACCTATATCTTATAGAAAGTATAATTTAGTTAGTCAGCTGTAGTTCTGACAGCATTAAGCATCGTTGCCAGCACATGAAAAGGCTTGCTATAGACACACATCAAATTTTCACTGGGGGTCACTCTGGACCTCTGCTCCATTCTTTTATCATTCTCAGCTGTTGTGCACAACCATTAAATAATAACTATACAACAAGGACACACCACTTAGTATTAGTTAGGAAAGGGCGGGTATTATGTGTACCACTGATTTCTGCACACCTTTCCACTCAGAATGGGAATGGGCTCATCTCATTGGCTTCTTCTGATTATGCCTGTACATTGAAATATGATTACTTCTAGTTATGCCTGTATACATTGAATTTTGCAACCTCTATATTCCTTTACTGTGACAGTCCCACCTCGAGTGACTGGTGTGACTGTGTCCAAGGCAGTGAGATCAGGGAGACCAGCTCTGATGGTGAACTGGCCCACTCCCCAAAGTGATGTGTCCATCTCTCAGTACCAGGTGCAGTACAAAACATTTGGGACTAAGAATACTTCCTGGAGCAGTGCAGTCCCAGTCTCAGGTTCAAAAACATCCACTTACCTTGAGGAGCTAGTTGCTGGCTTAAGGTACTTGATTCGGGTGAGAGCAGTGTCTGCTATTGGTAATGGTACATGGAGTGAAGCAAAGCTTAAGAATACATACAGGGGTGAGTTTTGCTTTGTTGGGTAGTGTACAAAGTCAATGGTGCTCATTGTTGTGTTCACTGTGTGTAAATGCATTATTTACATAGTGAAATTGTTATAATTATTATAATTCAACTGTTCAATTTTATTCCTTATTATTATGCCTTGCATTTGCAGTGCCTCCTCCCCCCAGCCCCACCACTGTGAGTGCAGTACCAGTTAACAGAAGTGGTGTTATCAGAGTGTCCTGGACTGCACCTACTATGCCAGATAGAGAGCGCCCCATCACTGAAGAACTCCCTATCACTGGTTATAGCATTCGGTACCACATCAGAGGCAGTGGTGTCAGTGGGTATCAGTACATGAATGCATCACAATCCCCAGCTGAAGTGACTGGTCTCCTCCCTGGCACTGAGTATAGAGTGTATGTTGCTTCAGTTAATGCAATTGGTACAGAAGGCTACTGCTGTGGCACTACTTTAGTTATAGTGAGGACACACAATGGTAGGTTGAATAATGTTTCAGAATCTCAGCATTTTGTCACTGATCACTTCTTCCTAGAATGCCACACTGGTGCATTTTCTTTGCTCCTTCATTGTGGTAGTCCCATCTCAAGTGACAGATGTGACTGTGTCAAAGCCAGTGAGATCAAGGAGACCAGCTCTAATGGTGACCTGGACCACTCCCCAAAGTGATGTGTCCATCTCTCAGTACCAGGTGCAGTACAGAAGAAGTGAGACTACTTCCTGGAGCAGTGCAGCCCCAGTCTCAGGTTCAACCACATCCACTTACCTTGAGGAGCTAGTTGCTGGCTCTGAGTACCAGGTTCGGGTGAGAGCAGTGTCTGTCATTGGAAATGGTACGTGGAGTGAGGTACAGTCAGAGACAACATACCAGAGTGAGTTGTCTACTGATATTGTGATCTTACAGAAAATTAATTATACAGACTTTTTGAATCGCTTGTCCATACCGCATAACGGTATCCGGTAAGCACTTGCACAATATGATACAGATTCTTACACATATTTACAGTAAAATTGCAAAATCTAGTGTTCACACAGATTGCAAGCTAGAGATTTTATACAGCAATACTGCTCATGTTAATATATGTATTGTATGATACGCACCATGATTTTGACATTGGTACCTGGCGCCTGGTGTGCACAATCAACTGAAATAGGTCTGTATTTGTGTGCACTTAAATTTGCAGTTATTTGTACCACTGGGTTGAGTTTGACTTGCAATTGGCTCTTATCATTGTTCACAAGGAGTGATACAATTACATCATGATATGACATTTGTTTTCAGATATATATATAAATAAGAACAAATATATCACAGTGAGCAATGCCTAGTCATTACACTGCTTCAACATTAGCAGTGACAGTAGCAAATGAAGATGTGCTGTCCTCGGTTGTCCACAATTGGGAGATGTTGCACTTTACAAAAACAGTCCTATATATCTGATTAATTTAAAGTATTATAATGTTGCAATCTGTTAGGAAATTTCAACTGCATGATGGGATTATACAATTCATACTTATAATTATTGATGTCGTGTAAACAATTGGTGGATGACCCTATGAGCAAATAGCAAAGTATGATTTTGCAACATCAAGCCAAGACCAGCTTCATTTAACATGGCATGTATGTATGTATAGCTGTACATTGGTACAATTGTTGAGTGTAGGGTCATAGGTTCATTTATGTGCTACTAGTTAATATGTAATACATATAGTACGGTAGGGAGGTCTATAGCCGATATATAGGACCGAGGCGCTTACATATTTACCGAGGCGCGAAGCGCCGAGGTAAATATGAGCGCCGAGGTCCTATATAGAGGCTATAGACCGACCTACCGTACTATATGTCTTATATAGTATGGTGAGTGCGCAACAGGAACGAACCTTCTGCAGCAATATCGAGCCTAGACCTCTCCGGCGACGACGCCATTTGCATTCCATAAGCGCCTGCATTACGTCACTGAACCTTCTGGAACGGGCTACGGCACCATTGCATTCAGTAGACGCCTCCGTGACGTCACAACAAGCTTCAGGACTGACCAATGAGAATACTGCGCGCCTATTGGCAGTACGCTGACCAATGAGATTACCGAATTCAAAATAATGCACAGTCAGCAGTTTTGGTTGTGGCCGTGACAGGGTGCTGCACGGAGAGTCCTGAAAACGCTTCTTTTCTGGCAGAACACCGACTTCGATGCGGACTCAGAACTAGAGGGGACAATTTTAACCACATTTGAGAGCTTTCGACGATATCCGGCTGGACTTTGTGTTCGTCATCTGAAGAAGTCGCTCAACGGACCGTGTCTGCGCGTCTTCCACGCCATAGTTTCGCGCAACAGAGCCGGACTCAGTGCTCGTGTCCTAGAATACGTCCCTTTACGCATGTATCTTGTCCAACTGACTTTCCTTCGTGCGACGATTTTTAGCGGTCGCATTTTTTCTTGGAGCGTCAAGATCCTCCGCAGCACTGATTGTCACGGCCACAGTGAAATGGTAAGACTGCTTCGCCTGACAGTACACACATTTGGCTCTGGTTTCATTACATTCCTTCTTGATATCAGACCTGTTGCGCAATCAAAGCTTTGATATCGTGATATCAGACCTCTTTTCAGGTCTATATCACATATATAGGACCACCTGCCAATGCTTAAATCCCTATAGTTGCGCAATCCCCATACTATATAATAGTAATATTGAGGAGTCCCAAGGCATCACGTGTACATTATGTAAGAGCACTCAGCTACTAATAATATGTACCCGTGACCTAGAACATCCTGTGTACTGTCTTGTCTTTTATGTGCATATATACTTTGAATTGATTTTGAGGTCAAACATAACTGCTACTCATTCATCTAATCTATAGGCAGACAACTAAAATGTTTCAAAATCTTTAACTATTTGGCAAGTCTGTAAAGTAAAATAATTATAATTTATTTCAGTGGCCAAGTCTAAACAGCGCTGTGTGCATACAGGTAGTATCATTGTATGATTTTTAATTATTTGCAGTAATGTCTACTCAATCACCATGCAGTGTCATCAAGCAATCACACTTAACTGGCTTAAAGCTTTAACTTTCTCAAATTTAAGTCTTTTATAATGAAAATCTATCTTGATTCTCCATGCAGACTCCACCTGTGATGATCCTGGTTCTCTTGAACACGGTCAGCACATGTTCTTTAATGCAACTGTAGTGATTTACAACTGTAGTGAAGGCTACAAACTGCAGGGAGAAAGCATAAGAAGCTGTGAGGCAAATAAAACATGGACGGGGGGTGCACCTCTGTGCAAGCGTAAGTTAAAAACAATAATAACTATTATGATCCTATTCATTGTGCACTTGAATGGACTATCTGGGAGTGGCTGATCTCCAGCACTTCACACTGGAACTGGAAAATGGTACCGGTATTAGTCATATTCTTGACCTATCTACTACACCACTTTCAAGTGTCTCTTAGGCCATGCAGACAGCAACTAGATAATTTATAAACTGAAATTTTGCACTTATGTATATTATGTACATTTGCACCATTCACTCTGTTAACCTGGGTCTGCTGTGGATATTGACTATGGTCTCTCTCCTGCATGCCATTAATATTTCTACTATTGTAAAATAAGATTGGCAAGTTCTCCATTACAGCACTTGGGTTCAGTGTAATCTGCAGCTATATAAAAGCCAGACACAGCTGCCAGAGTATCAAGAAAGGTCAACTCATGCCCTGTGGAGCAACCCAGGCATCCAGGCCATGCCTTTACCAGAGTTTCAAGTCTGATTATTAATTTCATTGTGTGACCCAACCCTCTCAAAGACAGCAAAAATGCCTGAAAGCTTAACCACCAATAAAAATGCTATCTCTGAGCCCACAAAATAGCCTTGCTGCAACATCTGACTGTATGGTCCCTTAGGAGCTCTTAGTAATAGGCTAAGGGAGCTAGCAGTATTGTAGTATTTGTAAGTCATAAAATAACATAGCTAACAATCCTTGCTTTGCTAAAAATTAATTACCACTACTAAACATTCAACTACTGATACTGCCAAGGAGTGAGCAGGAGCCTGTGGAAAGAAAAGGTAGAAGTTCATTTTTGATAGAAATATATAGACGATTAGAGAGGAACACGGTGAGAGAAGCATGCTATAATAAATGTAGGTTATGCATGTATTCCACAGAAGAGACACCTTTATGTTGAATACAGTGAAGTACTACTTTTCAAACACACATGCAATGACTTGAACAAATATTTTTATGCATGAGTATGTTAATGGCTATGCATTATGCACTAATTCTATTTTCAATGCACTTCTTGTTCCACATCTACGTATAAGTTCAATCAGGAGGGCAGTGAGCAAGCTGGCATATTCATTTGATCATTTTACACAATGATGATATATGTATTAGTTATAACACCTCCTTGAGGGGGGGGTGCTTATAAATCAGCGACATCCTAAAAAGGAGGTGTTATAAGTGATTTATTTGCCGAACAAAGTGAAGCATGGGCGAATGTTAATTGGTTTCTTGCCAAATAAGGAAAGCATTACAGGAGCGCGGGCAAATCGAATGCAATATTTCCATTACGAGAGCTAGCTAACGAGGAGCCAAGCGAGTCAGGCAGAAACGTCGGTACGCTACACCTCCGGAAACCTCTTCCTCTACGGAGACGTCTTGCCCTGCTCCTGCAACGCGATTGATGGCACCAGCAAGACTTGGCTGGTGAATCGTGGTCGGCGTTGCTGCTATTGATTAAATCACATTGAACCCGATTAGATATTTTCGTGAACCCGATTAGATATTCTTGCTCTCCAATAAAATATAATCGCTCTCCTATAAGATATAATCGCTCTCCTATAAGATATAATTGCTGTCCGATAACAAATTGTCACCATTCACTGCAAGCAGCACTTTTATAGTCACTCAATAAACATAGCAACCACCTAGCAATGGCAAATAAATATATAATTATAGATTCTTTGTCAATGTCAGACAGGGGCTATCATTTGACAAAATACATTAGAATTTGAAATGTCATGTTGAGCGTTGTGTCATACACTGTTCTTGATATGTATAATAACTGCTGAATTGCTCATTGAAATTATGATATACCCTCCTGTGCCACTTCACTCAATTTGGTTGCTTGCTTTGTATTACATGTGATATTCAGAGTTGTCCTGCTTTCATACAGTTGTCAACTGTGGTGATCCTGATAATGCCACAAATGGTCAACGCACTCTCTCCAATACAACCTACAACTCTGTAGTGACCTACACCTGTGATGTAGGCTACACACTACAGGGATCAAACAGTAGAACATGTCAGTCCATTGGACAGTGGACTGGGAGTGTGCCTCAGTGCAGTGGTGAGTTTGCTGCATTTCATGATCAGTGAATTTTATTTCTGTTGATAAATGCCTTTGGGCAAGAGTATCTACTCTTGCTTTGGGTTAGAAAGTCCTTTAACTGAAAACAAGCTAATTTAAGGATAGCATGCAAATGAACCCTATGTGCACATTAAAGAGTTAAATCTTTAATATTGTGATGTGCCATGGCAATTAATACGTAGGGTAGTTGTACTCTGAGTGTCTAACTATATCAGTGTTATGCTGTATGATATAACATTGATAACTATGTGTGCCCTGTGCAAATATGATGTAATGTAATGTGTGATGTCTATGTGCTGAGTTAGTTTATAGACACAGCTTATGCTAGCATATGCTGTTGAGTATGATTGACTTATGAGGATTGTACAGGACAAGGACCCAGGACAAGAGTGTGCATGGCCTGCATGTGGACAATGGAATGAGGATTGTGTACTGTTTCTCTACTGTTTCTCTACTGAAGCTGTCGAATGTAGACCTCCTCCTGCTGCTCCTCAAAATGGACAACGCAATGTCTCTGATACAACCTTTGGGTCCACAGTGACCTACAGCTGTAATACAGGCTACACACTGCAAGGACCCAGGACAAGAGTGTGTATGGCCAACAAACAGTGGAATGGAAGTGCACTTGCATGCAATCGTAAGCTATGTACTAATGTAGCGTTATACACAAGCTTAAGTCTGCTCAGACAGCAACTTCTTGTTATGAAATGTTACAAGATTCAGTGAATTGTGTGTTGAGTTAGAGGGGAGGCATAGTTTATGCAAGCATCATCTTACTGTTCAGTATATTAAGATTGACTGATGTGGAACGTGTAGTACTGCTGTAGCTGTCAACTGTGACACTCCTCCTGCTGTACTTCAAAATGGGCAATGCAGTGGCTCTGATGCAATCTTTGGGTGGCTGTGGGTTAGAGTTAGAACCCATGATATAATAGATTGGCCAGAATCTAGCTTTTATGAAATATTGCAAGTACTAAAGACTCCCTGGTCTGGAGGAAACATTTGCTTCTCTGATAAAATGCCTCATTTCTTGAAAGCGAAGGCCACAGCAGAAGCCTAACTACCTTGAAAAGACAAATTCCTATAGACTATGTAGATCTCATCAAATTTCCGAAGACAACAACAGCAACCATGAAGGCTCTATTGGCCAGTGCAGTATCAAAAATGAAGGTTGTTATTTTAGTGGTGTATACAGTACACCAGGCCTCATTCAACAGCATCACAGAGCTCAGACAGAATCACTCTTCACCATACCATGATATTCATAAATTTAATATGGAATATTCATTAAACCATAGTGTCTGTTCCATACTGCTTCTCCACTCCAGCTATCAGCTGTGATGCACTTCCTGATCCGCTAAATGGTCGGCGTAGTGGTTCTCGTACAACTCTTGGGTCTACAGTGACCTACAGCTGTAATTCAGGCTACACACTGCAAGGATCAAACACAAGAATGTGCATGGCCAACGGGCGGTGGAGTGGGAGTACACCTGTATGCAATTGTAAGTTATGTACAGAGTAACATTACAGGTGCTCATGCAACAACTTCAAGCTCTCAGTAAATACAATTGATAAGTATCAGCCACATTTCTAATGTATACAGACGTGCACAACATGTGGAAGTAATAGAAAACCAGCTGAGGCAATATAGGTATTTAATAAAATGATATGGTAATATCAATGATGCAGTTCATTGTTTCCTGATGAGTTACCATGACAAGGCAAACCAAGTTTCTTCAATTACAGCATTCAGCACTACTGCACTAAAGATTAATTTACATTATGAACTATTGTCAGATACAGCGATTGCTTATGATTTTACAGTGAAATTGATCGTGATCATTACCCCATGCAAGGGTTATGCCATTGATTCAACTGTGTATATACCATAGTGAATCAGAGTATGTATGTGACACAGATTATGCCTGCTTAATTTATACTGTTGAGTGTGATTGACTTATGGGGATCTGTTTCTCTACTGAAGCTGTCAACTATGGCACTGCTGTGCATCCAAATGGACAATGCAATGGCTCTGGCACAACCTTTGTGTGGCTGTGGGTTTAAATTAGACCCCAATGATATACTGATTGGTTAGAATCTAACTTCTATGACTTTGTGAGTACTGATAACTCCCTGGTCTTGAGGGAACATCTGTTTCTCTGATATAAATGCCTCATTTTTCAAGAGAGAAGGTCAAAGCTGATTATCATGCAATTATCAACCACACATGGAATGGTGACTCTGTCACTTCCTCCACTGAGAACCGAAGATGATCCCTGATCCATACTGCTTCTCCACTGCAGCTGTCGACTGTGGTGCCCTTCCGACTCTACAAAATGGCCATATTAATGGTTCTCGTACAACCTTTGGGTCCACAGTGATCTACAGCTGTAATACAGGCTACACCCTGCAAGGAGCTGAGACAAGAATGTGCATGACCGACAGACACTGGAGTGGGAGTGCACCTACATGCAATCGTAAGTTATGCACAGACTAAGGCAGTATTGGCTGCTCATACAACAACTTTAATTGATCATTCTCCACTACAATTCTAATGTAAACAGACATACACAATATAAATGTGGGTTGGTAGAAAACCAACTGAGGCAAAGTGTGTTATGGTAAAAATCATTAATGCAGTTCACTGTTTAGTATCAAAGTCAAAACCAGGTTTCTGCAATTACAGCTTTGAACATTAATGCACTGATGATTAATTTGTACCAATGTCTGATTGCATATGATTTTACTGTGATAATTGATCATGATCAGTAACATTTGACAGCTAGGTATTTTACCAATGATTCAAGCAGTATACGTATATACAATGGCAAATCAGAGTATGAGACACAGATTATTTACCACTTATGTGTTATAGATCCAAATTTTGTTCACTTACCCAATCTTTTAAGGTTTCTGCAGCTTGATATACTAGTGCATGACATCATATTACAATGATAAACGCCCTCACAGAGTGCCCACAACGTACTTTATGCAATTTTGAATGACACGTCGAGCAATTAGAATGTTTCTCAGTGATTTAGAACCATCATTTAGATGTCTGATACCATGGCAATGGGATCTATTGTGCGTTTTGATGATCATGCAATTATTTCACATCAGTATAATGGCCTTAATAAGAAGCTCAATCTGTCTCATGTAGCCACCACTCTGGGCTCAACATGCTTGGAACATTAACTCTACACTGATATTATCAGATGCCACCATCATGACATTAATTTATGAATGTGCCCAATTTAATGCTCACTCCTTTGCATGCTAAAGCATTAGCGTGCTATGGTGAAATTGTATAGACAAATAGCCGCTGCAGTGAACAAGTGAAAGTCATGGATGTATAGGATTCTTTCAACATATTATATTATAATTGCACTGAAGATGGCAGTGCAACTAAAGCCAACCAAGAGTACACGTAAGGCAAATTTAAAGCATTGTGGTCACTGTTGATAAAGGTAAAATCAATAATGCAGTTCACTGTTTCCTGATTAGCTACCATGGCAAGTCAAAGCTTGTTTCTGCAATTACAGCTTTCAGCATTACTGCACAGATGATTAATACAAATATTGGCAGATACAGTGAATGCGTACAATTTTACAGTGATAATTGATCATGATCATCACATGCAAGGTGCTTCGTCAATGATCGTTCAAGCTGTATATATATACCATAGCGAATCAGAGAAATAGCTATGTGACACTTGTGTACACTGTTGAGTATGATTGACTCCTGGGGATTTTGTACTGCTTCTCTACTGAAGCTGTCAACTGTGGCCCTCCTGCTGCTCATCGAAATGGTCAGCTCAGTGGCTCTGGTACAACCTTTGGGTCCACAGTGACTTACAGCTGTAAGCCAGGCTACACACTGCAAGGACACAGGACAAGAGTGTGCATGGCCAACAAACAGTGGAATGGAAGTGCACCTGCATGCAATTGTAAGTTAAGTACAAGTCATGCTAAAGTAGCATTATTATGCATATGGCTTCTTACACAACGCTTCAGTCATTAATATTCAATTTAGATGATGTACGCGTGAATGACATAATATTATGATATTACTGCTTCTCTACTGAAGCTGTCAACTGCTGCTCATTGAAGTGGTCAGAGCAGTACAGCCTTTGAGTGGCCATGGGTTAGAGTTAGACCCCCATGATATATTGATTGGCCAGAATCTAGCTTCCATGACATTGTGGGTACTGATAACTCCCTGGTCTTGACAAAACATCTGCTTCTCTGATAAAATGCCTCATTTTTTGAAAGAGAAGGTCACATGCAATTGTCACCACACATGGAAGGGTGACTTTGTCACTTCCTCCACTGAGAACAGGAGATAATCCCTGATCCATACTGCTTCTCCACTCTACAAAATGGCCGTAGTAGCGGTTCTCGTACAACCTTTGGATCTACAGTGACCTACAACTGTAATACAAGCTACACAAGGCAAGGACCTAGGGCAAGAATGTGCATGGCCGACAGACGTTTGAGTGGGAGTACACCTGTATGCAATCATAAGTTGAGAAGACAAGAGAGTTATTAGTGGAGTGGTTCACAAGTATGATTAGGCTTGCAACCAAGCAGAAACAAATTCTCAATGATCTAGTTGCCATACAGCTTCTGCCAAACACTACAACAGAAAGCATAAGAAAAGCAATGTATCTACCAAATGTGATTAAGTAAGTTAGTGCTTCACAGCAACCTAAAAGGTGAAAACTGGACTTCCATATGTATGGCAGCCCTGCTGAGATGAGTTGTGTATGTGAATGAAGGTGCTATCCAATCACCCTATCTAAGTACTACAGATACTCACACCAAGAATTAGATATAATCACCCTTGCACTGCAAGTAGCAGTTATAAGTATATAACGACACACAATATACATAGCAACCACCTAGCAACAGCAAAATTAGATAATTATTATTATACAGATCACGTATTGAATGTGCTGTCGTAATCCACAAATCTGCATTGCAATTGTACAGTGATTTACGTTATTGTGCTATTTGTGTCCACACTATGAAGGCATAATTAATTTTATAGCAATACATTGGTTGCTTAGTGTACGTGTACAAGTTGTGTCAGTAATGTTTGTGTGTGCATGTGTATTTATGTGTGTGTGTGTGTGTGTGTGTGTGTGTGTGTGTGTGTGTGTGTGTGTGTGTGTGTGTGTGTGTGTGTGTGTGTGTGTGTGTGTGTGTGTGTGTGTGTGTGTGTGTGTGTGTGTGTGTGTTGTCCCAGTGTTTGGCAAAAGCTGTGTGAATATGCCAGAAGAGTGACAGATTTGCATTCTATGGGTCTGGCATTCAGAAGGTTGAAAAATTGCTTTTTTGCTTGGTTTAGGTCAATCTTGTGAACCATACACTTTTGGGGAGATTTTGCAATTTGCGTAATTCTCCCTTAGGTGCTAGCACATGTACTTACCAGTGTTTAGCAGTGGTAGTGCAACTTTTGCTAGCCACCTAGATTTTACCTAATGTATGTGCGGAATTATATAGCCAGAGGCCCAGAATGAATTTTCCAGTGCCATCACTCAAGGCCAAATCCCAATGGGTCCCATATAGTCCTGTCCTTCAATTCAATGAATCACTGTTTGACTCAGCTATTCCACCTACTATCTAGCATGACAGCAAATGGTCATAGTGAGTTTTGCCACTTCTGTGTAATCGTAACTCTTTCAGCTTTTATGGCTGGCCCTAACTGAACAGGCTGGCTGGGGCTGCTTCCCTTAATTTATGAAATTTGCATGAATTTGCAGGGTATAGGGGCTGGTTAATAGTTCACAAATCACAAATGAGCATCTTTGCAAATGCAGTGGTTGTAGTGTGATGCACTTATCAAATATGCTAACATGCTCAAGTGACAATTGAGCACACAGCTGTTCGCATTCTCTTTAATTGTGGAGCTTGCAAATACTACCTGAACCTGAAGCCATAGCCGTTATCCTTGCACATTTGTAGACAACCCTCAGTGATACCCATACATGGTTACACTGTGGTGTGTTTACAGCATTACTGAATTACATCAGCCGTATTAAGCCTCAACGTTCAAATTTGAAAGCATACATTGTGTGGATGTCTAGCTAAGCAGCCACTCAACGTCACAAAGGTAAAGTGTAAGTAGTAACTGTTATATTGTATCCAGATTTATGCTGTACGGTTCAATAGCATGTTGTAATACCCAAGTGAAATCTGTAATAGTTAGCAACTGATGTGATCAAGATTACAATCTCTACGTATTTCTCTCACTCTTAATTTCTTTTTCGAATAATTATGTCACCATTATGAATCTAAGGTTAATTGTATAAATACAGCAGGTACAATATAATTATATGGGGCAAATGTTTCTTATGGTCTCACCCACTGTGAAAGCATTAGAACACACCACTGCATAGTGTAATGTATGTTCCAAGAAAGCAAAAGAAAATAACTTATGTATCAACTTCATGTCAAGAGGGTGGTGATAACACCTGTCTCACTCCAATTTTGTTGACACCAGATTTGGTATGACTTTTCCACACAAGTCATTATGATGCTAATGTCGGTTGTGATGGCTTGCTCAGAGCGTTGGCTAGACTAGACTAATCCAGAGAAGCTGCTGAAGCTGCTGCAGTAGAGTAAACCTCTTGATTTGTGAGTAGGTTCGCAACATAATTATAATCAAGTTATTCTGTAGACTAAAGTCTACATCAACTACAACTAAATATCATCCTATTCTTGGTATACAGTGGTCTTCTTGTCCTTCATTGTACATACATGTATTGAGCTACTAACATCCTACTAGCATTCAGCATGCTAGTGCAGCACTGACATATACAGTGGTTAGATTTGTTGCTTGAGTAGCAATGAACTCTCCACCACCCAATGTTCTATCTTCTTCAGCCATTGACTGCGGTGATCCTGGTACTCCCACAAATGGTCAACGCACTCTCTCCAGTACAAGCTACAACTCTGTAGTGACCTACACCTGTGATGTAGGCTACACACTACAGGGATCAAACAGTAGCACCTGCCAGTCCAATGGACAGTGGAGTGGGATTGTTCCTAAATGCACCCGTAAGTATACACATTATTACATTATCTGTTGACATGCCTAATGCTATAGCTGTTTGCCGGTAAATTGTTCTTCTTTAGTCATTGACTGTGGTGATCCTGATACTCCCACGAACGGACAGCGCACTCTTTCCAGTACAACCTACATCTCTGTAGTGACCTACACCTGTGATGTAGGCTACACACTACAGGGATCAAACAGTAGAACTTGTTGGTCCAGTGGACAGTGGGGTGGGATTGTACCATGGTGCAGGCATAAGTCAACCATAATGTAGCAACAAGCAGTTGGCCAGGTCTCACAGTAAATAAATTATCTATATTATATTAAATGATTTTCTCTTGTTCAAATTTGCATCAAGAAAGATTAGGAGGTCTACTGATTGGTGACCTCATTTCAATAGTTTATAATAAGTGCTACAAGTATTAGTTATAACACCTCCTTGAGGGATGTCGCTGATTTATAAGCACGAGGCCCGAGTGTTTATAAATCAGCGACATCCCGAAAAGGAGGTGTTATAAGTGATTTATTTGCCGAGCAAAGGGAAGCGTGGGCGAATGTTAATTGGTTTCTTGCCAAATAAGGAAAGCATTAGGGGAGCGCGGGCGAATCCAATGCATTTTCATTCTTTAGGTGAGTTAGCTAGCGAGGAGCTAAGCGAGTCAGGCAGAAACGTCAGTACGCTACACCTCCGAAAACATCTTTCTCTACGGAGGAGATGTCTTGCCCCGTTGCTGCAACGTGATCGAAGGCGCCAGCAAGACTGGCTGGTTAATCGTGCGTCGCGGAAGGTGCGCCCGACAGCATTGGAGGCGGAAGGAGTCGAGCTGGCTCGGAGGAATCTGACGGTGGGACAGCACGATGGATCGGTGATCAGCTGCGGCGGAACTGACCGTGATCTGAGTCTCTATGTTCGTCCGTACTTGAGATGTCTTTCCGACCGGGTCCTCTCGTGCGGAAGAATCGTCCACCATCGAACCACAAATTTCAACAGCTGTAGTACGGTAGAACGGCAGTAATCAGTTTGCTCAGTGCTTCCAATAGGATGAAGCTTAAGCTTTTAGCGCCCTTTTCCATATGACTGAAACTACAGTGGCACCACAGATATTCAAAACCCAACTATATTAATGGTTGGGTAGTGTAGAGTTACTGCATGCTTCATTGAACTGTTCTTGTGTTTGATCTGAAAGCAAGCACTTGCATGTGAAGTGTTGTTGCTATTGATCGAATCACACTGAACCCGATTAGATATTTTCGTGAATCCGATTAGATAGTCTTGCTCTCCAATAAAATATCATCACTCTCCAATAAGATATAATCGCTCTCCAATAAGATATAATTGCTGTCTGATAACAAATTGTCACCTCTCACTGCAAGTAGTACTTTTATAGTCACTGAATAAACATAGCAACCACCTAGCAATGGCAAATAATGTGTATATAGTGCAAGGAGAAATAGGAATATACATACTCCATGATTAATGTCGTTTGTTGTTTGTGTCACTTAAAAGAAGTCACACTTTATCAGTCAAGCAACGTTACCAGCAATCATTTAGCAATCACAACCCAACACTATCCTTTATTCATTATTCGCTCTATCCACTATCGCATTTGCATGACCATGGTACATGGCCAACCTGATTCATCCACCTTAGAGAAATTTTAAATAAGACACTTTATATACAAGCAGCTTGATTTTCTCTAGCCTTGAACGTATACCCAGCCACTATAGCTTTCAGTCCACATTATCCAATATTCTTCTTATTAATGCAACTTAATGTGATGCTCAATTCTGGTGACATCTATTACTTGTACACCCAGCTAGTCCATCCAGAATTGTGCTGCTCTCTCTCAAACTGTGCTGTACAAGATGTCACAGTGCTCTTGCAGTTGCACAGTGCATCTATCATGATCAGTATTTCCTAATATTTTTGTCAACTTCCAAACATCATCATCATATGAATAGGGAAGTAAAAGTTGCTATATGTCGTTTCTTCCCACATAATTGTCTCTGTCTGCTGTATGAATATGCAACTACTACAGCTCACTTTCAATTCTACGGTTCATTCTCACTTTCTCCTGCTCATGCAGTGAATAGGTCCTAGGCCTGCATGGTCTGATGTGGGGTATTGTGTTTGAATGATTATATTTTTGATCAGACTGGCACTGATAAGGTAGGCTTTCTCTCTATGTCTTTGATTCAACGTCCCATCTCTCATTGTTGTACTCTGCAAACTTCTTATCATAACTCTATCAGACTAACCAATGCCACCTACATGCACAGCATTTAGCCTTCCTTCTTGTGTTCTAGCAATCCAACAATTCTATCAATGAACCCATATTCTACTGCAGTATCATTCCAACAGGTAGAATAATTGTAGAAGCAGCATTATATATGCACAACTGCACCAATGATGCGGTGCAAGTGTGTACATATGTGGCATATATATACCGTTACCAAGGAAACCATTTTTCTCAGGCTTATATCATCTATTTGCACATGGTTTCCTTGGTATTGGTATATATAATATGTGTGTATAATATGTGTGTATAATGTGTGTTTATTGGTATATATAACATGTGCAAATAGGTGATATATATTACATATATACTACAGTGCTCCAATCCTAAAGGATCCCTTTTCGTAAGGTAATGTGCCTTTGTGCTGATTAGTAATGATTTGTGATACAAATTTCTGGGTCAAGTTCGATCAACTTTTGTATGTGTGGGCGGGAGGACAGGTCACATGACACATGCTATGAACAAACTATGTCTATTTTATATTAGGTTTTAGATATAAATTTTAGAGGGAGCTATAGTTAAGCTCCAAAACGTTTAAGGAAACGTCTTTGGTACATCTTCTAATATTTTCCAATCATTCAACTTGTTACAAAATTTAAAAGCAAAGTCATTTGCTAAAAGTGTTGTTTAGCGGCAAAAGTGTTTAGATAGGATCTTACCAGCGAATATAAGTTAACACACCATTGCATAGTGTTTTATGTACAGTTGACGAAGGCCTATGTGGCCAAAACGTCCTGTGTCAATTGTCTATTACCTATCTGCTACGTCTAATGCTCAAAATTTACCTATCTGAATATAAGTTAAGCTCCCATAGTCTCTTAACGGTTGCTTGAATAGTTGCACAATAACATGCCATATGTACTTCAGGTCTCTACTGTATGGTTTGCCCAATGCACCAATCATTATACAATTGATAATGGAAATTTTGATTTCACAGAACTTAAGGCTGACTCTCTTAAGTATGTTTTTTCTGGAAATGCTCATTCACAAGCTATTCTTGGTTTCAATTGCACAGTAAAGGAAGCTACTTTTATTAGGTAGGTTGTTTGTGTATAAATTTTGAAATTTTCATCACTTAGTAATGGCTATGCTATCTCATTGCGAAACCTTTAGGATTGGAGCACTGTATAAAGTACAATGTACTGCCAATACAAATTCACTGTGTACTGTAATCTTTGACTATAATCTGCCACTTCCGGTCCACTAATCACTTTCATTAAGTCCCCACTGATGCTGCTGCTGTGTCAATCCTCTGCTTTTCATAGTTCATACTCCATCTCATTTTTCCACTGAATCTCACCCCTTAGATCTCCACTCCTTGCTGTAATGACTACTTCTGCTCCTTTCTCACCTATTTCCAACCCTGCTGCAGTTGTTGATTGTGGGACACCTCACATTGCTCATGTTAATGGTAATCAACCCATGTACTCCGGTACAATGTTTGGGTCCAAAGTGATGTACACTTGTCAACCAGGCTACAAGCGGGTAGGAGATAGAACTATCACTTGTTTGGCAAATGGACAGTGGAATGCAAGTGCACCAGTTTGTAATCGTGAGTTACCTTTGGCAGCTGGTAGTACTTCACCCGTACTGTAAAGGAGCATGATAATAGCGCAATGCCATAGCACAACTTAAATTATGATAAGTAGTATATAGACCGATTCTTGCTTTTGAATCTGCAACATTCCCACTCATAACCCTGCTGCAGCTGTTGACTGTGGGGCCCCTCCTCCTGCTCCTGGTAATGGTAAACGCAGTACTTTCAATACAACCTTTATGTCCACAGTGAACTACAGTTGTAATACAGGCTACAACCTGCAAGGGAACAGCACTCTAACTTGCATGGCCAATACTAAGTGGAGTCCAAGAGTACCTACTTGCAACGGTGAGTCTGTATACTCTGTAACTGCTACTATTGGATTATGACAGAATGTTAGAAATGGGTTTGTTTCAGATTTCAAGGTATAAGTATCCCATTGTCATAAAAATGGTCATCTATTCACTGATTCTAAATCTTGTAGACTGGTCTTGAGGCTTTGGTGTGGTATCCATCTTTTAATGGATGTCGTGCTATCTATAATGTGCAATGTTATGATGAATTATGAGATTTACAATAGCAATGTGCTTCTTTTCCTACTAATTCACTATTATGATCTGTTTTCTTGATTCCTTGAATTGCTAATGAAACTATGAATCTCTTGCCAGTATTGCACCCTCCAGTGTGTGCCATTGGCATGTATGTACATTGCTGTTTGGGGTAATGGCGAGTGTGGCTGTGGTGGTGGTATGTGTGTTCGTACAATTACAGCAACTTCATTTGGAGACTGGCTGCATGTGGTTGTAGTAGATAAGTGGCTCATTTATAATCAGACAGCACAGTATTGCTGTCTATGTAGAGATGGTGGTGGTTGTTTGTATGCTGTAATACAACTGTATAGTCGTGCTAGCTACTCCTAAATAGGACCGAAAACCGACAAACAAAGCTTCCCATGAGGAAGCAGGGACTGAACATTGCACATAACTAACCTTACCTCCCGTATAGAGAGCGCCAGTGGCATTTCCACATTTCATCTTCTTCCTATTCTTCTTCTCTGACAGCAGTAGCGCACGAACCAAAGGGTCCGTGAAAATAATTCTCGCACTATATTGCACCATATTTTGCTGGCTGCAATCCTTTGTAGGTTAGAAAGCAGCACAAGTTAGTACAGAAGATGGCGCTTGCATTTGCCATCTTGCTTGGCCAAGTGGGGCGGACATCATTTTCAAATTTTGTAATTCAACCAGATAAAACCGGTGTGGCTGGTGCCATTGCACAGCTGCGTGCAGCTTCCAGAGTCTCCTTCTTCCATTGTTTGCACCACAGTAGAATTCTTCACCTTGCTCTTCGACATAGCATGGCATTTGGCTTGTGGAATGAATTATTTACAATGTCAATACAATATCTCAAATGCAAATTGCAGCCAGCTAATTCTATCAGGAGCTACACATGGAAGTTGAATTCGCTATTCTGTGCATCTTAGCTCATGCTACATAAAAGTGCAGAAACTAGACATGATAAAACTTTCTGCAAAAATAGTAAGGATGTGGGGATGGCGTAAAAGGACAGAAACAAGTAAAGGCTGTTACACAGTGGAGCATTAACCATCGTTCCCACATTCAAGGATGTAGGACTATACGGTGTGACATTCTTGCATATAGCTAGGGACCATGGTTAACGCTTCACTGTGTAACAGCCTTTACTTGTTTTTGTCCTTCTTATGCCATCCCTACATCTTTACTATTCTTGTAAAAAATTTTTATTATGTCTAGTGTATATATACACACAAGCACGGCCTTTGGTCACGCTTGCTCCGCATTGCATCGCCAAGTAGACAATGCATCTATCACCAATTGCGTGATTGCAGCTAGATGACACACCTGGGTTTAGAATGGTCAGGAAATAATACTTATGTTGCATGCATGGATTCGCCTCTATATAAAATTTCCAACCTGGGCTATCCATCCAGCTTGCAAGTGTATCAGAAACTTGTAGGAAGTTCATTCAATTTGCATAGCTAAGCACCACTCATAATTATATAGACTACATGTGCTCTGCCAGATTGTCCTAGTAAGTAGGTGTACTCTTATGTAGTGTGTAAATATGGCTGTGCTAAAGTGTGAAGGTAGGACATTGTGTTAGCAATATGAATTGCACTAGTTTTTATGGGTCAACTGACTACTATACACTCAATCAGTATTATGTAACAATTGTGCAATATTATGTCATGTGTATGTGAGTGTACTAAGTGAATGCACATCTGACCTGCATCTTATTCGATAAAATTTTTGTGATTCTGCTCAGCACCTACATGAGCACATAAACAATCTTATACTTTTAGTTTTCGGCTACTTCACTCAGTTTATTCATACACGCACAAGTATGCATCATGTGGGCATGTGACTTATACTATAAAGTCTACTTTGGGTTCACTTTATTCGATACTGGCCGTGCCCT